>CM069443.1:4529844-5014892 GCA_035610835.1 Ophiura sarsii
ACTATCCCAAAATTCATTGGGGCAATTTTGATAAACCTACATATGGGTTGCTATGTGTTTCATTGTGCGGGGGGAGGGGGGGGCGGTATGACAGATCAGCATGAAATGAAAACTACATATCGTCGCTATTCTTTCTAAACCTTGTATGTTTTTCCGGCCCTTCAGCATGTATAAAGTAAAACTGCCAACAGTTATGCATAGGAAGAGTTGCTTTATACATGTTTCCGGGACAAGAGAACTTACAAGGTTTTGATAGATGTGATCTTGTCACTTTAAAATGTTTAGAGCAGACCGCCTTAAGGTCATACCTAGGAAGTGTTACTTTATATATGCTGAAGGGCTGGATGGAGATACAAGGTTTTGAATATGTAACCAATCACATCCAAAGGGCTATTGTTGTTCAAAATGAAAATTGACATTTAATTTTGTTACTGCTGACAAGAAAACACCTTTTGATTAGGGGTCGCATTCTGACGCGTCTGCGCGTCCTAGACCTCTCACTTTCTTATAGTGATGCGTCAGGTTTCAAATTAGAAAGACTTGCGGGTCCCGATCAAAATTGAAGGGACCCCTTAAATTTGATGATGCATGGAAATGGAAACCTTAAGAAATTCTATAAATTACATATCCATCCTTTGCTCACGATATAAATTCATTAAAACTGTCCGTAAAAATGTAAAATTTTCAAATACCCAAACTTCAGGACCCCTCAATTTCTTGGGGGACCCCTTACATTTGGGCAATGTCGTGTTCTTTGCCCAGTACGGAATGAACACAGTGTATTTCACAGCTTATTCCGTATGTATAGTATGTGTGTGTATCCACTGCGCATGTGTGCTGGGCAGAGAACACGATATTGCCTACATTTGTTTTCTGAAGTCCTACGGGGTCCTGAAAAATTTCATCGGACCTCTCACATTTTTGATCCAGTGCTATCCCTGCTTTTGATGTGACTGTTCATCACATGATGTGACTGGAGTGAAAATGTAGGTCTTTGGAACTTCTCTCAGTTGCTGGTATACAAGTTGTACGGAGGAGGAAACCTGTTTTTATCTCAGATTCTCTCATTGACACACGTTTTAATGAAAGCAGGGAGAAGGCTACTAATTGGATTTACCCATGCCTTTCTTTCTCCACTTTGCCCCCCCCCCCCCCCCCCCCCCCCCCATGGTTATGCAACTGCAGATATTGTATCCATTTTAACCAATAACAACAATATAGGCTTCACAAACTGATTGAAAATAAGCCAGTAAGATTTGAACCAACTACCTGTATTTTAATTGAAAGATTCAGCTAGTTAACCTAGTTAATCGGACTCTTTTATATTTATGCAAGTTGTTGCCGATAACCAAAGGGGAGAGGGGTGCATTTTGGGATCCATTTTCAATACGTTTCTCATGACATATTTCTAATGCCAGTCAAACATTTTATATCCATCACACCTACAATCCTGGAAAAAAGTATTGGAACGCTTTCGTTTGATAAACTGTCATGCCCATTCCCCTGTTCAATGTTGAGAAATGCCAATGGCTTCGGGCTGCTTGCCAGAGTGTCCCAACATTGATTGATTGGGGGGTGGGGGTGGGGAAGGAAAACCTTAGTTTGAAGGTGTTCCGTTTGATACGGAAGACACTGCACATCAATCAAAGAGCTTGACAAAATTGGCAACGATATCCAAAAGGTGTGCTTAGCATTCCAAGGACTTTTTTCTAAGATTGAAGTGCTTTGTAGCAAGACTTTTGAATCAAATCAACCAATTTGCATGATGGGACTATTATTCACTGCTGCTTTGCTAAATTTGGTATATACCACAGTATTTGTAGAAAGCCAACTGAATTCCTCACAGTCAATGCAAAAAGCACGTACATCTCATCGTTTTATCTCTTTATGTAAGCTGTTTATTCAATCAAAACTGTCTCACTCTCACGCCTCAAAAAGATATGACACTAAACCTTACGATCATGAGACAACCTCTTATACAAGCCTTGGCATATCACTTCATCTCATACTAAACCTTACGGATCATGAGACAACCTCTTATACAAGCCTTGGCATATCACTTCATCTCATACTAAACCTTACGGATCATGAGACAACCTCTTATACAAGCCTTGGCATATCACTTCATCATACTAAATCATATGTGACATGGATGATAAAGGTATTTGGAATTTCAATGCGCCAAATGAAAAAGAAGAGACAAATTTTGTTCATATTTTTAACCTAGTATAAAACAAATACACATTGGTTTAAAAATAAGTAACAGGTACATTTTGATAAAGAAAGCAAATATTTTTGTTATTAAAGGCAAAGCATTCAAACGGAATTATGGATTTATTAAACTCATGGAAAATAGTTTTATTTATCTTATGAATAAAAAGAACATCATGTCTTTTCATTGTTTAAAGAAATGCTAAAAAGTGAAATATATCTTTTTTCAAAGTTTAGAAAAACTCTACAAACACTTTCCATGCGGCAGTTGTCTGCAGACGTCAGTTCCAAAATTTCATAAAATATTTCAAAATGTCAAAATTATTCAATTTCATCACTATATTTGGAATCACCATGAGAAATGCATTTAAAAAAGTACAAACATGCCTAGCATTGGTTAAACTTCCCCCATACCCATGTTTCGGGTTAGACACTTTTCAGCGAGTTAGACATGCGTTTAAGGTAAACAAATGTTTGAGAATTGTGTTTAGTTAAGCGATGTGTTTAAAGTCAAAGTTGAGGGCGTGTTTAGCTTAAAACCATGTTTAAATACATACAACATGCCAGTGGCATAAATGAGATTGGATCAAGACTATTCTTTTCTCATGTCTGAAGGCTGACAGCAAAATTGTTAACTTTATTTGTTGGGAGTGGCTGTTTTTAATATAATTCAACCAGCATGCTTATATAGGCTTTTTAAGCCTGGCCCGAGCAATTTGCTTGAGTCTGGTCCCTTCAGGACCCAAGCGTGTGTCTGTACGGACCGACCGTGTAAACAAACAAACAAACAAACAAACAGGGGTGTGAGAGGCCACAAATAAAAAAAGAGGAAAACAGACAAAAACGAGGAAAAACAGCGTAAAATTGGGTAAAAATGCCAAATATGGGCTGAAAAGAAAGAAAAGGCTGACATTTTGTCATCAGAAAAATGTTAAAAAAGAGGAAATCAGCCAAAAGCAGGAACTCTCACACCCCTGATACAAGGATACAGTAAATATTGTTCACCTTAGTCACTATGTACACACTTTTACCTGAACAACTATTTAGGAATTTATATGCAGCTTCTGTCATGGTACATATTGCACATCTAAAAAGATTAAGCCAATGCTCAAAAGATACATCTTATAACATAACTTCTAAACTGGAAATAGCACCAACTCATTTTAGTCGCCATACATTGGACCACTTTGCCGCAATATCCACACTTTAATTAGTTACGCAATAGAGCATTCACTGACTTGGTAAGTTTTGTCCTTTCTTTTTGATTAATCTTATGACTTCCTAGCTAGCATTATTTAAACATAAATGAATTTTGATTATTTTCTTCTGTCCTGGTGAATAAATGGATTAATATCAATGCTGATACCTTATATTGATGGTTTTAGCCGACTTTACATATCATTTGTGGTTGATGGTGACATTTCGACTTTAGTCAATAATGTTCTATTCATTTACAATCTTATTAATACAGTTAGCGGCAAAATGTAACTTTATCATGCTTTGCATAATGACCTAGTTACATTTATTTAGAGTGTTTGTGCTTGATTGAGGGCATGGTTGAAAATGGGGGCCCTGATTAAAAAGTGACCTTTCCCTTGGCTGGAAAATCTGATAGGGGTTGAGTGAGGGATAGCTACTTGCAGTGTCTGAGTGGATGCAAGTTTCAAGGGTTAACAAGTGGATGACAACATCTAGATACCGAAGGATGCATGTCTGTTTCAATTCTTGTGTGTACAGTATTATCGAGTGTGGTAGCAGTGTTGCGGGATCCAAATTGTCTTTCCACTTTCCACATGGCTATAGTTATACCATTATATACAAAACATATTGTTCAGAAACCTTTCCCATCTTTTAGAGTCTTATCTCATGAATTACTGAACCAATATTAGGCATGTTTGTACTTATTTTAATGCATTTCTCATAGTGATTTCATAAATAATGACATTTTAGAACTGTTGCCTGCAGACGAGTGACACGTGGGGAGGAAAATGTTAATGAGTAAACACTAACACTACTTAGAAGGACCTACTTGTGTGACAAATCAGATAATTTTGTCACCATGTTAATTTGGCAACCTCCACATAAGTGGCACCTTGAAATGTGCCGCCCCCTCTTTTCCCCTAATTATACCCCTAGACTCATCAAATGTTATTGGGTGAGGGTTGTGTAGGAAGAATGATGACATAATAAAAATTAGCGTTTCAATATTTGCAAGTTATCAGACGATACTTGCTTCTACCCAATCTGAACCAACTTTCTTTACCCAGTGTCAATTTACATGGCATACTTTCCTCCTCACTAAAGTATTAATTACCCGTTCCTTGGCGGAAAAAGTGCAATTCGCTATGAAAATATTTGGACAAGAGAAACCTGACGATTCAATTTAGATGAAGGAGATGTTCCAAGTCTTCTATCATTATAAGAACCTTAAAGCTGCCATCTGATGTACACTTTAACTTAACACTTTCCACGCGGCAGACGTCTGCAGACGACATTCCAAAATGTCATAAAATGTTTAAAAAATGTTTAAAAAAATTAAATTTCATTACCATATTTGGAATCACCATGAAAAATGCATTAAAATAAGTACAAACATTTTTAGTATTGGTGCAGTAATTCTTTAGATAGGCTTTGAAAGTTGGGAAAGGTTTCTGAAAAATATGTTTTGTATATGGTAAAACTAATAGCCGTGTGGCAAGTGTTAAGATGGAATTTGCTTTGGGTTATCCACGTTTTATTTGGATTTTGATAAAACAAAATAAAGTCAATAGATATGAAATTTTATCAGAGTTTACACCATAAGCATAGCTTTTTAACATCGCAATTCTTACACACAGATCTTGAAAATGTAACCTTATATTCTAAATTTAAATAAAAAAAGAAAGATTCTTGTTTCTAATCAAAGTGTGGCAAAATGTAGAAATAATTATCAGGATAAAATATGGCCCAGAACTTTACATATTTAAATACTAAAGAGCTCATACCCTGATTTAAAAAGAAATCATGCATATTGACCAAATATGGTCATTTCTGCCTCACATCCCTGAACACAAGTCTACCCTCTCACCTCCTAAAATTGAACATTGAACTGACTTCAAAACTAATTTATCAGATTTGGATTTAATACAATTTGTCATAATTAAAGGTTGTAACCCGCTTTTCTTTTTATCTGGAAGGGGTAACTTTCATAAATTTCAATGCAGCAGCCCACATGCTTTTATTACTGCTGCTCTGTGAATTGCATATTACATAACTCTTATATTATTCTTTTCACAAAGACAATATCTTGATAGTTATAAATGCTGTTGCGATACATATTGAAAGCATTTTATTGACAGAGAAATCTGACCATCCACTATATGCATGGTTAAAAATGGCATAGCTCATACTTAGATTTCATGGTTTTATCAAATTATCCAAGAAATGATGATATTAAATGACTAAGCAGTATGCCAATTAAAGAATTCTGATTGAATTAAGAAATCTGCTGTAACGCTCACTTCTATTAATGTTACTAGCGGGACGGCCGTTTTTGGAACGGGCTCCTGCTAGTAAGCAGCGCCTACCAGATAGACACCTGCAAAATGACATAAGTATATGAACATTTGTCAATTGTACATGTTGTATGAGACTTAATTTGGATTATTGGGGAGTTAGGCAACAGCCAAAAGACCCATTTTGTAGAAATGAGTGAATAAATGTCACATGCAAATGAATACCGACCAACAAATGTTTTTGGCTTGCTAGAAAACGGCTACATTTTTTACAGATTTTATATGGTCTTTTTGAAGGAGGAAAAAAGGGGGGAAGAAGGGGAAAAGCCAGACTCTCCAAACCAACTTGAGATGTCCATTTGTCCGTATTTTTGCCTTATCACCATACACTAACTGTGATCAGTGAGCTTAGACCATTAAAAATAATACTATTACATTTAATCTTTCGTAGTCGCTAGACGACGCTATTAACATGTACTATTATAGGCCAGCTCCCGGATGTAGACATCTCCACCACGCAAAAGTATATGGGTCAACATATCGAAAATGATGGAATGAAAGAAAAATGATATCAGTGAATTAATAGCCAAATAGGGGAAAGGGTAAATATTCTCACCCAAGGGTTAAAATCTTTATGAACAAAGTTATTGACGGGGGAAAAAAAGTTATCAACGGAAACGGAAGATATTGCAATTATTCTTTCATTCCATAATTTTCAATATATTGACCCATATACTTTTGCTTGGTGGATAGTCTACATCCGGGAGCTGGCAAATAGTACATGTTAATGGCGTCGTCCGCTTTAACAAATTCATTTTTTTTAAACTAAAATTTTGTTTTGACCCCCTTTATTACAATGGTATTAGTTTCATGACCCCTCCTACCAAAGAAAATGACAGCCCCCTTATCTAGAAAGTAGGCCAAGTGCTTACTACTTACCCTGACATGCCGCCTGCCTCCATAGTGTTAGCTAGCGTCACATCATTAGACCAAACATCAAACTGCCATTTACGTAATCCTAGCACCCCACAATGCACCTTGCCGCTGTGTATACCAACACGCATGTTCACATTCACGTTGGTCACATCTCGTACCAATCTAATAAGAAAAAAATAAAATATGGCAACAGGGTCAAATGTAACTTTAAAGTTACTTTAAAAAGTGTCATTGTAACAAAGTTAGGAACAAAAGTAAAAGTTGAGATGCATGAAAAATCTGGTTTTAGGCACAGACAAACAGTACATAAAGATTTCCCACCGGTGAATAAGTTCACTATACTTTTACATGTTAAAGGGTGTTACAAAACATTAATTATCTTGCTTATATAAAGCGACTGGATTTTTCAACTTTACATTTTTCTTCAAGTTCAGGAAATGTGTGATCATTGAAGTACAACATTTATATACGGTAACCCTGAAATTCCAAGACCCCCCCCCCCCCCACCCCCCAATTGGACAACTGGCATATTGCTCTCATTTATCTCTTTTTTTAATTGAGCAGTAGTTGACAGAACATGTAAAATCAAAATCACCCAAAAACCTTAACAATGGACTGAAAAGAAAAGATCACTTTTTGCACTGTACACTGATTACATATGATTAGTCTATACCATAATAAGGGCCACAGGATGCTAAAATAGGGAGAAAATCAGATGGTCGTCTGCAAGAAGGACCTGAATACATATGATTAGTCTTATACCATAATTAGGGCCACAGGATGCTAAATAGGGAGAAAATCAGATGGTCGTCGGCAAGAAGGACCTGATTACATATGATTTAGTCTTATACCATAATTAGGGCCACAGGATGCTAAATAGGGAGAAAATCAGATGGTCGTTGGCAAGAAGGACATATACCGGTGTGAAATCATAATGTTAAAATGTGTTCATTTCATATCAAAAATGGTGAGTTTAAAAATAATTGCAACCAGACTTTGCAACTTAAAGGGGCATCAAGAGATGTGGTGGAGGCAGCGCCCTCAATTACAAAAATATATGATAAAAACTGGGATTTGTATATTTTTACAATTGTATTACATGTATGAACTTACACCTGTAATGTAAGGATTAAGACAAATCAGCCCTCTCTGTACAACAAAACGTCGATTCAAAAACCCGATCAGCATTTTACATGGTTAAGGGTGGTATTCCAACATATTGAAAACATTGTTTTCATCAAGTTTTGCTGGGTCTTTTAGTAGAAACAACAATAATGGCAATTTTTAATGTTCATCTTGAATTCTGAAGTAAACTAATCAAAATTAAAAAAAATCAACATGACATTGTGTCCCTTAAAAGGCCTGCCCATGAAAGGCATCAACCAATTCTTTTATTGACCTTAACGTTGACCTTAAACGGTGTAGTTAGATTATGAAAATAAAATCATCAGCCACTTTAAAAGCAAATGTTAAATTCTACTTGCATCTACACTACCTTATTAATTACATCACAGACTTGGAGACACAAAGGACATAACAATTGAATTCCGCAACCTATTTTCATTTTGCCATTAACCAATATATAGAAATTGGTTTTCAAATCAAATCAAATATTGCTGGCTTGTCATAATTGATTTGATTTGATCTCACATGTTTTACGGTTTTCAGTGTGACTAGCTATTACATTCATGTCACATTGACCCACTGGAAATTCAATCATAGAGAATTGGTTAGAAGTAGTCAGAATATAGATGACCATTATTACATCAAAAGGAGGCGTTTGTCTTACAATGACAATGGACCTACGGCACATATTCTTCCGTGAGGTAACCTCATGTGACGTGCGTCCATTGAGATTCTATTTTCATGTAAAAAAAGGTGTATTTTGTAAGTTTTCAAGAGACACCTCGCTTGATACATTTGGTAAATGATTTCAAAATTGTATATGAAATATAGGTAGAAATCCTTTTTATTTGTTTTGTTTTTTCATGTTTTACCTCGTCAATCTTTAAAGGGGCATTGAGAGATACGTATGGGAATGCGCCCTCAATTATCCTGGTAATCAGTTTTTTGCATCAAAGTAATACTTGGGCATATACTAACTATACGGTACCATCTGAAACAGTTTACCAACATTCGCCGTTTATCATGATTTTCTTAGTTTCGATATGATCATATCGAAACTAGGTGCTGAATTCGGAAGTTATGCTATCGTTTCACATGCGACCTTTTGCGGCAAATCTCAACCCGGAAGTACCGTTATTTGCTTATTTGGCATGAAGGCAATGTCGGAATTGTATGACATTTTGGATTTGGGCTATGTTGATGATTATCATTACGTGATTTGCTCATTTAGTATATCGATACATCTCTCAATGCCCCTTTAAATGAATACTGCCGACAAAAGCCATCACCTTTTGATGTGACTGGTCACATATTATTCCATTACTATACTCTGTTTGGCCATCTCGAGACAGTGACGTAACTGAACAGGCGCAGCTTTTACGCACGAGTGTGTATCTTCCGCCTTTCAACGCTCGTGTTTGTACGCCAGCACCGCGAGTATGCGCGCGCGTTCTGTGATGCAATTAGTAGAATACGCGGTTACGTCACTGTCTCGAGATGGCCAAACAGAGTATAATTAAACTACTTTATTAATATTCAGTACAGTTGTCTCCTTCTGGATGGCACACTTTAAATTCACACATTGGTTTAGCCTGGGGCAAGATGCAGACTGCTTTCCCCGAACCAGGTAGAAAATATTGTCTCCTCAATTTATTTTGTTTTCCTTCCAGCAATACAAAACTCTATGTCAGCAAAGAAACTTAAATATTTGTGGGTTTTTTAAAATTATTTTGCCTTGTATTTCACCTTTTTTCTTTTCTTTTTTCTTCTTCTTTCTGATCTTCAGAAGTTATATAACTAATAATCATAGTCTGGTAAAATCCTTTCAATATCCTAAGTAATGCATCTGACCCAACCGCAAACCTAATTAACAATAAAACACTTTGTGATAAAAAGCCTGTTTTTTACTCTTGCTTGCTAATGTACCTCCCATTTCAATTGCGCCTTCCTGGCAATGAAAGTGTTTTCAACCGTGAACATTCTGAAATGATTAGAGCGATCAATCATGAAATAGGGCATGAAATAAACCTAGGTTGTTTGGTGTTTAACAACAGGCCCATAGGCAGGGGGAAACTCTAAAAATCCCATAAAGGTCTCATTTTGTATTCATGCGAGGTCTATGTCACAATTTGGTAAAAAAGTTTCACATCTTGTACACTGTAAAAAGAAGCATTTATATTTCTGATAACACTTAATAAACACTTCAACACGTTTATTTTTGTGTTTTACGTGTAAAGGTATAGGAGGCATTGCATACGATAAACGTTTGCATAAACACTACAACATGTTTATAGAGGTAATTTTGTAATATTTATTAACACACCAACATGTTTATATCAGCAATAAGAAACATGTTGGGGTGTTAATAATTATACAACAAATACCTCTATAAACGTGTTGTAGTGTTTATGCAAACGTTTATCGTATGCAATGCCTCCTATACCTTTACACGTAAAACATAAAAATAAACGTGTTAAAGTGTTTATTAAGTGTTATCAGAAATTTAAACGCTTCTTTTTACAGTGTAGGAACTGTCAACATTTTGGTAAAAAGGTTCACATTTTTGTTTAAAAAAGCCTTCAAATCAAAATTATCTATGACCCTGTATAACAATGGCAAAGTTGAATGAAGTTTTTACAGCATACATTCTAAACAAATTTCCTTCTCGCAAATTATACAAAATGAAATTGGTATCAGGGGGACTCAAGGAAGTTTTGATTTGAATTTTTTAATTTAGTGAGTGCTGTAATTATTGAACTATTAATCAAATGCATATAAAAGAACACAATTTAGGAATGGAAATGGATCAGAGAATCCAAATTTGGCATCAATTTTGACCAAAAATGTTGATTTTTGGGGGGGAAATCACACAATTCACTTTTTGACCCAATTTATTTTTGAACAAAGCTGACAAAAATAATTTTGAGTAAAAAATGCCCATATCATTTGATTATGATCTAAAGACACTTACTTAGGGACAAATTCATTTTTTAACGTAATCTAATATTTTTTGAAATTTGGACCAAAAAGTTGCCAAAAAGTGGAAAAAATGGAAACTTTATTTTTTTGGCACTTTTTAGTCAAAATTTCATCAAAATATTAGACTAGGTTGAAAAATGAGAAATTCAAAAATAAACTTCCTTGAGTCCCCTCTTAAACTTGAATTCACCAACAAGATGTTTTATCCCCTAGCTAGGGAAGCAATTTCCTTGAGCCATAGCTTTTCCATCAACCCATTTTAATTATACCTTCAAGTAATGCATGTCTGGTTTTTGGTTTTTTACATGCTGTACCTCAGACATTTTTTCATAAATGTTTAATGTTTAATCTGTTTTAACTGTGACAAATACACCTTTATGTTTAATGTTTAATCTGTTTTATAACTGTGACAAATACACCTTTCTATGATTAAGAATCATCGACTTCCTCAGAGGCATAGTGGTAAGAAGAAAGCTTCAGTTCCTTCTATAGTTTGATTAAAAATCGAACGAACAACACGCATGCAGCACAAAGATGATCACGCCTGAAATTATCATGCTTATGGCTGTGCACGCTTCACGCAATATACGCAATACGCTGCTTCAATGTGTATGTTCAATTATAAATCCGACTATAGTAAATATATTTTTTGAAAGCACAACAAAATGTTTAGTGAGAGGACAAACTTTTCATGTAGGTCAGTCATTCAGCAGTTTGGTTCAGATGTTTGAAAAGCGCATGGTTTGAAAAGCGCATTTAAAATAACACAATTTTGAGCAGGATTTCCTTCTAGCGGGGTTACTTCCCACACCATCGAGGGCTTAGAGGTAGAACTGACTATGTCCATTTTGACTTTGTCCAGATAATTGTACAAGTAACATGGATATGAACTTTCTTTCTGTGGAAAAAAGTGTCTATGTCTATGTAACCCCCCCCCCCCCCCTTTTTTGATTATGTCCGTGAAGGTGTTTTTAGTTTTGTTGCAAAACAGGCCATGTCCAGCAGGTGTATGTCCAAAAAGTCAAAATGGACATAGTCAGTTCTACCTCTAAGCCCTCGAATTATGTCCAACGCCGTGCTACCCGTTCGAGCGTATCAATGCCAGTCCATGCTCTCTCTCTGCCGACAGCCAGAACTCACTGCTTAGACAGAAGCTTCATTCACACTGCTGTTCCCTTATGGAACAGTCTTCCAAAAACACACAAAATAATTAAAGTTCTGGGCTTGTTAGGTCCATAGAACAACGAGTTGCTGTTAACTGACTTTTGATAACAAAATTTAATTCTCATAGCATTAAAGGGACACAAAGTAGTGTTGAAGATTTTTTTTTAAAATTAATTTACTTCAGAATTTAAGATGAACATTAAAAATTACCATTAGTGTTGTTTTTTGAATAGACGTTTTGTTGTACAAAGAGGGCTGATTTTTCTTAATCCCCATAGCTGCAGACAATGGTGGACACGAAAGGCCGTAAATTTTGAATTTCTGTTGGTTCAATGTTACAATGGATTTTGATTATATGACCCCATAAAATTCATTACACGTTGGAACTAAATGATTTCATCCTAAACCGCTGGAGTTGGATAACAAACTCCAGTGTCAGTATCATTTTTGAATTTAATCCGTTGTTAAGCGTTCGTCCCATTCACTTGATCCCGTTACCTCGTTCACATATTTTAACCTAAATATTCGTGAATACATTCGTGTCCGGCATCGTCTGTATAGCTGTAAGTTCATACATGTAATACAATTGTAAAAATATACCAATCCCAGTTTTCATCATAATCCAACACATCTCTTAGTGTCGCTTTAAATTGTGAAACAAATCAAGGCCCACATATCTGAATGAAGGTTCAAGCTCCAACTAGCTAAATTTGGGTCACATTGATTTTAAAGATTATATACGCACCTATTTCCTGTTTTGGTTCAGATTACATTACAACCCTCAGGTTTGAATTACTGGGTTATTAACATTTAATCCCTCCAAAGGGTTTTGCATTTCTTTAAATGCCACTTGGTGTGATGGTTTATCCAACAATGGTAACTTATTTGAAGTGATACACTGTTTGCATCCTTTTGCCTTACCATGATGTTAACATTTCCATGTATGGATGTTATAGTCAACTTAAATCCTGCAACATTGCGAAAAAGGTCGCCAATGTAAAAAGTGTTCACGCTAATGTTTTCCCTCCTCCGTCCCTCCACTTTACCGTCTATAATTATATAGTCGTGTGTTACAAAGTAGTCGTGATAGGATTGCCGTTGGCAGGCATCGTGATTTTCACTCCTAGAATAGGGTACGGTACTAATTTAATCATCGCATTCACGCTTATAGAGCGTAATGAAACGCTGGCAAAAAGTACATGCATATGGTGTAAATCTTGCTGGTATGGTTCACACACAACTATTGAACACCGGAAGACTTAATTAGTGATTTCAAATGAATTTTAAAGATTGACAATTGTTTCTGTAGATTGCTGATAAAAAGTAATTCATTACTTTTAGACATTAATTCAGATGTTCAAGTCAGAATACCTGAATTCTTAAATTTTGGTATTGGAAAAAGGATCGTAATTTGTTGTTGTTTTGCTAGTTTTCTACACTGTATATGTGGTTAATTTGCAAAGGCTATAAATGCAATAAACGTGTCTGTTCATCCGGATCTATCATGACTATTTACTATTTTAAGGTTTTAATTTGAAGAGACCAGACTGCTATGGGGCAAATCATTAAACAAGAGGAGCTAAGAGATACTTTAAGCAAGGTTCTCAAAAGTGTTGTTTGGTTGTAGAAGCAACGATCACAAGAAGTTAGGCTATACATGATATGGGTAGTAATTGAAGGTAAGCAATTCCCCATGCCCACAGGTCCAGGGTCCAATCATGAATAGAGACAATGAGAAGAACAATCTGAGTTACACACAATCACATGATAAGACTTGAGTAACACATTTTTGGCACATGGGTTCACAAATAAGACTTCCATTCCACAAACCCAATTTTCATCAACATCCTTCCTACATTGTAAATTTCTTGTTTTTAATGATTTTGTCCACAAATTGCAAAAAAGAAAGAAGAAAAAAAAGTGCCGTTTTTGTTACCCTTATTTTTTAAGAGTGCCGGACGCTGGGCACAACTCCTGGACGGCGCCGTCCGGCGTAGCTACAACCCTGCGCCCACATATCTATCCTTAAAAATAACCTTTCCTCAAACTGCAGTACCATGAACTACCTCATACATCTATCTGATTCCTGATGATTGGAACCTTATTTTAAGGGAATTTCCCTTGTCAAACAATTTATCAGCTGTATTAGTTTATTGTAAATTAAAACGAGCACTTAAGCATCTTCTTTATGTTCTTATTGATGTAGAGTCTATGCAATGAAATCCACTATCTCATCACAATTTCAAATCAATGTGTTTACAAGACTATGAGTATACCAGGGTATTTATTTGATTAAATCAACTTGAATATGAAATTAAGACTAAATCTACTTGAATATGTAATAAAGAAAAGAGTTATATCATATGGGTATGGTTAAGGGCACTAGATTGGTTGGTTTGCATGCAGTAAATATAGATTTATGTATTGATGTATTTCATAATCAAGATACTGTGAAGAGACAAAAACAGATTTTGCAATAAGGTGCAGAAAAGAGTGTAAAAATCTGGTCTGATGCAGATGTTTATTCTGTTGCAAGTCATCAGTGATGAACACCTCTTCACCACACTCTTCACCACACTCTTCACCACACTCTTCACCACACTCTTCACCACGCTATCGATGATCAGTTGAGCAGAAAATGACCAATTAATCCGACTACAGGGGAATCGCACCACGCCTATTCTACATTCAATTGAATCGGTGCATGACGTCCAATTTATTGCATGAACCGTGTTACTCAATAAGGCCTACATGTCATAAAACAGGTGCATCTTACTATTCCTGACAAGATGGCAAAACATAGATAACCTCTATGGGTTGATTTTCACAATTTCAACAATTTGTTAAAAAATGTCTCACAATTTCAACAATGCCTCACAATTTCAACATTTTACCCACAATTTCAAATATGTCCAATAAAAAAAAAAAATCAAATGTCAAAAATGTGGGGACTCGCCTGTAGAGCAGTTTTTTCAACTCCGCCTAATGAACAACTTTGAAAGATTATTTTTGACCCGCTTGATTAATGTACTAGACCGATGGATAAATTATATTCTTCAGGTATCACAAACTTTCTGAATTGAGAAAAATGTATTCTGATCCTCAAGATACTCAGATCTAAATTGATGATATATTCCTGTGCTTTGAGAAACCATTTCTCAGATTCTGGTGGAGTATGAAACAGCATGTAAAACCTTAAAGTAGTTATTAAGATGGAATTGATTACATTGGTTTGAACATATTACTCCCAAGTACGTCAGTTAAAGTGTCTATTACAAACAATACAAGTAGTAAATTAATTCAATGACGTCCTTAAAAGTTTTTGCAATTACTTAGGATAACATAACCATAGCTGTCCAGGGATAATGATTAAGGAATAGGACATTTAATTTCATGTGAAAGTATATGCAAGTTTGTAGTAAGTTGATTTCAAATTCATAGTAGTTGCAAACCAATCAGAAAGCAAGAAACTCAAATATGTGGAGTGCATTGAAAGTGTCTAATGCACTCCGTGTGTGCGCCGTTCAATTTGCGCACTTTTGATTCGTTGTTCAGGCATCATGGGTTCGTCAATTTTCAATGTGGGTGTTAGCAAACTTATTAACATGTATTTATTCGTTATTACATAGATCAAAATTATGCTCAAATTGTGAATTTTGATTTCTATAGTGTCGTGTATGAAATTAGGTCAATACATGCATATGTTTTGTTACTGGAAAAATTAGAAAATCAATGCACTTGCGCAAATGTTGATATTCTATATGCTCACAATAGCACTCCCCCTGCGAGGTCATGCCATTATTTACACATCAACATCAGCATGCATGCATTGATTTGTCCAATTTCCAGTTACTAGTTAGTATATTACGTAGGTGAAAAATTGAGGGCGCACTCCAATACGTATGTCTCACTGCCGCTTTAAGGGGGGACTCATGGAAGTTTTTGATGGGATTTATTGAATTTATCGAGTGCTGGAATTTTTGAACTATTAATCAAATGCATATAAAAGTATACATTTTTGGAAAGGATTTGGGTCAGAGAATCCTTTTTTGGCATCAATTTTGACCAGCAATTTGTTTGTTTGTTGAGAAAATCACAAAACATCACTTTTTTTACCAATTTCTTTTTGAACAAGCTGACAAAATTATTTTTTAGTAAAAAATGCAAAAAATTGCTTAATTATACTATTAAGACACTAATCTAGTGCTCATTTTCTAATTTTTTTCTTTTAAAGCAGTATTTTTTTTAATTATGACCAAAAAGTGCAAAAAATGTGATATTTGTTTCACTTTTTTTAAAACATTTTACCCATAATCCCTAGCTCACATTTTGCGATATTCGATGGATTTTTACAGATCGCATTACAAATGGTTAATCTATCAGTATTCATCAATATTCATATACTCTCAAATGTGTATCTTTATATTTTCTTTAATGTAAATATAGCTACTTAACCAGGCAATTTGTAACTATACAAACCTTTTACTTGCATATTTGTCATACTCTTATGAAAACAGGTTGGATATATTTGAGTATTACCTAAATTTTAAAAAAAAACGTACATTATATTTATCCCGACACTTTGGTTTATTTTAGAGCAGTTATAAGTAGAGTTTTCAATTCTACATTCAGGTGATACATTAGAGTACTGGTAGGTTTGAATATATGCATCTTGAAACAGAAAACATTCTCTAATGTTTAGAGTAATACTAATATGTAGGTTAAATATATTATGCTTGGGTATCTAAAATCAAGAACAAAATAGGAAACCCAACACTGTTCATTGGGCAAACAGAACCCTCGGGGGGGGGGGGGGGGGGGGGGTGGCGTCCCCAAAACCAGCGCAAAGAATTTGTGCTTAACAAACCCTGACATTTCACTGGCTGTAACATTATTTTGGTTCATTTTCAGCAATTTTCACAAAATTTCAAACAAATTAAACAAATTAAAAAATGGGTTGGTCTGGATACAGATACAGTTTTTTGTGGCATAAGAGACACTTTTAGGAAGTCTCATACATAGTGTAAGGTTTCAATGCCTATGCTGGTCCTAATACAAACTCAATACACACTCAGCAAATGACAAAAGGCATATTATGTGATCTTTTCCAGGTAGCACCCTCTATTCATGATTTTTTTTTTAAAGTAGATTTTATTGCAGATTTACATTTCGGATCATACATCATGAATATATTCCAAGTTACAGAACAATACAATTCCTAATTACCTCAAAATCATGGTTTTAGAGTGAATTTAGAGTAAAAATAAGTTGTCGGCCTAAACTGTGACAGTTTATTTTCACTCTAAAACTATAATTTTGAAGCAATTAAGAATCGTATCGCCCTGTAACTTGGAATGTATGTACGATTTATGATCAGAAATGAAAATCTGCAAGAAAATCTGCTTTCAATTATTTTTTTCTCGAGGATTGAGGGTGTTCCCTGGAAAAGATCACATATATAATATACCTTTAAAAGAAAATTGAGAGCTGACATCCTACTGTAGAAGCCATAGCAATATATGTATACTTACGAAATAGCATCAATCATGTCCAATCCCATTTCAACACAACAGTGGGCGTGGTCAGGGCGTGACTCTGGTAGTCCTGACACGCAATAATAGCAATCACCTAAGATCTTGATTCTCAGGCAGTGATTTTCCTGGCAATATAGATGAAAAGGAAGAGAGAAAAACACATGTTCAAAACATATTCCTTCTGGTTAATGAATAGTTGCATGAACCGAGGGAGTCATTTTAGAGTAGAAAATTGCTTTGTATGTCTGGGCTTTCTGAGGGCATCCGACAGCAGAAAACTCGAATTAGCTGTTCTGTATACATGTACATGTAGTATCTTTGTTTTCCCTGAACTTTGTTTATGTCTATAGTGTGATATACCAATACTTGCTACCAGTCAGAGAAAAACATATTATTTATACACAGTATGCTTGCTGTAAAAGCACATTTTTATTTGATAATAAAATACTTGATGATAGCGAAATATGGTTTTCACACGAAACAAACTTTGTATCCACCTCCAAGTAGACAATCTGTTTTAGGTAGATAGTACTGTAAAAGCTGACATTTTCGCGGTGGTTTTATTTCGTGCTTTTCGCGCACAGTATTTTTCCGCAAAAATTATAACACAAGAAAATATTGTTTTCAACATTCATGCAGTGCATCCAGAAGGTCGCCCGCGAAAAAAATAATTCGCGAAATGTCTATGATATCAAAATGCACGAAAATATCTTTACACAAAAATATTGGCTTTTACAGTATTGATGTCTCCATAATTTACCTTTCATGCCCATTTATGTATTTAGTAAATCTTGTACTAAAGACCCTTACTATCTACCTAAGACAGCTATCTTGTACTAAAGACCCTTACTATCTACCTAAGACAGCTATCTTGTACTAAAGACCCTTACTATCTACCTAAGACAGCTGTCTTGTACTAAAGACCCTTACTATCTACCTAAGACAGCTATATTGTACTAAATACCCTTACTATCTACCTAAGACAGCTATCTTGTACTAAATACCCTTACTATCTACCTAAGACAGCTATCTTGTACTAAAGACCCTTACTATCTACCTAAGACAGCTATCTTGTACTAAATACCCTTACTATCTACCTAAGACAGATATCTTGTACTAAAGACCCTTACTATTTACCTAAGACAGCTATCTTGTACTAAAGACCCTTACTATCTACCTAAGACAGCTATCTTGTACTAAAGACCCTTACTATCTACCTAAGACAGCTATCTTGTACTAAATACCCTTACTATCTACCTAAGCATAGTCCGGACGGCACGCTTTATACAGCGTGGGACTTCAGAAATCAAAAAATCAACAAAAGCGTGGGGGTCAGAATATTTCTGATATAAAGGGTGTAGTTGTATAAAGCGTGGAGATAAAATAAAAAGGGTGGGGGTTTCTCAGCAATCATCAAAATAATCAAAATACCGACCTTGTCGGCTCGCTAGCGCTAGTTATGTCATAAATATGTATTCGATATCGGGTCCGATATAGGCCTACTTCGATTCGAAATTAAAAAGTCGCCATCTTTAAATTGGTTTCAGTAGATGGCGCTATATAACAACAAACCAGGGAGCTCCCTGGTTTGTTGTTATATAGCGCCATCTATTGTTGAAATCGTGACATTTTTCAAAATGGAAACTCGACGGGACTACGAAAGTGTCGTACGCAACGTAATATCACATTTTAGGGAGCATAAGAGTAGGCCTACCAAAAATGCACTGATTTGATGAAATAAATCCATTTGAAATGAATCTCCTCTATAAATTTGCATTAAATAATCGTGATATAGCCGGCAAGGTGGTTTTTAAGTAAGCTTTTTTTATTTTTTTAAATTTCAATTATTTTTTTTGATGAATAATTTCGGGAATCCCGGGACCCGCCCGAAAAACAAAACGGCTCCCGGGATGTTTCTGCCACTTTGTCCTTTCTCCCAATGAGTGCCTTTTCAAATTTGAATGCACAAAATGATCAAAATATCCCCTTTTCGGTATAAAGGGTGGGGGTTGAACATTCCCAAATAAAAAGGGTGACTCTGTAAAAAGGGTGGGGCAAAAATAAAAAGGGTGGGGGTCTGACCCCTGTCCGGACAGTGCTAAGACAGATATCTTGTACTAAAGACCCTTACTATTTTACCTAAGACAGCTATCTTGTATACTAAAGACCCTTACTATCTACCTAAGACAGCTATCTTGAACTAAAGACCCTTACTATCTACCTAAGACAGCTATCTTGTACTAAAGACCCTTACTATCTACCTAAGACAACTGTCTACTTGGAGGTGGATAACATGATTTTGAATTAATTAAGAATCGTATCGCCCTGTAACTTGGAATGTATGTACGATTTATGATCAGAATGTAATCTCCAAGTAAGTCTGCTTTCAAATCTTTTTCGAGGATTGAGGGCTTCCCTGGAAAAGATCACATAATATACCTTTAAGTATAAAAAAAACAGGAAAGCATATTTAGCTATCTACTTAAGATAGCATGACTTTCATCAGAAGAGACCTTTGATAGAGATGATAGATTAGAAGAATTTTGTTAAATATAAGTGGAGTTTATTACATGTGGATGGGGAGGAAATTGGAAGAAGGAGGATGAATGTATGTTGATCTTTATTTTGTAACTGATGACGTACATAAAGGGAAGCATGGACGTCAACTACAGTGATTGTTTGCTAAAAAGTACACAAAACTAAATCTGAAAGACTGGAAATATTTTCAAACTAAATCAATTTTCACACTTTTCCAAAAACAATTACTTGCACATTTACAAAGAAGTACAATGAAATTTCTTTAGAGCATTATAGTTCTGTGCATACTGAACAAAAAACTGTAAAATTAACAACATACACAAATATGCATTTCTCTAGGTATGAAAATTCACTTAACGAAAATTAGTTTAGCACTGTATTGATCAGGATAGAGAGAGCCAGTCTTAGTTCCTATATGATGAGTGTCTTATTACAGACCATTCACGCTCTGTCTGATAACCAACGTCTCAACAAGTTCTAGCTCTCTGATGATTTAACACATTTAACCTTTGAGGTTATGCAACTGCACATTGGTTGCTCATATCCTTCGGCAAGGACGTATCACTGTGGTAATTAAATTGTAAATGGACTAAAATATTTAAGATTTACTATATTTAAGATTTACTATGCAGTGGGGTAGCCGTAGGGGGGGGGGATCATCCCACCAATATTTTGAGTCTGTCAGTTTTGAAATTGGCACTGTCTGTTCTTTTGACAAGGGGAATCATGGCATTATGAAATCATGGCGGTCAAATTAGTACAAAGATAGAGTGTACCTCAATCATAGCAACATATGAGGGTAAATACGCAAATTTGTGTGCGCTCCGCGCGCATTTCTTTCGTCGGTAAACTCTTGCCAGTTCACTTTCATTTCTCGCCTCTCCAATATGAAGAATCTAGCTATGTCACTGTTACTATGATAAACATTTTCAACAGGAACTTGCTTAAGTCTGGTCCAATCAGAAGCTAAGCCTGTGTCCCCACTTATCAAATGAGTAAAAAAAAAAACAAACAAACTTTCGGCAAGACGATGCATGCCTAGTTTTGCAAAACTTTAAAAAACAGTTTATAGAATTTAAGAAATGTTTGGTTGTTTACGTTGTTTGTAAATTAATTTGTTTAGGAAATTGAAGAAAAGTGCCCTAATTTGCAGTTATCAGGAATCTTTATCCATTGAATTTGAATAGAATTTCTCAATTCTTGGTTTGCTCTATATGATGCACTATACCAATGGTTGATGTTGATATTTTAATGAGAATTTCAGGGGTTAACCCCAATGGATTATCACCCTAGTGGCAATATGATTCAATCAACTTTATGATTAATTCTGTGTCAACCACACAGTCATTAAATGGATTTAATAAATATTTGTAAAATTGCTGTTTAATCGTGCATTCATGTGGAATATCACTGTGCAGACAGTTTCCAATGTGAAGCAGTTTTCATATCCAATGTTCATGTGAAATATGTTTATATTACGCAGACATTGGATGATAATTTTACACATGAATGTATAATATCTAATCCCCTATCTTGTAAACCACTGATGTGTACTGCAATGCTAATACTGAGGAGGCTATTACATTTACTGCGTGTCCTCCCTCTTCTATTGAAAGCAATATGGAAACTCGAAATTGATTGTCAGCGGCTATGTGAGACCGATCTTCTTTTTTTGGCCTAAATAACATCCACTTTTTTACACAACAGCTCTCTAATAATTCCATTGGGTGAAGGGATTTAGATATTTCTAAACACACCATCTTTGAAAGAAGAAACCATATAAAACGGCGAGAGCGGGCATGGATCAGAGAACCATTTGTGAATAACGGCCCTGACACTACTGAGGATTGAACCTGGGACCTCATTGGTGCAAGACAAAGTATCTATTTGCTGTACTGTTACGCAATCAGAAAATAAATATATCATCCAAACATTGTTAAAACTATGTGCCAGGCCTCCTTATTTATTAACTCAAATGTATAGTATCTAGTATAATACATTATAATACAGTGTGGTTCAATAAAACGTTGACAGATTTTTGAAGCCATTTTTGTTTACATTCTGTAGATTTAAAAAAAATCTTTTTCAATATTCAATATATGATCTTGACCATCTATGCTGAAAAATATTGTTACAAATAACCTTACGGTTGCAAAATAACAGCTATTTGAATAAAGTCTGTCCCATTTCACTCTGTCCACAGGTACTGATTTTGCTTTACATTGAATACTGAATGATGAATTGCATGCAAGTAATCTAAGATTTGAAGATCCCGCCAGGTGAAACCAGTGTAATTGTTAACATCTTAACTATCTATTCAGATGTGAAATCAATACGTAATAATAATACCACAAGTTAGATAATTAGAATTATTGATTTTCATAGATTGGAAGTGCAATTGTCTATACTCTATGCCTTAAAAGTAACGATGCCATTTAATGTTATCTTGCTGGTCATTTCCCATAGATTTACCCGTGGACAAAGAGATTTTGGAGAGATTCTCTTCAAATAGCTATCATTTTGCCGCCATAGCATTATTAACATTGAGATTTTCAGCATAGATGGCCAAGATGATATTCTTGAGGAATATGTAAAAAATTAAATTAAACCAAATCCCACAAATTTGAAAAATATGGCTTTGAAAAAACTGTCAACGTTTTATTGAACCACACTGTACACCACATACCACATATAAATCAATGTTCTTACCTGTGCAAGCTTATCAAAGCGAGCAAATAATTCGTTGAGAAGCTTTACAAGTTCTTGAGCTGTACATTGTGAAGATAATTTAGTGAAACCCTCGATGTCTGCAAATAAGATGCTATAAGAGCAAGATACAAATTAATTAATATGTAAAGACTATTAGGGCAAATCGTGTGTGTGGTTCATTTTTAATTACTCTGAAAAAAAGAAGCATTTTTTGGCTTCCTTGCTTTTCCTCAACATCACAGTGATGTAGAAATGGAAAGTACACACATATGTTACTTAAAGGGGCATTAAGAGATGTGGTGGAGGCAGCACCCTCAATTACAAAAATATATGATAAAAACTGGGATTTTTATATTTCTACATTTGTATTACATGTAGGCCTATGAACTATGCACCTTTAAGGATTGAGCAAAATTAGCCCTCTTGCACAACAAAATGCTGATTCAAAAATGCTGGTCATACTCTTTAATCTTTACTGACCTGACATTCCTATGCATTTGAATGTAAATCTTATGGAATTGAATGTCTTCCTTTTTATGTGCGATGTCAGCCTTCATCTCCATGGCAACATGTCGTGGTAACACAGATAGCAACAGTCTTTCCTGTGATATTAAAAGAAGAATAAAAGTATATGGTATATGACAGTCAGTATTGAATCAGTGCTTGTATAGGTGTGAAATACTGACTTCCGTCAATGCATAGATGAATGTGCTCTTTCCATGTGGCTAATGGTTTGACCATATATACAAAACAGATTTTTCAGAAACCTTTCCCACATTTCAAGGTCTATCTTAGGGATTACTGAACCAATACTAGGCACGCTAGTACTTATTTGAATGCATTTCTCATGGTGTTTTCAAATATGGTAATGGAATTTGACATTTTTGAGACATTTTGTGACATTTTGGAATGTCGTCTGTGGACGTCTGCCGCGTGGAAAGTGTTAACCCCTTCAGTTACTTCCCTAAATTTATAATTTGAAAGCAAAATACTACCTCAAGTGAAGTGTTTATATTAATTCCTTTACAATAAACACAAAGAATTGAATATCTATTTGCTACAAAACACTTTCACTGTAAAAAGTTTGACCAATTTTGTTGTTATTGTTGGGTGCATAGCTGATGCTGTCCTTAGTCAATTTTAAAACCACCTCGATCCCTTGCAGCTCATCTCCAAATAGTATAGCGGTACAGCAGTGCATTGTGTAAAACAAGGGTCCATGGATTGAATCCAACTAAAATGATGAAACTATCTTTCAACATTTGTTTAAAATCTTACAATGGACAAGGGGAAAGTAAAAGATAGGTTATTATAAGATAATTGTGTGGACAGGTTGTGTGCATAGACATGTAGATCATGTCAACTTGCTTGTATTGTACTAATACAAATTCTAAATGATAGCACCAAATGTGTTCATGGGCTTGGGGAGGGTATACTATTTCAGCCCACATGTGCAAGCACAGCAATGGTAACAAGGTCTGCGCTCTTGATTATATTTCTATGGTGATGAAGTCTGCTTTCTAGAATATATTTCTATGAGGCAACCAGACTCTGCAATCATGTTACAAAGCAATATTGAATCCTTTATAAATCAGTCAGAGATCACAACAACCAGTTCAAATCACACTAAATTATACATAGTGCTAAAACACTGGCGGACATAACACACAACACTCATATCCAATGCAACCAAACCATATACAAGTCAAGAGGACTTGGCATACTTAACACCCTCATCACCAGAGGGCACAGGGTCTGTTACCACTCCAACAATACAGTAATCAGAAATGTAGCCAATGGGTATGAGCATGATCCCAGTAAATTAGAAATAAACTATCCTGTTATGAAATCAATATCTGCAGCATTGAAGATCAACTATATTATGCAGGTTGGAACTTCAAGCTTGGGGTTAGAAACTGGAAGAGATGTTCAGAATTGTTGATTATTTCTGCATCTTATTTATAACTATGTCAATTTGATGTATGGTATATGAATTAATGTGTATCAAAGATAACACTGGTATCTACTGAAGATAGCAGTGCTAATTACAAATTATAGGGGTGCTATCTACTGAAGATAGCAGTGTAATTACAAATTATAGGGGTGCTATCTACTGAAGATAGCAGTGCTAATTACAAATTATAGGGGTGCTATCTACTGAAGATAGCAGTGCTAATTACAGATTATAGGGGTGCTATCTACTGAAGATAGCAGTGCTAATTACAAATTATAGGGGTGCTATCTACTGAAGATAGCAGTGTAATTACAAATTATAGGGGTGCTATCTACTGAAGATAGCAGTGCTAATTACAAATTATAGGGGTGCTATCTACTGAAGATAGCAGTGTAATTACAAATTATAGGGGTGCTATCTACTGAAGATAGCAGTGTAATTACAAATTATAGGGGTGCTATCTACTGAAGATAGCAGTGCTAATTACAAATTATAGGGGTGCTATCTACTGAAGATAGCAGTGTAATTACAAATTATAGGGGTGCTATCTACTGAAGATAGCAGTGCTAATTACAAATTATAGGGGTGCTATCTACTGAAGATAGCAGTGTAATTACAAATTATAGGGGTGCTATCTACTGAAGATAGCAGTGCTAATTACAGATTATAGGGGTGCTATCTACTGAAGATAGCAGTGCTAATTACAAATTATAGGGGTGCTATCTACTGAAGATAGCAGTGTAATTACAAATTATAGGGGTGCTATCTACTGAAGATAGCAGTGTAATTACAAATTATAGGGGTGCTATCTACTGAAGATAGCAGTGTAATTACAAATTATAGGGGTGCTATCTACTGAAGATAGCAGTGTAATTACAAATTATAGGGGTGCTATCTACTGAAGATAGCAGTGTAATTACAAATTATAGGGGTGCTATCTACTGAAGATAGCAGTGCGTATTACACTCTGTAGTGGTGCTATCTGCTGAAGATAGAAGTGCTAATTACAGATTACTAGCTGTGCTATTTAAAATAATTACAAAGGCTTTCACAATGGAATCCATAATAAGTAGAGTGTTTAATGAGGTATGTATGGCTGGGTAACTTAATTGAACTAATTAACTTACCCACTAGTGTACATGTAGCCTTCTTGTTTTAATTTCTTACTTGTTGAAGGTAATTGTGTTACGTGTCTATACACTACAGGGCTTAATTCTGTCTACCATTTAAACCGAACCCGAGGGCAGTCGGGCATAATGTTGTAATCATCCGCATGAACAAAAAACCAAGGGTTAAGGGTGCTTTTTCCACCACAATGCGGGCACGCATGGGCCCCTTGCTAAGGGTATCAAAATCGCCTAATTTCAGAGAATTTCAGAGAGTGTCTTTTTCAACCTGAATCTGAGCCAAGGGTTGCTTGGGCTGATAGTGTCATCATTGTAAAATTAGCCGAAAATGGTAAGGCTTAAAAGAAAAATGTACTCAAAAAATTGAATCACACAATTACTTCATACATTTTTTCAGTCTGAACTCTGTTTTGAGGATCTATATCCTTTGCTATGAGTATGATTCGTTGAGCTACAATCCTTGTTAAGGGTCACTTTTTCTTTCTTTAAGAATCTGTGTTTATGGGTAATAGTTTGTGATAGTGGATTCACACAGATTATTACAACTTTTATATATGAGTCCCCCCTGTACCAAACCAAGGCCAGCAAATATTTCATGTACCTACCATCAATAACTTTCAAAATGTGTTAGAAATATAGGTCATTACAATGTCTGGTCAAGGTATGAATTTGTTATTAATATTTCACAAGTTTCCAAAGGGTGATAAGTAAAAGATGGTGGAAGCTCCGGAGAGATTAAAAGGTGTCTGGTCATGGCTTAAAACATCAGCAAATGCCCTATATCAACCATTTGGTAGGATAGAGGAATCATCAAGGCCATACAAGTCTGCATTATGAGGGCATTAATCTTCTGGTTGTTGTACTATGGAGCTATAGTTATTTTTATTGGTATTTTATTCATGTATATTATTGTTGGTCTTGCAATTTTTTATTGATTAGCTTGTACTTTATTTATTTTATGATGTATCATATTGTAAAGCGCTCTGAGGGATTGTGATCCACAGTGCGCTATATAAACACTGTTTTTATTATTATTTATTATTATTATATTCAGAAGCATCTCGTTGCCCGCAGGCCAAATTACATGCTTAAATACAATATTAAAATTACGATATAAAAATGCACATTAACAATATCAAAATATTGCACTTGTAGGATTGAATCACAATTTACAAATAAAGATATATTAAAGATAAAATGTACACAAATTAAGAAACAACAAAATGTCACACTTCATGGAACTTTATTGCACGACCAGTGGTAAGAGATATAATGGGTACCTAATTATTTAAAACATTGACAAAATAAGGAATGGGAATATTTTGGAAACGCTGAGTCCTACAATGAAATTGGGTCAAGTTGCCAAGTAGTCAGTCGGAATAGCAAATTCAAAGAAAATATCTGCTTTTGAAATGTGGAGTTGGTGCAAGATGTTAGGAATATCATTGAAAGAGCATTAACACTTTCCACGCGGCTATTATTTTACCATACACAAAACAGATTTTTCAGAAACCTTTCACAATTTTCAAAGTCTATCTCAAGGATTACTGACCCAAAAACTAGGCATGTTTGTACTTATGTCAATGCATTTCTCATGGTGGTTCTAAATATGGTCATGAAATTCAATAATTTTGACATTTTTTAAAAATTTTGTGAAATTTTGGAATGTTGTCTGCAGCCGCCTGCCGCGTGGAAAGTGTTAACACTAATGAATTTGTCAGAAGCCAGATGGGGGACCAAACTTCTCTGTGTAATAAGATCATGCGCAACAAACTGCAATACTTTGGACACATTGCTAGATGAGAAGGTGACAATCTAGAAAAGGTGATAACTCAAGGAGCTATCGAAGGAAGCGTAAACATGGCAGACCAGAAATCTGTTGGACTGACGGCATTAAGGAAGCAACAGGTCTATCTCTTATCTCTGCATATCACAAAATAGACAACGGTGGATCGAGCTCCATCATCAATAGGGTCGGTCACAAAGAATCAGCCATGATCCATAGAATGACGATGATGTTGATGATTAATAAATCCTTATTGTCCTGACCCCGCTGCTAAAAGTATGCCGCCTACGCACCAACACATGGCCGAAGGAGACCTGGTCGTCCCTGCACATAATATCTTACATATATGCAACGCTATACTAGGGGACAATGAAGGCATGATTGAAGATCGACAGATTGTCACTCTTGCTCAAGACCTACGTGCATGGAAGAAACTTGTGGTCGCCTGCTTTGCAGCCGAAGGATGATGATGATGATGATGATGATGATGATGACCCCGCTGACCTTGATTGTTATAAGAATTCAATTTTGTATTATTTTGAAAATCTATGACAATTTCTGATATTGATTAAGACTTTTGACATTTTGGGGGAAATTAAAACAAATTAATTCTTTAATTATGATTTTGAAACAGCATGGATAGTATTTGTTGAAAACACATCAACACTGCTTGAAAGCTTCATAAGCCAATAGAACAGTTTATTTTTGTTCCCTAAGCTTTGTTGTTCTGTCCTTCCCTTTCTCTTGCCTCTTGATAACAATCAGGTTAACCAATATAATGCGGTTCACCATGCCATTATCATGTCCTATATCAAGCATGCCCATCATCTATCATACCTTGTCCCATCAGCACTTATGTTATACACAAAATATTTAGTATTCACATGGTGTAATGCAACCCCCATGTTGATGATATAAATCTAGTAGAGCCCTGTGATAATATACATTGGTTTTACTAATTTAATTAGAATTATTTTTAATTTATTCATTTTCTATCAATCAATTGCAATTATACAGATAAAAAAAGTTCATGAATGAATTTTCAATGGGGGAGATGAAACAAAACAGACATTTCTAAAATGGCTTAGTGGA
This sequence comes from Ophiura sarsii, assembly GCA_035610835.1. Taxonomy (NCBI): domain Eukaryota; kingdom Metazoa; phylum Echinodermata; class Ophiuroidea; order Amphilepidida; family Ophiuridae; genus Ophiura; species Ophiura sarsii. The sequence continues at coordinate 4,558,494 of CM069443.1, forward strand.
GATCTACGAGCTATGTATAAGTCATGTTTTGCTTTCCACTCACGACGACCCACCTGATATCAGAGAGGACGTGACAGGCATATTGATGCTAGTACAGTAAGCACTTGAGATCCACAGTACTATGACTGACCAAATAAAATGGCAACATAAGGCTTTGAGAATGCACTTGTTGCAATGGCTTGTAAATAGAGGCTTGTAGAGTATGGCAGTGTCTTATTAGGTAACTTGTGAGATCATAACATCAAATTAATGTTAAACTACTCCATAGTTTTGAGCTATTTTCCTGGTGCAAAAGCTTGTAAAGGGTCACCAATCAAGACGTTGTCTTGAGTTTTGACCCCGTATATTGGCCATACTGGTATGTAGGGGGACAAAGACCCCTTTTCACGACCTGCATTAACGTTTTCCACGTGGCTATTATTTTTACCATACACAAAACAGATTTTTTCAGAAACCTTTCACAATTTTCAAAGTCTATCTCAAGGATTACTGACCCAATAATAGGCATTTTGTACTTATGTCAATGCATTTCTCATGGTGATTCTAAATATGTTAATGAAATTCAATAATTTTGACATTTTTTAAACATTTTTTGAAATTTTAGAATGTCGTCTGCAGCCGCTGCCGCGTGGAAAGCATTAAAACAAAGTGGTTTAAAACATGATCACAGATTTATATTTTACCCAAAAAATCCAAATATCACATGAAATGTTGTAAGTAACTCATTTCAATTTCAACCCAAAATTGTTGGTTTCAACTCCAGTGTATTAAAGGTAGATGTTCTGATTTCTGGCCCAATTTTCAACTTGATGTTTTCTATTTTACATGAAAGGTCATCCTTAAAATTGTCATATTCCAAAGTTTGAGTTGCATAACTCCAATGGTTCTTATTTTAGAAGTACAAGGTCACAAGAATTTTGTCCATTGAGTAGTACACAAACTGGCTGGTGGTTAACCACCTTTGGTAGTAATTCACCACATTTTAGCCTATAATTTCTCAATGGAATATTTCTGGCCCCTAAGATTTTACAGAAATAATGAGAAAAATATGGGGATTCTTCTGATGTGAGAAAAAAAATCATAGTCAAAAAAAAGTGATCGGCACATACACCTTTAAGTTCTATTTGTTAACTTAGTTGTTGAGATCAATTGTTTTGTGATTGCCTGTCAAAACGTATACTTTCAAATTGCACACATTTTCATCCTTATACGCACCCCTTGCCACACTGAAAGGATTCTTGCAGCTGTTGTCTGCATCATTACAAGACCATGATTGGTACCCTCTGGGAAACAACTATTTCCCGTCCATCCATATATCCATTAGCTCATACCCTAGCTTCTGGGAATATTAATGTTGCATCAATATAGAGCTGTGCGCTCTTGAACAGTATGCTTAAATATTGATGAAAATAACAAGTTACCATTCATGGAAAGAGGAGTTTTGGTGGGTGGAGTATAGGGAATTGGTAGGATGGCGCACTTGTGTGTTGTATCGCTGTGTTGGTTGATCGAAACAGAGAATTCTTCTATAATTTACAAGAGACCTGGGGTGGTCATTACAACGGTGGGGTGGGTATCAGTTGGTCCAAAAATTCACGTAATTAGGGTAGTTTTTCAAGCCGGGGCACGTTACGTATGTAATGTGAATAGGGTATCAAAAAAAGGAAAATTAAGAAAAAAGGTATACTTTCATGCAATGGCCTTACGTATTTAGTGTCCTTATTTGTTCTGTGCAGAATAAATAGCCGCGATATATATAGGCGGGATTTCCATCGCATATAGGGGATCTGATCTACATGATCTAGAACAGCTCACCGTTGTTTCATACTATGAGAAGGAAAAAGGAGTTTGAAATGTATCATACTTAGTAAAGAATCTATACAAATTACTTGCTTAGGATATCAAACTATTTTGACAACTTGTTTAGGGTTAATATCAAAATATTTTCACTACTTTTAAGGGTATTGGAAATAAAGATATTACTTGCTTAGGGTATAGGGTATGCAAAATGGGTATAGGCTATGTAAAATAGTCTCCATACTTGTTTAGGGGTGCTTTTTTACATTAATGTAATTACTTATTTAGGGTGCTTTTTGAAAGCAAAGGAGCAAATACATGTTAACAGAATCTGATGCTTTCATCAAATAGCACTAATGAAAATATCTCAGAATTTGCCTCAGAGTTGAATGGGGATACTTTCGTATATGTGTTACTTATAAGAGAATGTACTGCAAAAATGTTAAGGGTCTAAATTTTGAGAACAAATCACTATCACTTCATGAAATGACAAAGCAGCAAGTCTTTGATTGCCTTACAGACTCAATCTAACCTGAATTTATACGGAGTTGTAAAATATTTTCAGGGTATATCACATGAACTTTACCTTCGATAAAGATTCTGTTAGAATCACAACATCAGGTCCTCTTATATTTATTACATATTAAAATTGACCAAATGTTTGATTTGAATATGCCATATTTTGTCTAATTTTACCCTGGATGTACTATTGCTCTAAATGCGTTATACCACTCACCACATTTCAGGCCAAAAAGAACAATAGTTTTCTCTTATTAAACGAATCAAAGTTTTGGGCAAACTTGAGCCATTGGGTAACATAGTGTTGCTATCTTAAGTAGATAGCATTTGAATAGACTTTGCACATATCATGTTACTTAATTATGTTGCTTATAAAAATCAATTGATTTCTCTCTGAATTGACTCATCTTTGAACAAGTTCATAAAAGAAGACTATAAGGTAACAACATCAAATCTCTGTTGTTCAGTGACCTTCACGTATGTAAAAAGAGAAGCATAGTGACCCGAACAGATCACGCCAGGTTTTTTTTATATGGCCGTGTGTTTTAAACTCGCCACCCTTACCGTTGCATGTCCAGATTTTTACAATTTACACCATCTGAGATTCGAATTAGCATATCGCAATAACTATTTGTTCTACCCCATATAAAGTATATATTTTCTGAACGGTAATCTCACAAGGAATCCAAATATGCTATTGGAATTTAGATAAGACCTAATGGTAACATGTTGTGATTAAGAATGTTCAAAAAATATCGATTTTTTTCATATTTTGATTTAAGCTCAATAATAATTTGATACCTATCCCAATCATAATTTTACTGTGCATATTTAAGTTATTCCTCATGCAATTACCCATCAGAACATAATAGTTGTTAATGGTAAACGTGTTGAAATATACTATATCGAGAAGTAAATGAGCACAAACGTTTAAATTTCATAATTATTAGAGTTTACATGTATATTTTTTTTGGTATGCACCCTATCCTGATTTAAACGGCATTTTTGAATTCCCCTATTTGAGAGCTTTCCAAAAATGTATAATTTTGCTATCATCGGTTAAATATTATTTTTGTTATAGTCATGTATGTAAAACCGATGAATTAGGGCAAGTTCACTGTGTAGCGAATAGGGAAAAAGCCAAGGACAACGCAATCGATTCATGATTACAATTGTTGCACAATAGTTGTCACATTTGTTGAAACAGAATCTTATAGAATATGAAATAATCTATAAAATGAGAGCAAAATCATGTTTGTACCATACAGGAATGAGAAGTTATAGTAAATTGAACATAGAATTGGGAACATTTTCTATATTCCCCATAGAGATTGCACACAGCGCCGCCGCCGCCGCCACCGCCACCACCCCTGACTTTCACAACATAATCAATCATATCTCAGCCAAACATTTATAGAAATACCTGATTTATTAACACAATGTAGCTAGATAAATAGGCTTTCACATGACACCTCAACCATAGCTCTACCACATTTAGTTGTTGAGTTAATAGAGAGAGATGGATGATTCGTCACCAAAAATGCAACGCCACCACCCTTTTTGGGTGGTGAGTTTAAAACACATGGCCATATATATTTTTTCCCAAAAATAATAGTTAGTATAATTATGAATGGAGCAATGTTTTAATTTTTATTTTCGACTAGCTACTTATGTTTGAAATGAGGGGCTGCCAAATATGGTCTGGTAGTACAAAAGTTCTCATGGGTAGATATTGTCACTCTGGACCTGTAAGTGGTAATAACCCAATCTTGAGAAAATTGACAGGAGTGTCCTTTTGTCATGGTTGGGCAGAATAGTTGATTCACCAGTATAAAGGTGATTAGGCAGTGAACCATAGTGATTCCACTTTGAGGTAAGGGGGCTTTTGGGGTCATTTGTGCTAACATTTCTTTTGTATATTGTTGGGTTTTTATGAGATGACTACAAGTCTCGAATACTGTGTTTGGTAGCATGATTCTGATCATCTCCATTTGTAGCCATTTTTTAGGGGGTTTTGTCCGTATGTGTTGTGTTATCACGGACCAGTTACTGCCTTTTATCGTGGCTTTTTATCGTATTTTTTGTGGCACAAGAATCTTGAAAAGTAAGGACGTTGGTTGAAGGAAATTTTGATAAGTTGTGTATTATATTGATACCTACTGCATGAGCATATTTTAGAGGTCCAGAATTAGGCGTTACTAAGATGTTTTTGGGCCGTAACCAAGGCACGTTCTCTGTTTCACATTTAGGTATATGTGTTAGGATGTACAGTGATGCGCCCCTACGATAGTTTCTACGCATAAAGAAGTAGACCCCGAATTACATGGAATTAAAATGTGGTTTGTGTTTGTATTTATTGTATTTCATCAATCATTTTCCTCTCATTCTTCTCACTGGCATAATATGTTGGTGTTTGTTGTCATTTATACGCTATTTATAAGGTTATTTGCCTACGTTAATGAATGCGGATAGTTATAGTCAATTATAATTCAAGCAAATCGGCTGGCGTGAGTTCATTGATACCATGAGCTCACGTAGTCCTTTTCAGTACTTCTTCAGGCAAATGAATAAGGGGGAACCATACCAAAAAGACAAGGCTATCATGTGACTAATTTTAACATAATAATTAATGTCTAAATTCGGTTTTTCACGGACATATCGGACAGGTTTAACTTAAAAAATGAGTGCTCACCTGTTTCTTGACCCATATGCATCTATTATTCGGATGAAATTCAATCTGGTAGCCTTACATGCTTACACAGAAAAACAAAATTACCAATGTGATTATTGTTTTTTAAGATGGCCGACGAAGATTTTGTCTGAGACTAGTACGTATACCACTCTCAGGATTTTGTATTAATACCACAGTTGTTTACTTGCTAGTCATAAATAAAAAGATCCAATGCGACTTTTCTGAACCACTTTTGCTAGCTCATAGTTTCTTAGCAATGTCATGAATTCCAAAGAGAACATAAAAGGACAAGTTTGAGTCTCCAAAAATGCGAGTGAGTCCATGGACGGTGGGACCAAGTGGGCCATAAAAATGATTCCCTTCCAACATTGTACTTTTACCCGATACCCAAATTATAGATTTGGTACCAATCTATCGAAACTAGAGCTTACATCAGTTACGAAAATGAAAATACCCGGAGAAGAATCACATTTTAGCGAAAGAGTAAAAATAATGCACAGATTAAATACAAAATAAATCAATTTCAAATGAATCTCCACATTAAATGTGCATTAAATAATCGTGATTTAGCCGACAATCTTTTTTTAAATAAGCTTATTATTATTTTTTATTATTTTTATTTTGATGAATGAAATGATGGATAATTCCAGAATCAAATGTTTAGAGACATTTTGGGAATCTCGGGTCCCAAAATGGGCCCCGGGATATCGACTTAGTCTAAAAAATGATGGATACCATGATAAAATGTGTCCCGATGTGATTTTTTGGATGATTTCAAATTTTGAGCTACTTATAAAGTCTGTGTACTGTATTCCCTTTACGAAAATGCAATCACCAAAATGTGATTGCAGCAAGGTGGTACCAGGTTGCACAAGGTTGTCGCACGGTTGCGTAAGGTTGCACAAGTTTGTCACAGGTTGTCGCACGGTTGCGTAAGGTTGCACAAGTTTGTCGCAAGGTTGCACAAAGGTTGTGGATGATTGCTTCAAGGTTGCGCAACCTTCTCAGAACAACCAAACTGGTTGCGCAAGGTTGTATTTTTCCAAATTTAACCTTGCGCAAGGTTGCAGAATTGATTGCGATTTTCATAAGGGACGGGTCAAACTGCAACACATTTGACGCATAAAAAAAATGTCAAGCAATTTAGCCTAAAGAAATGAATGGACACCATAAAATGTGTACCGATTTGAATTTTTGGGATTTTTTCACATTTTGAGCTACGTATGAAGTCTGTGTAGCTAACCGGTCAAACCGCAACACATTTAACGGAGAAAAAAAAATCAGACAATTTAGCCTAAAAAATGACAGACACCATAAAATGTGTCCTGATTTGATTTTTTGGACATGATTTCACATTTTGAGCTGCGTATAAAGTCTGTGTAGCTAACGGGTCAAACCGCAACACATTTGACGGAGAAAAAAACAATCCGGCAATTTAGCCTAAAAAATGGCGGACACCTTGAAATGTGTCCCAATTTGATTTTTTGGATATGATTTCACATTTTGAGCTACGTATGAAGTCTGTGTAGCTAGCCGGTCATACTGCAACACATTTGACGGAGAGAAAAAAAATCCGACAATTTAGCCTAAAAAATGACAAACACCATAAAATGTGTCCTGATTTGATTTTTTGGACATGATTTCACATTTTGAGCTGCGTATCAAGTCTGTGTAGCTAACGGGTCAAACCGCAACACATTTGACGGAGAAAAAAACATTCCGGCAATTTAGCCTAAAAAATGGCGGACACCGTGAAATGTGTCCCGATTTGATTTTTTGGATATGATTTCACATTTTGAGCTACGTATAAAGTCTGTGTAGCTAGCCGGTCATACTGCAACACATTTGACAGAGAAAAAAAAATCTGGCAATTTAGCCTAAAAAATGACGGACACCATAAAAAGTGTCCCGATTTGATTTTTTGGATATGATTTCACTTTTTGAGCTACATATAAAGTCTGTGTAGCTAACGGGTCAAACCGCAACACATTTGACTGGGAGAAAAAGAAATCTGGCAATTTAGCCTAAAAAATGACGGACACCATAATAATGTGTCCCGATTTGATTTTTTGGATTTTTTTCACATTTTGAGCTACGTATGAAGTCTGTGTAGCTAACCGGTCAAACCGCAACATATTTGACGGAGAAGAAAAAAATCTGACAATTTAGCCTAAAAAATGACAGACACCATAAAATGTGTCCTGATTTGATTTTTTGGATATGATTTCACATTTTGAGCTATGTATAAAGTCTGTGTAGCTAGCCGGTCATACTGCAACACATTTGACGGAGAAAAAAAAATCATACAATTTAGCCTAAAAAATGACAGACACCATAAAATGTATCCTGATTTGATTTTTTGGACATGATTTCACATTTTGAGCTGCGTATCAAGTCTGTGTAGCTAACGGGTCAAACCGCAACACATTTGACGGAGAAAAACACCATTCCGGCAATTTAGCCTAAAAAATGGCGGACACCATGAAATGTGTCCCGATTTGATTTTTTGGATATGAATTCACATTTTGAGTTACGTATAAAGTCTGTGTAGCTAGCCGGTCATACTGCAACACATTTGACGGAGAAAAAAAAAATCAGACAATTTAGCCTAAAAAATGACAGACACCATAAAATGTGTCCTGATTTGATTTTTTGGACATGATTTCACATTTTGAGCTGCGTATAAAGTCTGTGTAGCTAACGGGTCAAACCGCAACACATTTGACGGAGAAAAAAACATTCCGGCAATTTAGCCTAAAAAATGGCGGACACCTTGAAATGTGTCCCAATTTGATTTTTTGGATATGATTTCACATTTTGAGCTACGTATGAAGTCTGTGTAGCTAGCCGGTCATACTGCAACACATTTGACGGAGAGAAAAAAAATCCGACAATTTAGCCTAAAAAATGACAAACACCATAAAATGTGTCCTGATTTGATTTTTTGGACATGATTTCACATTTTGAGCTGCGTATCAAGTCTGTGTAGCTAACGGGTCAAACCGCAACACATTTGACTGGGAGAAAAGAAATCTGGCAATTTAGCCTAAAAAATGACGGACACCATAATAATGTGTCCCGATTTGATTTTTTGGATTTGATTTCACATTTTGAGTTACGTATAAAGTCTGTGTAGCTAACGGGTCAAACTGCAACACATTTGACGGAGAAAAATAATTCCGGCAATTTAGCCTAAAAATGACAGACCCCATAAAATGTGTCCCGATTTGATTGTTTGGATATGATTTCATTTTTTGAGCTGCGTATGTAGCTAACGGGTCAAACCGCAACACATTTGACGGAGAAAAAACATTCCGGCAATTTAGCCTAAAAAATGGTGGACACCATGAAATGTGTCCCGATTTGATTGTTTGGATATGATTTCATTTTTTGAGCTGCGTATGTAGCTAACGGGTCAAACCGCAACACATTTGACGGAGAAAAAACATTCCGGCAATTTAGCCTAAAAAATGGTGGACACCATGAAATGTGTCCCGATTTCATATTTTGGATATGATTTCACATTTTGAGCTACATATAAAGTCTGTGTAGCTAGCCGGTCATACTGCAACACATTTGACGGAGAAAACAAATCCGACAATTTAGCCTAAAAAATGACAGACACCATAAAATGTGTCCTGATTTGACTTTTTGGACATGATTTCACATTTTGAGCTACGTATAAAGTCTGTGTAGCTAACCGGTCAAACCGCAACATATTTGACGGAGAAAACAAATCCGGCAATTTAGCCTAAAAAATGAGTGACACCATAAAATGTCTCCCGATTTGATTTTTTAGATATGATTTCACTTTATGAGCTACGTATAAAGTCTGTGTAGCTAACTGGTCAAACCGCAACAAATTTGATGGAGAAAAAGATTCCGGCAATTTAGCCTAAAAAATGACGGACACCATAAAATGTGTCCCGATTTGATTTTTTTGATATGATTTCACTTTTTGAGCTACCTGTAAAGTATGTGTATAATGAACTGATCAAACCGCAACACATTTGACGTATCAAATGATGTTCGCATTTCAAATTTTATCTCCAATATAAGTTTACATTAAATAATCGTGATTTAGCCGAAAAGGTGTTTTTAAGTAAGCTTATTTTTATTATTTTTGTTTATTATTTTGATGAATGAAATGATGGATAATTTTCAAATCAAATGTTTAGAGACATTTCGAGAATCAAACTATCCATTATAACAACACATCGCTAACAATGTGAGTGTGACAGTCATCGAATCTGGTTCCGCTGGGATCCTAAAGTACCAACCACATTAAACATGTCTACCGAAACCGCTCAACCAAAAACCATGCAACCCGATAACCGCAAAACCCGCGAACCGCGAAGCCCGAGAACCGCTCTAGTTATGTCTTATTTCTTTCTTAAAAATGTAACTACTCCGATTGCAGACCTATACCATAGCTTTAAATATGTGTATTTACCTGTATTTTCAATATAATAGAAAATTCCTGCTAACAGGTCTGATCCTCTATGCCCCACCCACACACAAATGAAGACCCTTATTAAACTACTTAGGAATAAAATATAATTTTGTGAGTACTTTGTGCACACTTTACTAAGAGTCAAAGGTTGATGTCTCCAAGTTCAACAAGTCCATAATACATCAACCACTAGTACAACATTGATCATAATGGCATTGATAAGATTAATATTCCATTAAGAGTGCTTGTCTCAAGCAAATCTCTTCATATGACAATAATAGCCTGGATAAAACCTAGCTCAGGTTTATATGTGACCCGATCAAGAGGAATGAGTCGGATGTCGGGGAATCCCAAATTGAGATATGGCCAATTCAAAATGGCGGCTTACATAAGTTTTGATGGAAATTCATGTATACAATTTGACATAACTTTGGGACAAAACGTCGTATCGACATGGGGTTTTCAGTTTCTGAAAGCTCTAGGTGTCCTCTGTAAAACTCTATTAAAAACTCATTTTCGACCAGGGTCGACATCCGACTCATTCCTCTTGATCGCGTCACATATATCACATGAATACCGCTGTATTTATATACATTGGAAACAGAATCAACTAATATAACATGGTGGGTGAGTTGCTAGTATTTGACCTGGATTTTATCCCTATCTTTGTTTTTACTTCATGAGTCAATGCCCTATAAGCTTTGGATTTATAGCAAGCAATGGAACATGGGGATATGGATAAAGTGATATGAAACCAAGTCTAACCAGACAGAGCTCTCACCTTAAGTTTATGGTTGATCAAATCAGGATTTTTTCTTTCCATCTTTTTTATTCAAAATGACAAAGATACATTTTTAAATGTTACACATTTTACCCAAAAGAATTCAAAACATTTCAAAAGTTTAATAAATTAATTTTTCTTTGAACTTTCTGAAAACATGCATAACAAATGCAAATTGGCCCTTTTCTCATATTCTTATTCCAGAATTTGACAATCCCAAGACTCATTTTTTCTAAATGTGATCTCACCACAAAAGTCCTAGCATTTTGAGTTTTTCCTTTCAGTTCTTACAATATAAATCACTTCTTTGTTTATTTATGAGTTTTGAAAACTAATAAATAAACATGCATCTTGCATAATTACTTTCAACCCGCGTATCATAAACAGACTTTAATATTTCATTTTGTCTCATGAACCAATACTTCCGAATGTTAAAAAAAACCATTATAACAAGTTAATTTTGCGGCAACTTTTTTTTGCGAATTGCTATTCATTTCTACTTTCGCGGTAACTTAATTTCCCAAATTTATAATTTCTACCACTACTGTCATTTTCATCTTTTGCGAATTTGAGTCTCTCGCGAAATTCGCGAAATTAACTTGTTTTACAGTAACCTTTTTTCAAATTTACGGGGAAATCACCAAAGGCAAAAATGTATGTAATGTAAAAGACAAAAGTGTTTTAGGAATTACAGGGTTACGAATGTGATCAGCTTACATAAAGGTACCAATATCCCATATTGCTAAAGGCTCTCTGATCCAAGTACACTTATCCCTTGATTACAATTGCGGATATGAGATGGCAATATCAATTCTATGTCAGGCTGAACGAAGGATGCAACCAGCTTGCAATGAAGCTTCTATACAGGGTTAGTCAAAAAGAAAATTGGTAAAAAAGTATGTATCTTTTCTTTTTCTTAAACAAATTTGGTACAATTCAGAAATCCTGTGTTAAAAAATAGTCACAATTTGATGTGATACATATGAGATCAAGATAAACCATATGTTAAAATGGGGCCATTCATCAACCAGTTAACGCTGCACAAATCAACCATTTACCAGATAACACAGCGCAATTTAACCAGCTATCAGGGCATAAATCAATCACTTAAACACAGCACAGATTAACCTGTCAACCATGCAGTTAAGACAAAACAAATCACCCAGGTATGGCATCACAAAACAATTGTCTAATAAAGAATAAATATACCAGGTCAGCACAAATTAGAAGACGAAAAATGGTATTGAAGGGGGCAAGATTGACTGTAAGGCATCTTTTAGACTTTAACTAAGGATAGTTTAAGCCCTGGTACTTTATGATCCCTATAGACGTTATTCGTAATTGACGATTTCAGGCAAAAGAGGGAGACATACTCGATGTGACGTCACTAATCATAACAGAAGCGAGGCCAATTGTAGTAAATTACGCCACTTGTGACATAATTTACTCCAATTGGCCTCGCTTTCGTTATGATAGTGACGTCACATCGAGTATGTCGCCCTCTTTAGCCTGAAATCGTCAATTACGAATAACGTCTATTCACAATCGAAGTGTTATGTGTAATCCAATTATCACTATGTCAACTGGATCATGCTTTTGAGTACTGAACCCCGATTGAAATGATCACCATAAAGTCCATGGCTTGAACCGTCACATGATCACACCAAAAGGTGCGTGATCCAGTTACCAGGGGGTTATAATACCTAAGATAGTGAAAATGATACCACTTAGGGGATGTAAATTGGTTAAGTGTATAATGCCATTTAGGATTTCTTTCAGGGGGACAGAACAAGTACGGGTATATAAGTGCCTGTTGGGTATGCTGATTGACCCTGGGGGTATGGGGCTATCACGTAGGGAAAACAAGAATATGATGCAAATTTGGATTGTGCCATTGATTCAATTTGAAAGTCACTGGTCCAAATCCCATAAGTTGGCTGTGTTGTATCCTGGAAAAGGCACTTGATCTTAATTACATCCTTGACCCCAGGCTATTTTGAGTTTCTACAAAAAACAAATAATTGCAATCTAAGGGCCAAAAAATTCAGAACTTTATTTTAAGATGCAAAATTATACTGATTGGTACAGCCAGAGTGGAATAAATGGCTGAAGTACCTGTCCTCCCAAGTGCATTTATTGACTCACCTCCCACATAAAACAGATCAGGAAAAAGAATCAATGAAAGCCAATGAGGAAAGCACACAGGTAAGGCATTTGCATGCCACATAATGCATGTTTATTTGCGTGCATCTTTTATATTTAAAGTCCTCTCTATCTCCTGGGCTTTGCCATTTGTCTATGTTGGCTCAAAAACCACTGCCATACTAAAGATATCGTATAGACATCTAAAATGCATGATATTCACAGAGCCAGCAAGCATTTTAACAGGCAGGCATTTCTTGTCAGTCCCAAGGTGAAATACAAAATCTCTGAGAGCTTTGCTTTTAAGTATTGATATCATTTGCCCGAGTGTAGTGTGTAATGCATAGGTGGGGTAGATAATGAACGTGATTGAAATTCATTGAACATGGAGTATTTTGGTAAACAGACCTTCATACGGGAAATTCCCTTGGATATTAAAATTGACTAGCTATATAGTTTTGCAATTCCGACAGATAATTGGTTTAAATTAATTGTGTGGGTGAAATTTCGAGGTTAATAATTGCGCAACAGTTGTTTTGTTACCATATTAATTCCATAAATTTATTTTACTTGACTTGCTAAGTAGACCGTATATACATGTATATATCACAATCGAACTGAACAATATTTTCCCTCTCAGGATAAAATATTTAGGCAAATATTTCCTCTCAGGAGAATATTTAGGCAAACATTTCCTCCCAGGAGAAATTAATCACATAGTTATCAGACCCATAAATAGAAACTGTTGTTATTGTTGTTATTGTAGTTCAGAGAAGTCATACTTGGGTTCACATCTTCTTTTTATGCTATTATTGTATTTCTTTTTATTCATTGTCTGTACCTCGTCACCATGAATTTAAACAAAAATTGTCTGGATATTGTCTCTTTGGAAAAGCAAAACAAATAAATAAGGCTCAACATAAGTGCGCACAATTATTACTTCTAACTTTAAAAGTGACTATAATAATAATAATAATAATAATGGCATTTATAATGCACCATCAATCTAGGTAAAACTATTCCGAGGCGCAACATAATATAAAACAAAAATACAAATTAACAAGAAAAATACATAAACAAGGATGACTAAGGTGAAGATAGTGTATAAACAGAAACCCCTCAAAGGAAAAGATGAAATTTTTAAATCAGATGAAATTTTGCGATAATTATTTACTTTTTTTTTAAATGTCTAAATATTATCAAAATACATATTTATTATTATAAACGATTAAATATTACTTGACTCTATCTCATTTTTATTTTGGATTTAATAAACCTCTGCAAAGGCTATATGATTTTCTAAAAGTATTAAATAAACTAAGCTTTAATCATTTGACATTTTAGATTTGATTAAATAACCTCCTCCTCCTTATTCTTCCTACGGTTCTTTTGATTGTGTGGGTGATTTGTTGCATTTAGGCTCAAAAAAAGAAGGTCCATCTCACATACATTTGTGAAAATAGCCATTCTAATGCAGAATTTTCTTTTTTTTATTGTGTAGGGTACGTGAGACAGACTTGGCTTTAGACAGAGTTTATGCATTTTACTCATTGGAGAAATGATTAATCATCGATTTGAGCTATCATTTAGAATTATATACAATATACGAAATCAGTCCCAACTGAAACAGTGAAGATAATTACAATCAGGATACCCATATAGGTATACAGAGGAACGAGCACAAATGTAAATAGAGTATATAGAGAAGTTCATCCCAACTGAAAGAGTGAATGTCCTTGTTTTTTCGAGCTGGGACATTCGCGGTGCGGCTTTTTACGTGTTTAGTTCAGCTGGGATGGGCTTCTCTATTATACTGTATCATTAAGAAGTAAATTTGAACAAATAAGAATGTGAAAATGAATACCTGCAAATCAGTCGATCTAATTGTGACAGAATTCATAGAAGTGTAAACTGGCATATGTCTCATCTTATCAGCCAAAAGCCATCAACAAGGTCAGGCACTTTTTTAACCATCTGGCATCATACATAAAAAATGAGAATTTAAGATTTAAAAAATCAGGTTCTCTCTGTTTGATATATTGATATCATGGGTTAGTATTTGACCATAGCTTACTTTTCACTTTTGTTTAGAATTTTGTGATCTTTTGAGGCAAAAATGTTTTGATGTGCATATGTCAGACTGATAAAAAAATGATGTCATATAGTGACACATGCACCTGATCGGATACGGGGATGTATTTTAAACAATAATGTAGAATGAATCAAGCTTGCCACACCAAATGACCATGTAAACATACAAACAAACAAATAAACTTGAATTTAAGTTGAATTCAAGTTTGGGGTGTAGATCTTATATTGCATTTGAATACGACAGCAATGAAACGTGGAGAGGTCAGACCAGTTGTATTTACATTAAAAGTATGCATATACTTCCAGGTCATGAGAACTTAGCGATAAGATTAATGCTAAGTTTCTAACGGCAAAAACTTGCAAAAACGGTCAAATAACATTAATTACTGTTAATTTGCCCAGTAGAAACACGCTCATAGTGACACTTCTTCTGATGGGATACTGTCATAATTGTTCAAATGATGATCAGGACTGATGTCATCAAGTATCGCTATTGGACTTAGGAAACGTTTTCAGTGAACATTGACTTGGGGTATGCAGAAAAGGGGAGTTTTCATATCATGTCCTCAGACATTTATGTCCGTGATTTTTGCACCGAATATGTCATCGTGTTTGCACAAACAGAATGGGAACTATTTATAAAGTGTCCCTGAAATGGGGCAAAACAAAAGGGTTTTTTCGGACAAAATGTCCTTGTTTTTGTGCGAAAAATGACCAAAATTGTCTTTGAAACGCTGTTAAATAGGGGGTATTTCAACCTCTGCATATGAAGAGAAAACACAGGGAGTTTACCCTTTGATTTGATTGCATGTATGTGGCATCAAATGGAAAAATGACCCATATGGTATACTTATCATTGCTTCGTTTGTTAATGTCTGTTTCAGTTACAACCGGTGGGCTTTCTGGTCTTGTCAATCTTAGTTATAACTAACATTTGACCTAATCAGGCAATCTTTAAATAATGACAAAGCTGACATGTTTTCATGGTCTTTCTTGCATTAGCCCATGTTCCATTTGAGATGATTAAGGTTGTCACTGTTCCATTACTTCATTTGGGTCTGAAATGCTGAATTGTCTTCTTATACTGACTGGGTTGAATGTCCCAACCCTGTCTGTAAGATTGTATCTCCAAGATAATAATACATCCTTTTTTAATTTTTAATTTGAAATTATCAATCATGGAATTAACATTACTTTCCCCCTCTGGTTTGGCTTTAGTTGATTTTGAGAATAAGGTTTAAGTTTTTTTGCAAAAACTGCCCCTCTCCCCAAAAGCGTATCCAGGCCTGTAACCAGTGTAGGGGCACCCCCCCCCCCCCCCCCCCCCCACCACCCCATCCCATTCCCATCCCAAAATTTCAACCAAGAAGGTTAAAAAAACTGTTGTATGCGAGTGTAGTGAGTGGGGGAAATCGGTTCGTTTACGCATTTTTGTTGAAGAAGATCAACATTTTGGTAAAAAGGGCCAAATTTGTCCCCCCCCCCCCCCCCATGGTAAAAAGGAAAGGTCCACTTTTGACAACATCCCTCCCCCCCCCCAAAAAAAAAAAATCCTAGTTACGGGCCTGGGCGTATAAAGATGCAGTAGGGATGAGAAGAGTAGTAAAGGTGTATAGGGGAGCAACAGAAACTGCTCCCATAACAGCTTTTATTGAGAAGAGAAATCAAAAAGTGTTTCTTGTTTTTACCTAGACCTGAATAAATCTACTCTAAACTGTGATGCTGCCCCTCTGACCACTGCCACCTGAATGTGTGCCCCTCTCTCTTTTAAATACTACAGTTCAATCAGTTCCAAATTGTCGAGAAATATATGAGTGTTTTTTTTATCTCTCTGCGCACTGAAGTAATCCAAGTGAATGTGCACGATTTTGGCCATAGCCACACAATATTGGCCCAACGCACACATTTGATGCACAGCGTGCTTTATTTTTGTGTTCATGTACCCAGTAAACACAAAACGTTTTCAAAACGTTTTGAATTGGGTTTAATTAGGTTTTGTTTTTGTGAAACGTTTTTAAAACGTCTTAAAAACGTTACAGTTTCAAAGCATGTTTTTTTATTGCAAATCGTTTTATCAAAACGTTTTAAAAACGTTAAATTAATATTGTCACAATACTTATAAACGAACACATGATTGAAATGAAATCCAAACGTTTATAGAACGTTATATTACAACCTAAATTAAACCAAATATTATGGTCCTGGACCATAAGTTTCGTTTTTTACGAAACGTTTTAAAAACGTTTTTTAAAAACATGGGCAATTCCACGCATGCGCACCTACCTGGTTTATATTGGTTTGGTAACACTATGGATTGTATATTTATTTTCTTTCATAAAGATATTCGATCTGCAACATGCATCATTTCATAATTAAATGGCAAATAAGAACATTACTTCACAAACACATGAAGAATTTTGTTCTTTAAATTGCCAGTTAATTATCAATTAATTATCAATTACCTAATATAGGTTTTCAAAACGTTTTAAATTGGGTTCAAGTAGGTTTCGTGTTTGTGAAACGTTTTTAAAACGTGTTAACCATCGTTTAAAACATGTTTTTAAAACGTATTTGATACATCTTGCAAGACTAAACAATTTAAATATGGTTATTTTCACGTTATATTAACGTTTTCAAAACGTTACATGGAAACGTTATTAAAACCCATAAAAAACTCCACACATATACGTTTTTAATACGTAATATTAAAACTTTTTTTCACCAACTTGAAACGTGTTTTTAACGTTTAAAAACCGTAAAATGGCCAGCTGGGTACGCCTACACCCTTCTGTATTAATTCACTGCTGTAAGGAGGCTTGCCAATTTGGAACTGATCAAACTATAGCCCTACTCATGAGCAATACGTTTCACCTGCAGACCCAAGTTTCTGAATCGACTTTTACTTGGAAGTTTCAACTGTTGTTTGTACAGGAAGGCAACATCCTCAGCATGAAAGAGCGCTTATTGACAGCTTCCCTTATTTTTTCATAAAGTGTTTAGTATACAGCAGCACCATGTATTAGACACAGCTATCTTAACATTGTTTGTCACCTTCATCAATACACATATTTTACTAATAGTGATTTGTCTGGATTGAAAGTTGTAATATCGCGGTCTATTGATCGTAACTTTAAATTATGTTATTGGCTCGCGCCTATCTAATTGGTAGCTACCAAGTGAAGTGTGCTAAGATTATATGCTGATTTTCTGGTTGATTTCTGATTGTTTTATGCTGTGTTAGCTGGTTGATTTGTACCATGTTCCCTGGTTGGACTAGTGCTATGTTAGCTGGACCAGCAGGTTTGCCCTAACCCAAAATCCATCAGAAGTATGGTGCCGGTGGACCCCATCCCCCATTCCCCTCATTGCACAATCACGCAAATGTACATGGACTCTGAAAAGCACAACCTCCACAACGGCCTTTTTTATGACATAATTTTCCCATTTTCCCCCCTGTTAGCTTTATTGCTCCAAACCACCTGCAAGGGTTACGGTTATTGATTTTTCTAAATTTCAAACATCTTGATACATGACCAAAACCAAACACATGTTTTAAATAATATTTTGCTCAAATGAAAGAATCAGACATTACTGGATGTTTTGTTTTAAGACAACATAAGAAACTTTTTATATCCACAATATGAATCCCAGGTACCGTCATCCATATAGCGAACATGATAGCAGGTTTCCAAGAGTATTAGGTGATATCAAATTACAGTCTCAGCACTCTCTCTGGAGCTTATCGAACGCAACTTCACTTTCATATCTCTACTAAACTAAGATGTTTAAAATGTCATATTCACCATAGGTCATCTGTAACAACATACTACGGACACTATTTTATCTTTCCCTAAATTTCAATTTTCTTACAATTCTCAAGATACATTTAATGTGATTTATGTGGTCGTTATGCATCGATTCTTGCATTCAAGTCATCAGTGACAGATTCGCAAATGCCTTGGAGTACACTACTCTGAAATGGGAATTATTATTCCATAACATCGCTCAAGTTACTATTTTCTTATAATACAAGTAGCCATAGGCTTATTGAATACATCAGGTAGATATACAGGGTGAGTCAGATAGAATGGCCACTTTTTTCACAGAGACATCACGAAAAAATGTAGGCATGCATATTCATAGCACTATAAAGCAGGCCCGTCGGAACCGCTATGGCAGGTACGGCAGCTGCCGTACCACTTTTCCGGGGAGGAAAAAAAAAATATATATATTAAAAAAAATTAAAAAAAATATTCGAGAGAACATAATAAGGCATAACACGTACCTATAGTATACTGTACTATTAATATCATAGACTGTAATCTATGACTTTACTGCACTGGACTCAATTTTTAACAGTTGATCATTATTCCATATAATTTATTATAAGTGCTATTAACTTTACCATGAAATGTTTTATTTCATTTCCAAAAAAGCGCTAGCCCACGAGGGGCCTCGCCCATTCGAACCCCAAACCCCCGCTCGTGCCGTACTACTTTAAAAGTCCTTCCGACGGGCCTGCTATAAAGACCTATAATTTGGCTTTCATTCAAAAGAAGAATTTTAAAAATAATACCATTGCATTATCATGTTACACTAATTTTAGCAAATTTTGAAGCCAATCTACGGGATGTTCGAATTATCAAGCCATTCCTTAATTACGGTTTGCTTTCTGAATCAACTGAAATGCCTCATTTCATCTTTCTTTCTTGAATCCAGGCTTTATTACTCATAATAATGCAGTTCTATTAATTTCCAGTCATTTTAAGACTTTGTATCCAACATTCATGTGCCTTTTCATGTTTCTCACTAGTTTCATTGGTTGGCATCTCTGGATCAGCCACCTAACAGTAATGTGTGTTATTGCCATTCTGTGGATTGGCTTAAAAATACCGTGTTCTACTAAATTGTTGTAACATTATGACGCAATGTTCGAATTCAAAAATTTCTTTTTTTGAATGAAAGCCAAATATGTGGTCTTTGTAGCGCTTTCATTGGTTTTATATATGCAGGCCTGAAATTCTGTGGTGCTTTCGATAATAAAAAGTGCCCGTTCTTTCTGACTCATCTTGTACATATTTTGGCTTTCTATAGTTGTTTATATGAGACTGATTTGAGAAATGTTATCATTTCAATACTTAAATTGACTTCAATTTCTTTTGTGTTTTAGACTATAAACTTGTATCAAATAATCACAAGTGATATGTAGGAGGCTTGAAGCCTGTGAGCTAATGCCCATCAAATCTTGTAATAATAGATAATAAACCATTTGTATATGTGACGTGATCAAGCAAATGAGTCACATGTTGGCAGTTTTGAATTTTGATATTTGTCCATCATTCAAAGGCAGGTGAAAAATGCTACAGCATGGTCCAAACCCCGAAATAGTCTGAACTTCTAGTTTTTAAGTTACAAACAGTTTACCAACTGAGAAAACAAAGTAAAACATAAGAATTTGTCACTTCTTTTTACCTATAACTCAAAATCAATATTCCCGACATGTGACTCATTCTGCTTGATCGCGTCACATATAAAGTGTTTTAAATCAAAACAGAGACTCCAAAGCACCTTACAAGAGAACAATAATACAAAAATGTGTTCATAAAGTGCTTACAAGATAGTTATGAAAATACAAATGTGGTATAATATTACAAATGAGAACAAACTGGCAAAACATGAGTCTATTTCAGTCTATATAACAAGAAATCAAAACATTTTGGAAGACTGCGGTTCTGTTGATCAACCCATACTGCATTCATCGGTAGCAAATCAGTACAGAAAATTGAAGAAGCAGAAATGCATTGTGGGAGGATGTGAGGTGTATCATCTCTGATCCATGAAAAGCTTACTAATCCTGGGAATCTTATTCAAGAAGAAAGCAGACAACAAAATACTGCTGTTGATATCTCTACTTAGCGTCAAATCAGCCTTCTTAAATCCTGTCACGATCACCAACGCAATTAAATCTCGCCTAGAGTAATAAGTTAACAAATCCTCTTGACTACCCGTAGTGTGAAGTCAGGGAGGGGAATAAAATGATGGTTAAACAGTGAGTTAGAAATTAATGCAGTGGAGTTTTAGGGAGGCATGTCAATGTGTAACAAGTTAAAGGGACATTAAGTGGTGTTGAAAATTTTAAATGTTTTTAAAAATTTACTTCAGATTTCAAGATGAACATTAAAAATTGCCATTATTGTTGTTTCTACTAACAAAAACACAGCAAAACTTGATTAAAACAATATCATCGCTATTTATTGAAAAACGCCCTCTATGCAAATATGGTTCGCGTTATGTATCACGCGTACTGCAGGGGATACTGCCGGACGTACCGGCTGTACGAGCATTTTTGAATCGACGTTTTCTTGAACAAAGAGGGCTGATTTTTCTTAATCCTTATAGGTGTAAGTTCATACATGTAATACAATTATAAAATATACTAATCCCAGTTTTTATCATAATTGAGGGCGCAGCCTCCAAAAAATCTCTTAGTACCCCTTTAAGGTGTAATGAGAAGAGGCACAGGAATTGATGTAACTATGCCAAGACACAGAGAGTAGTCAAATTGGTACAAGAAGTTACAGCACGACAGACAACATGGCAGAGGGATTGATAACATAGAGAATGAGTTATAGCTCAGAGGGCCACATACATGCAGAGTACTCAATGAATCACAATGTATTTTGTCCTACTACACTGTTAAAATGCTGTTTAAAAAGGTTGTTTAAATATTTAACCAACCCTGTTTAAACATTTTTAAATATTTAAAAACAGGCTTGTTTAAAGGCATATTATGTGATCTTTTCCAAGTAGCGCCCTCTATCATTGATTTTTACTATGAAAGCAGATTTTCTTGCAGATTTGCATTTTTGATCATAAATCATAAAGATCTTCTAAGTTACAGATCGTTACGATTCCTAATTACTTCAAAATCATGGTTTGAAAATAGATTGTACCGAGCGGTACAATCTATTTTTTCAAATATTACTCTAAATTCACTCTAAAACTATGATTTTGAGGTTATTAGGTATCGTATCGCTCTGTGGAATTTATTTATGATTTATGATCCGAAAAGTAAATCTGCAAGAAAATCTGCTTCCAATTTTTTTTCTTTTTTCGAGGATTGAGAGCGTCCCCTAGAAAAGATCACATAATATAACTTTAATTAATTAAACAGTTGTTTAACAAATCAGTTTTAACAATCATCTTATTTAACAGGTGAACTGAACAATAAACAACCCCATAGTTGTTTAAGGTCTTAAACAACTTTTTGAACAGCATTTTAACAGTGTACTCCATCACATATTCTATAGCTCGCTATTTCAAAACAAAATATCTTGTAAGTGTCGGTTTGATCCTATCACAGCTTGTAACTACACGTACCCTGAAGGATGAATAGAAACACTTTACTTCCTGAGTAATTGTCTGATGGTACAATAACTATTTAAATTACCTCAAACACTGCTACAAGAAATACCTTGCATTCACCTTTGATCAAAACAAGCAGATTTTCTCAGTATACCAATAGTTACCAACATGTTTGTAATGGGGAATTTTAAAGTACAACCATATACACACAGTTAATGACCAAAATGGAGGGATATACTAAAAGATAATTAAACACATATTGTATTCAGGGCAGGTAAAAATAAGTTTGTCCTAAAATGTTGTAGTATCTTGTCTCATTGTTTCAAAATCAATTTGCAAGACAA
Organism: Ophiura sarsii; assembly: GCA_035610835.1. NCBI lineage: Eukaryota > Metazoa > Echinodermata > Ophiuroidea > Amphilepidida > Ophiuridae > Ophiura > Ophiura sarsii. Next base: position 4,580,678 of record CM069443.1, read on the forward strand.
CTAAATTTAGATAGCACTGAAGTAATGTGTTATCTACTACTGATAGCACTGATGTAATGTGCTATCTACTGCTGATAGCACTGAAGTAATGTGTTATCTATTATTACTATAGCTGATAGCACTGAAGTAATGGGCTGTCTTACTACTGATAGCATTAAGTTATGTACTGCTGATAGAACTAAGGTAGAGTGATATCTACACTGTAAAAACAGTGTTTAGAAACGTGGTGCAAGATGGTGTTTAGATCGATCATGTTTAGAAATTAAACACCGTGTGTTTAGATATTTGACATGCATATTTAGGGATCTGACATGTAAGTGTTTAGAAATTTGACATGTTTACAAACGTGGTGCAAAATAGTGTTTAGAAAAGCGTTTAATCTCTAAACACTGTTTTTACAGTGTACTGCTGATAGCACTGAAGTAATGTGTTATTTAATGCTGATAGCACTGAAGTAATGTGCTATCTACTGCTGATAGCATATGTTCTATATACTGCCGATACACTGCAAATTGAGTGTTTTGAAATTAAACATCTAAACATGTTTACTTTCTGAGCGCTTGTGTCCAATTGCTAAGCACTTGATAGGTGCTTAGCAATTAAACATACTCGACTTAACAAAACATGTTTAATTCTTTAGCATTACATATTTAAAGTCTAAACGTTTGCTCGTCGAAACACTTGCTAAACACATTAGGCCATATACGTTTAGTAATTAAACACACGTTATATGAAGTAAATACTACCTAAACATGTTTAGGTTATCAGGCGTTTAGCATTTAAACATCTGTTGAACACGTGACGAACAATATTGAATGTTATTGGTTGAACGTATTGGGTCATGTTAGCGACTGTCGCCATTTTGGATTTCACTATATGGGCATCGTATTTAGTAAATTGGGATGGAAAATCAGATTTTCCATCTCAAATTGAACCAAATAGAACTGTGATGTCACGTGGGAGGCCGTCAAATATGTTATGGTCACAAATGTTGTTCAGTGAGTTGGTGAGACGTTACGAGGTAAGGTGGTGAGAGCCTATACATGTAGTATCAATTGTTATGCTCATCGTGTGTGTGTAATAGTTTAAGCTTACTTAACTTCAATACAGCATATGCCGTGATCTACATTTATGATGAGCGAATAGTTTGATGAATTTAAGTATAGGATCTAACCATCTTACCAACAATATCACATCAACTTCTTATAACTTTTGACCACAACCTAACATGTTGACGGCCATAGCAACCACTGACAAAGCCTGATTGCATGCACTGCCACGGAACATGTTTAGAATCTAAACATTTGATCATCTTAAAATGTTTGCTTTCTAAACATTGAAGTGATGGACATGTTTCAGTGCTAAACATTTATGATGACACTAAACATGTTTAGCATTTAAACATATTTAGAAAGTGTAGTCAAACTAGTGTTTAGCATTAGTGTTTAGGTTGTAAACATGTTTAGATGATAATCATCTAAACATGTTTAGTAATTAAACATGTTTAGAAAGTGTCTTCAAGATAGTGTTTAGCTTTGTGTTTAGGATCTAAACACCCAATTTACAGTGTAGCAGTGAAGTCATGTGATATCTGCTGCTGATAGCACTGAAGTAATGTATTATCTACTGCTAATAGCACTGAAGTAATGTTGTAATGTGCTATCTACTGCTGATAGTACTGAAGTACAGCGTGAGTCAAAAAGAAGTTGATCAGGAATGATTTTTTTCCCCCAAAAGACCAAACAACTTTGACAAACCAATGAAGTACATTCAAAGAGCATACTCTTCCGCTCATGTAAGGTGTTATCTCCTGCTGATAGCACTGAAGCACAGAGATGGCAGCAAGTCAATTCAAATCTCAAGTCATTTGGTCTAAGCATAAGTCAAGTCCCAAATCTTTTTGTCTAAGTACAAGTCAAGTAGCGCATTATTCTATCCACTTGTAAGCAATCCGGCAAATTGAGGGCGCTAACAGCTTTCTGTCAGGAGAACAGAAGATGATCTTTAAAATGTGTTTAAACGCAGAGATTATTTAGGGTACGCAATGCAACAATGAATCTTTTTGAAATGTTAAGGGGTTACTTGTGTTGGCAACACATCATTTTTTGCAAATCCAAGTCAAGTTGCAAGAGGTAAGTCTACAACTCTGCTGAAGCAATGCTATCTACTGCTGATATCAAAGAAGTAAAAGTATCTACTGATGATATCATTGAAGTAATGCTTATAGTATTGAGAGTGTGCTATCTACTGCTGGTAATGTGTTTTTACTTAAATGATATTTGTATTTACACACAAAAAGCAATATTTTCATCAGTTTAAAATGACAAAAGTTGACCAATTATATTTTGTTCCCAACAAGACAATTGAGACTAAGTACCTTGCCCAAGGATACAAACACGTTGACCGCAGTGGGGCTCGAACTCACAAACCTATGATCGTGAGACTTGCTTCTGATCCACTGGACCACACGTGCTCTTGAATGATAACGGACTTTCCACCATTTTTACTTTTCTGAGTATTTGGATTCCTAATTCAGCAACATTTTTGCAGGTTACCAGGGCCGTCAGAAGGGGGGGTGCGTTGGGTGTGGACGCACCCCCCTTGAAAATGCGTTTTTCTTAGTTTCAAATTTCAATGATAGTAAAACTACTCATAAAACATTGACTACAGTGCTTTTTGGACTGCGAAATTTTGTGTCCGTGCGAAAAATTTTGATGTGCGAAATCTTTTGACTTCACCCACCCCCCCCCCCCCCCCCACTTACGTGAAATTCACGAGGTGACTGACTTGGAAAAATGTTGGGGCAACCTTTTACGAAGAAAAAAAACCTAGCTACGCCACTGCTTCCGGTAAAAAATCGTGAAAACGCACCCCCCTTGGGCAAAAGTTGCTGACGGCCCTGGTTACGGTTTGGATATACAAAGTATATATAACTTCTTTAGCAAAGATGGCATATTGTTGCTGTTCTGTCAAAACCTTGGATCTCCATCCGGCCTTTCAGCATGTATAAAGTAATACTTCCTATGTATTACCTTTGGGCAGTCTGCTCTAAACATGTTCAAGGGCCAAAAACACATCTATCAAAACCTTGTTAGTGCTGCCCCTGAACATGTATAATGCAGCACTTCCTTTGCATAACCGTTCTGCAGATTTAGTTTAGGCCCTACTCTAAGAAATTAAAGAACCCTTTTTTGTCCTGCCAGGAGAACCCTTAAAGGTTCTTTAAAGAACCAAAACAGTTCCCCAAACGTGATACAGAACCATTTTTGGTTGATACATAACCATTTTAGGTTCTATGAAGAACCTTTTTGGGTTCTTCAATTTTCAAGAACCTTTTTTGAAGGTTCAAGAGAGAGGTTCTTTATAGAATCGTCATAGAACCTTCAAAAAAGGTTCTTGAAAATTGAAGAACCCCAAAAGGTTCTTCATAGAACCAAAAATGGTTCTGTATTAACCAAAAATGGTTCTGTATCATGTTTGGGGAAGTATTTTTTACAGAGAAGCGGCGATATCCTTTAACAATGAATATTTACCTGAAATGGTGTTCTTTTTCTGCTGTATAAACATACCAACGAGTTAAAAAATAGAATAACAGCCCATTCTAAATCCTTGAATAATGTTTAATACATATGCCAATATTGTCAATGGGGTAATACATATGCCTATGTTGTCAATGGGAGTAATGAATATGTTCTATTGGAACCAGGGCATGGAATCAGGACTGCTTAACGGAGGTATATGGGTTTGTTGAGTGTCATCCAATACTCGGAAGATTCCTAGTTGAATGCAAGCATCGCACATGTTTTGCATTATACATTGAATGGAACAGAGAATTGTATGTTCTGACATTCTGAAAGCTTGCCACGTTGCATTGCATCTGAGTGTACATCCTTACCTATTTATTATGGGTTATTGCCACGTTGCATTGTGTCTGATTGTACACCCTTACCTATTATGGGTTAGCTTGCCACGTTGCATTGTGTCTGATTGTACACCCCTACCTATTATGGGTTATTGCCAAATTCATACAGGGGATGGATCATTTGAAATAAGCAAACAAACAAAAAACAAACGAAAAAACAAACAAAACAGACAAAACAAACAAAAAAGCATGGCAGTGTAGTTCAGGATATCAAGACACGATGCATCATGTCATAATGTATATCTGGTTCGCAAGGCCTATTTTAAGAGGCAGAGCGAAATAGTTTATTAAATTAAAAAATTAAAAAATACATATACCTTTTTTCTGATATTTTGAAATTGTTATTTGGGTTAAAAATAGACAAGATGCACCTTTTGATGCAGTGGGGGGGGGGGGGGGGGGGGCTGGACCTCAATTTCCCCGAATGACTTGACATTAGTTCCTGATTATGTGTTAGTTGAAATTTGTTTAAACAATTCTTTGTAGTACTATTTACATGAATTTGGCCATAATTAAGGTACATTTTGGTTTTAAACCGGCATTAAAATGATATTACTCATGGAGCTATGCGCTCGTAACGTGCAAATATTTGCTATTTCCATACTAATTTGGTTTCGTTTCCCCCGAATGATGTCTTGACATTGGATAGTAAAACCTCTTAAATTCCCCTGAATTTAACCAAATGGGTGCAATTCCACCGAATGATAGTCAGAGGGGGGGGGGGGGGGGGGGGGGGGCACGGCCCCCTGGTTTGGACATGTCACAACTGTTTTTGTGTGATGTGTCACATGTCCTATAAGGCAGCCTTCAATGCTCTCTACCATCGCATACTATATAGCTCATACATGCCTTAGACACCAGTCTCCCGCATATCACATAATACAACCTATGTTACTTTATATTCTCTCAATGTAACATGGCTGAGTACTGTTTGTTGACATTCGTTACAATACAAACATGGAGCATATAGAGCAATGAAATCACTACGGGTATTGCACAGGTTTTAATGGGGTAGGTTAAGGGACAAGAACTTATTAAGTACGCTCCACAGACACAGCACATATAGAAATGGCAAACATTATGCAGATTCTCTTTTTGATACAGTTTAAAGAGGTATCAGAATTTACCAATTTGAAATCAAATAAATGAAGACTAAATTTTGAAATTTGCAACCTCCACAAGGTTACAGGTTGTTGTGGTTTTCGCATCGGCCGTGATTTGTCATTTGTCTATTTATATAGAAGACGCATCTGGGGAAGGCAGGGAATTCCCCCCGATGATTTGCAAAAACAGTAATAACAGCAGGAAAAACAACAAGAGAAGAAGGAAGAGAAGAGAAAAAAAAGAGTAGTAAAAAGTGTCAATATTTGCTGAGAGTAAACATGTTTCTGAATTTGCTGAGAGTAAACATGTTTCTGAATTTGCTGAGAGTAAACATGTTTCTGAAGTTTCTGAGAGTAAACATGTTTCTAAATTGGCTGAGAGTAAACATGTTTCTGAATTTGCTAAGAGTAAATATGTTTCTGAATTTGGTGAGAGTAAACATGTTTCTGAATTTGCTGAGAGTAAACATGTTTCTGAATTTGCTGATAGTAAACATTTTTCTGAATTTGCTGAGAGTAAACATGTTTCTGAATTTGCTGAGAGTAAACATGTTTCTGAATTTCCCGAGAGTAAACATGTTTCTGAATTTGCTGAGAGTAAACATGTTTCTGAATTTGCTGAGAGAAACATGTTTCTGAATTTCCCGAGAGTAAACATGTTTCTGAATTTGCTGAGAGTAAACTTGTTTCTGAATGTGTTGAGGGCAAACATGTTTCTGAATTTGCTGAGAGCAAACATGTTTCTGAATTTGCTGAGGATAAACATGTTTCTGAATTTGCTGAGAATAAACATGTTTCTGAATTTGCTGAGAGTAAACATGTTTCTGAATTTGCTGAGAGTAAACATGTTTCTAAATTTGCTGAGAGTAAACATGTTTCTGAATTTGCTGAGAGTAAACATGTTTCTGAATTTCCCGAGAGTAAACATGTTTCTGAATTTGCTGAGAGTAAACATGTTCCTGAATTTGCTGAGAATAAACATGTTTCTGAATTTGCTGAGAGTAAACATGTTTCTGAATTTGCTGAGAGTAAACATGTTTCTGAATTTCCCGAGAGTAAACCTGTTTCTGAATTTGCTGAGAGTGAACATGTTTCTGAATTTGCTGAGAGTAAACATGTTTCTGAATTTGCTGAGGGTAAACATGTTTCTGAATTTGCTGAGAATAAACATGTTTCTGAATTTGCTGAGAGTAAACATGTTTCTGAATTTGCTGAGCGTAAACATGTTTCTGAATTTGTTGAGAGTAAACATGTTTCTGAATTTGTTGAGAGTAAACATGTTTCTGAATTTGCTGAGAGTAAACATATTTCTGAATTTGCTGAGAGTTAACACATTTCTGAATTTGCTGAGAGTAAACATGTTTCTAAATTTGCTGAGAGTAAACATGTTTATAAATTGGCTGAGAGTAAACATGATGTTTCTGAATTTGCTGAGAGTAAACATGTTTTTGAATTTGCTGAGAGTAGACATGTTTCCGAATTTCCAAGAACAAACCTATTTTAACACCGACACAAAATCGTATTTGCATATTGAACACTTCCATCCCCAATATGGTTTGAGCATATGGTGACTTCATGAATAAGATGACTTGAAAGAAAGATATAAGCTGTCTATTTATCTCATAGCAGTGCAAGGTACTCCTAGATACCTTGAGTTATGGACGTTTCCGTACTTTCACTAAAAATGGTGTAAAATGTGTCATTTACATGTTATACATGACCTCTACTCCCATCCAACCCCTTCCCCTGAAACGCATTTGATTTTGTCATCTCCCCTCCCTACCCACCTTTTAAAATCTTGGCCTCACTCAGGGGATCAACGTCATTGCCAATACTGTCAAATGGGGGGGGGGGGGGGGGGGGGGGGGGGGGGCATGTTTGGCACTAATAAGAGAATCACCAAACCTTAGAGTTCATTGAAGACTCATGAGTGAGAAGACAATAACCTCCATCAATACATTCCTTGTCCTAAATGATTCTCCCATATCAGAACATATAAAATACAGCTCTAATTAGTTCATATTCTGACATTGTAGTGCATGTGAATGATATATGATGACATCCATTACGACCTTGAATTTGAAATCCCTTCATGCTATATGATCCAGTAATTAATTTGACAGATTTATTCACGCCGGCCCACGGACTATTTCTGACACATCAGACACATTGATCTTGATGCTGCATAAAAAAGAATTGAAAATAATATAAGAACTTAGATATTTGTTTATTTTAATGTCTGTTAATGTATTACTAAGGCAGAAATGTTTTAGATTAAACTATCGTAATATACCATCAGAAAAATCAGGCCAATTTAATAACCAACCATAATAAATGATTTATGTGATGTGATGAAGCAAAATGAATAGGAAATCGCAAATATTGTGGGTATTTTTCTTCTTCTTCTTTCTATTGTTTTTATAATCCTTCATTTGCTCATACAGTACCTTTGGAATTAATTGTCCATTCTAAATGGGGTTTTCTGCGATATTTTTGACTTCAGACTCATTTTGATTTTGCTTGATCGCATCAGATATTGACTAGAGCAGGCCTTCTCAAATGGTGGCGCGCGTGCCACTTGTGGCGCATTGCATCAGTCCGAGTGGCGCGCGGAAGGACGCATGGAAAAAATTTTCAAAACAATTTTAAAAAATAAAAAAGAAGAAGAAATATATCCCCAACTTCAACCAGATCGCAAGAAGCATGAAGAGCCACTTCAGCCACTAACTGATTATTATTAGTAGGCCTATTGATTATCACTACATTTGCTACCATTTTTTGTACATTTTACCATCAACATTTCTTTATTTCTTGTACCATATTGCATGCAAATATAGCTCTCCTTAGCCTCTTAAAAGGGGGTAAACCCATGATCTTCCCCCTGGACCCCACCCGTTATTCGCTGCGCTCGCAAGGATAGTGGCGCTTCTAGATCACTAACATCTCAAAAGTGGTGCTTCACAACATCTAATTGAGAAGGCCTGGACTAGAGCTAATAGAGTGGTTTAATGTTCACCATCACTCATCCAGACCACAACCACAATTGAAAAAAACACCACAAGTTCCCCCACTTTCCATTTTGTTCAAATCTGGACTGCTATCCACAACCTCAGATCATGGAACTCAGAGCGTCCCCTTTTTTAGTAATCCTTTGACAAAATTGACAGGAAGAAACCCTATTGCGTGGTCTTGACCAACCCTTTTTTTTTCAAAAACATTTTAGATTTTGTGAATGTTTTGAAAATTTGTGATCATTTTTGAAAATTTCTACAATTATTGACAATTCACCAAATTTCCTGAAATTTGAAGAAAAAAACCCTTAAAAAATGCACGCCACCGACCCTTTATAACTGAGAGGTCAGTTTGCCTGTAAAACAGGATTTTATTTTTTCGTCACCTTAAATCGTAGCTCAAAGCATAGATCTTCTTTACAAGGTTCTATGCTCAAAGGGTATGAGGGATACAACACCATAAATAACGATAGCAAATGTCCAAATGTGCTGGTGCAAATTATTAGCCAAATTGTCACCATCAATCACATATCAATGTGAATGTAAACCATGCATGAATCTCTGGGGAAATTAAAACATTCTTTTGTATCTAAACATCATGCGCTTATACAAAAAAATACCACCTCTTGAAGTTCACTTTGTCAAAAATATATGAATTTCTTGCTACACAGATACTATGCAGTTGACCTATACTTTGGTAAAAATACAAACATTGGGTTGAATGAGACTTTGCTATGAAGCATTAGAACTAAAATGGTGTCACTTGATTACTTGTAATTAATTTACCAACCACAAAGGGATGAGCGGACGGTTTATAAAAATAGTGATTGGTGAATGGTCGTGACTTTGTCTGTTCGCAATGATGTCCAGATTGGTTGAATTGCGCTGGTGCTGTCCTTTTGTTTTTGATCATGCATATTTGACAATACATTTTTAATTTACCAATCTTGAAAATAGACTTTTAAAATTACATTTAAAATTTGCCCTATACGGAGTGTCCTGTGCACATGTTTACCCCAACTTATTGACCATGAAGGTCTACAATTTAGTGTAACTTGATAAAGACAAAACACTTGGCTTTCAGATGCCATTTATTTCATCTGATTTGGTTTAGTCAATCCTGAGATATGACCAATTAACTAACCTACCTAAAATCTATGTTGTGCCACTTTACATTTTGAAATGAATAGAAAAATTTACTCAGAAGATACAACTATTGCACCTGTTTAAAATTCAAAGTACTCAGTCACATACTTTCATGTATAATAGCATATGACAGCTCCATATTATGCATATGGTATGAATAAGAACCATTTCGTTGGTGTACATCAAACAAGAGGCTAAGATGGTTATGTTAAGACAGTTGGCCTAAATCCATAGGGCCCCCAAGTCCTGACCAAACAAATGGCCTAACCCAATTATTGTAGTTTCACATTTTATCCTCACCCATTTTTGGGTAAGTGTTCGATGTATATTGTTTAGGGTTTACGCATATACTGACTTTGGCCAATGGGACCCTTGCCAGGCAGATAGCTGAGTCACAAATCAATGCTTTTCTTAAACGTGGTGGTAATGTATGAAGAAGAAACAGTTTATAACAAATAAATTTACTAATCACTCATGTTTATTTCTATCTTTTTATGTAACATTTGACTCCTTCATCAACAGATGGAAGATAAGTTTGTAGCGCTGTAGCAACCAACCAATCGGAAGTGGAAGCAAGTCATCCATCAGTCGCAAACCATCTTCCGCCCACTGAAGATGGACTATAGGGTAACCCTGAAATAAATTAGTGTTATGTCTTGTTTTAAATTCTTCCTCTTTAAGTTGAGAATATGTCATGGTATGATGTCTGTGAAAGTCAGACCATAAGAAGAATTTCCATGGTAATTCTATAATCACCAATGCTAACCTTCTCCGATGGGCAGGCATATTAAGCCAGTAAGTTCCTATATAGGCCTACTAAACAGGTGGAAGGTTAAAAACTGCTAACGAGAAAGCACTGTAGTGTTCTAATTGCTGGCCCAATTTTCAACTTTATGTTTTCTATTCTACATGAAGGGTCATCCTTAAAAAAGTTGTATTTCAAAGATTGAGTTGCATAACTCAATCGTTCTTATTTTAGAACCGCAAGTGACATGAACTTTGCCCATTGAATTGTACACAAACTGGTCGGGTGGTTATTAATCACCATTTGCAGTAATTCACTGCGTTTTGGCCTATAACGTCAAAATGAAACATATCTTTCTTCTGATATCAAAAATATGTTGATGGGAAAAGAAAAAAAAGCTAAAGTGATCGGAACATAAAAGAAAAAAAGCTTAAGTGATGAATGAATGACCTTAAATGGTAATTTTGTCTTATAGATAAACCACTTAATTGATATAGCTATTGCTAAAACATAGTGACAACGCAATTAATTCAACATCGCCATCCATCCTGTTTGTGTCGAAAAGAAAAGGCCATTAGGACCGCAATTGAAGAGGTAATTAGTAAAGATCATGACTGTCTAACAGATAATAGTACGCTACAATGCTTGCCATCCGGCTGAATTGAGAATGCATAGCTAATACATCAGGGGTCACAGATTCCATGAGTTAGTATATCAGAGGGCAGAGATTCTGTTATTCATTTTAACACATGACAATATGCTATTTGTACAAGCCTGCAGTGGTCAATGGCACCTGATTATGTTTATTTTCATAACCAATGGTGGATCATTACAAATCTCAGATTTCTCTTTTATCAGTATATTGCTTGAGAATTTAACCAAGATATGATGCACAATATATGTACAATTCATACCTGGCTTCCACAAATCCATTAGATGACAAAAAGATTTAAAAAAATGTTGTTGTTGAAAATTTCATGCACAATTGTTGAAATATCTTTTATTTGTGAAAATTGCTAAAAAGTCACCAAAATTCCTCCCCAGACAGTGGTGTACTGTCGAGCTCGTTATTTTGTGGCCAGCCAGCAGGGGTCAAATTCTGACGCGTCTGCGCGTCCTGGACCGCTCACTTTCTTGTTTGACTCGTCAGGTTTTAAATTGGAAAGCCTTGTGGGTCCTGATCAAAATTGAAGGGACCCCTTAAATTTGACGATGTATGGAAATGGAAATTACATATCCATCCTTTGCTCACAATATAAATTCATTTAAACTGTCCGTAAAAACGTAAAATTTTCAAATACCCAAACTTCAGGACCTCTCAATTTCTTGGGGGACCCCTTAAATTTGTTTTTGGAAGTCCTACAGGGTCCTGAAAAATTTCATGGGACCTCTCACATTTTTGATCCAGCGCTATCCCTGCCGGCCAGTTTCGCCATGTTCCCCCCCCCCCTCCACCACCACCACTCTCAAGTTTCTCCCCCCCCCCCGGTCTGTTTAATAATAAAAAAAGACCGCCCGACCTTACCGGAGAGGTTCCGTTTGCCCTTACAACAAAAGGTTGTTGTCATCAGAAATATTAAATAATACTTGCATTAGTGTAAGAATTGGCAGCATAACAATGTCAAGGTGAACCAAATATTGAATAACTCTTTAATATTGGTCCTATCCCTCTATTGCATTTCAAGTTTTTATATGATGAAAAGTGGAATTTAAACGAATTAAGACTGACAAATGTGTGTCCATTTATTAAAAAGACTCTGTTTTAAAAAGCAATAAACTCCATTGAGATATATTTTAGTTTGTGGCTGCTGTTATAATAATTGCAAAATAAATGAACAGTGATTGCAGGGCCGTCAGACACTTTTGCCCAAGGGGGGTGCGTTTTCACCTAAAAGGTTGCCCCAAAAATTTTCCGCGTCAGTCACCTCGTGAATTTCACGTAAGTAAGTGGGGGGGGGGGGGGGGGGGGGGTGAAGTCAAAAAAATTTGCACGTCAAAAAATTTCGCAGTCCAAAAAGCACTGTAGTCAATGTTTTATGAGTTGTTTTACTATCATTGAAATTTGAAACTAAGAAAAACGCAATTTTTACCCTAAAAAAAAAAATTAAAAAAATTCAAGGGGGGTGCGTCCGCACCCAACGCACCCCCCCATCTGACGGCCCTGGATTGGCACAAACCAATGCAATTTACAAACGAATGTTAGATACAAATATTGTGGTGTTGTGCTTCATATTCCGCCTTGTTAAAAGTCTAGTATCATTTCCATTGGTCTATAGATTAATCAGTTTCAAATTGGCGAGACATTTTCGGTCGATCTCTCTGTGCGCAAAAGTAATCCAAGCGTACGCTCGTGATTATGACCACACGCATACGGTTTTGGTCGTACCAACGCATCACGCATATGGTGACGGTGCGCTTATTGCTTTATGCGCGCTCCTTCTGTATTCATTCGATGCTGTAAGGAGGCTTCGCTAATTTAGAACTGATCAAACGGCATAATTCTGTAATACCCTCCACACCCTACATTAGTAGTATGCGTCGTTCTTAAAAATCATGCACTGTGAATACCCCTGTGAAGGGTATAACAGAATTACTCCGATCAAACTATAGCATCATAGTCCTTCAAGAACTACCCTACATGCGTCCAAGCAGCATGGATGGTTCCACAACTATATGGCATAGCTCAGTGTTTCTATATCTATTCTTGGTATTTCCCTGGATATGCTGATTTTGAAATAGCAGTCCTATAGTTGCCCCAATTTGTCCGAAAAAGGTTTGTGAACCACTACCATCCAAGTACTCCCTATCACCTAACCCCTCGCTACATTGTAATCAATTGTACAATATTTAATCAAGGATCCATCCTATATGTAATTTATTATATTCTGCTAGACCCAGACTAATAGCAGACAGTGATAACTGATGGGTGATCTACCTGTATCCGTCCAACAAAACTAATAGCGCCAGCCTGAGGGGTATATTTGTTTCATCATGATTGATTAGCTGTATAGGTTTTATTTCAAATTGTCAGTATCTGAAATTACGTATGTCAAAACTATAACAGCATTTTTAAGAAATCCAGCTGTAATGAAAAATAATAAAGGTGACCTATGACATTGCAACATGACTTTATGACCTTATTAATCATATTAATCTGCCATCTGTAATTATGACATGAATTTAAGTGCAAGTATTTGTATGAAAAGAGATAGGAAAAACCCCTAAAAACAGAGTAATATTTAAGCAAGATAGCTTTCAGAGCTATAATAACCATGCTATCTTCAGTAGACAGCAGTAGAGATAGCTTTCAGAGTTATAACACTCAACCATGCTATCTTCAGTAGACAGCAGTAGAGATAGCTTTCAGAGTTATAACACTCAACCATGCTATCTTCAGTAGACAGCAGTAGAGATAGCTTTCAGAGTTATAACACTCAACCATGCTATCTTCAGTAGACAGCAGTAGAGATAGCGTTCAGAGTTATAACACTCAACCATGCTATCTTCAGTAGACAGCAACAGTGGTGGTTGACTGTTGGTGACAGAATTTGAATGCAAGTATTTGTACAAAAAGAAATACAAAAAAACTCTACAAACAGAGTCATATTCAAGCAAGATAACTTTTAATGATATAATGTGCCTTTTGACCTCATTGATCTTAATTAATGAATTATCTGTTTATTTGGATGCAATTTGTCTTGTAACATCGAGATAATAAATGTTTGATACAGCCCCTAACAGCTGGACACACACACACACAAATGATGCATACATGTTTCCCTCCTTATGGTCATCCTACACATGTTTACATAATAGAATTAAAGGGCCACACAGTGATGTGTTGTACACTCAGACTTGTCCTATACTCCTATACCATAGGACTACATGTACCTTATCAGAGCCAAGGAGCTACTCCCAATCAGCAAAAAGCATCAACCCGAGAACCGCCTCGTTCTACTGCTAGGATGGCATGACTCAGTGTTTCTATATTAAATCTTAGTATTTCCCTAGATTGGCTGATTTTTGAAATAGTGGTTCTACGAGGAGGGCTACACTCTGACTTAAAGGCATATTATGTGATCTTTTCCAGGAAGCGCCCTCTATTCATGATTTTTTAGAAAGTAGATTTTCTTGCAGATTTACATTTTTCGGATCATAAATCATGAATATATTCCCAAGTTACAGAGCAATACGATTCCTAATTACCTCAAAATCATGGTTTTAGAGTGAATTTAGAGTAAAAAAATAAACAGTCTGTTAACCTGTTTATTTTCACTCTAAAACCATGATTTTGAAGTAATTAAGAATCTTATCGCCCTTTAACTTGGAATGTATGTACGATTTATGACTTTTTTTTTTTTTTTGAGGATTGAGGGCGTTCCCTGGAAAAGATCACATGATATACCTTTAATGCCAAGAAAAATAAATTGTTTGATTATCCATAGATGCTCTCCAAAGAGTAACGTAGGGTTGGGCGGTCGGATTCTTTTAAAAAATATTTATAAATCACATTCAATAACTTTTAAATAGTTGCTAAATAAGATGTGAATTGGGATATTTTACTATTACATCACTTCATTCATGTTTTAATACAGTTTAGATGAGTTTTAAAGAAACAAAATATTTAAGTGTATTCTGGAAAGCAAAATTCTGGAAGAAAAAAACCTTTTTCTAAAATTGTCCAAAATTAGGGACGGTATTCATTATTGGTACAATAAAAGCAAAAAAATCCTTCTTTGTCAGTTTCCAAAATTCCAAGGTCGGTCGGAAGAGGACAAACAAACAATTTATTTTTCTTGGCCTAACAAACATATGTTTGCCATACACATCCATTTACTATTCTGCTTTAACAATCCACTCCTCGTTCCCATCTTCTCTCGTTTATCTTGATGTCGTGAAACCAATATCAATTTTCATGCTGGCCTTGCAATGTATCAAACCAGTAGATGTCACCTGCGGGACAATCTATCCCTGAATGATCACATCCGTACAGTTATATATATGGTACGACATGATAGAGTAGAAGGCATCCATTAATAGATGGTATGGGGGTTTACCTTGTGTTTATAGAGGTAGATAGATAGATCACCTATATCCACAATAACTCAAGGTTGCCAGAAGTAAATTGCATTGTGGTGTAAATTGAAACTACAATCCTGGAAATAAGTCTTGGAACACTTGCGTGTGATTAACGGAAAAGTGTCACCCCCACTCCGCCATACAATGTTGACCAAGGCCAGTAGCTCCTGCAGCTTGCCAGAGTGTCCCAACATTGATCGATGGGGGGGGGGGGGGGGGGGGGGGGGGGGAAGGAAAAATCTCATTTGAACAATTTCCGTTTGTAACAGAAGACACTAAGTATCAATACATGCACACAATACCCAGCACATGTGCTCAGCTCAGCGTTCGCGTTCCAAGGACTTTTTCCAAGATTGTAAAACCCATAGTATTTAGGAACTCAGTGGCGTAGCTCCAGGACCCTCCCCTCCTCCCCACCCCCAACCCAGGACCCTCCCCTCCTCCCCACCCCCAACCCCCAATATTAGACTTGTGTCGGTTAAGTCGGTTATAACTGTCGGTTGAGAATGGCACCGTCTGTTGTGATTGGCATTGTTGGTTTAGAGTCTACTGTTGGTGGTAATTAGGTTATTGAATGCCCGCCCCCCCCCCCCCCCCCCCCCCCAACCCGCTTTTACAATCCTTGTCGGGTAACTTTCATTTTTCGCCCCCCACCCCCAATATGAAAAACCTAGCTACGCCACTGTAGGAATTGACATCAACATGTTATTCTTTTTAAGTTTAGTAAAAATCAAGAAGTTAAATGACTTATTAAATATGTATGTACCCAAGATAAATAAATTATTGTGTGATCCTCGCGTTTTTATGAAAAAGATAAAGTAGGATCTGAAAATGACAAATATGGTCAAACAATGACTGAATGACACAAAATGGCACTTTTCGTAGATGACGCTGTTTAATTGTTCGAAATGCAAATATTCTTCTATAAATTGGTATCAGAAAAGCAATGGATTATAGTGGTTTTTTTACCCTACCTATCTCTAACCCATAATACACAATGATATTCATAGCATCATACATAAGGCCAAAAAATATATAAATGTTTGGTTGCCCTCCGCGACCGACCGAAAAAACATGAAAAAAACAGGTCGAGGTTTTTTTTTTTTTTTTTTAACAATAATTTTTAACTCCGAAAATTTCATAATTTTGGACACATTTTGTCCCAAAGATGTAGAAATAAATTCTATACAATTTTTTGAAGTCCAATTTATCAAATGCAAGTCATAAATATTGCAATTATCCATTCCATGTATAAATTGCACTTTTTGTCGAAGCCCGGTATAGGGAAGAAAAAAAAGGAAGAAAAAAACCTACCTACCGACAGACTCACAATTTTTCCTCTCTGGAGGGCAACCAAACATTTTTTTTGGCCTAAGTTAAAACCAAGACTTCAATATCCATGCATATTTAATGTTATCTAATAATTAAGAAGATTTATTTTTGCAGTTAATGCGAGGGAGTATCATATAATCACGGTAAAATATTAATTTTGCCTTTGGCCCATGGCAATTAATTTGCACAAACATGCAAGAACACATTTCTCACCGCATTGGTTGTTAAAAATGTCAAATCTAAAATAAGAATAAGCCTGCTATTCAGGAAATCCATGAGTGGGACGCCATGGATATAAGCCACAAAGATGAGTTGATTCTTGGTCTCCGTTACTGTAAAAGTGGAAATTATTGCACATTTTGAATAATTTTGCATGTTTTTATTTTTGCGATTTTGAGCCTCCGTACATAGACCTACATACTAAATGAATATATTCGTGCAATTTTATTTTGCACTTGCTGATTTTAGCGCAAAAATAAATGTAGCGCAAAAATGTCCACTTTTACAGTATATCAATGATCCGTTATTTAGATATTCTAGTATATCAATTACACCTATATAAGGCCAAACAAAAACAAGTTTGTTTCCACTAGTAAGTCTGTAAAGTCAAATGCGAAATGCGTTTTTTTAATATATTTTTATTCTTCTTCTTCAAATCCGTGTATTTTTGTTACTGTTACACTTGCTAAAAGTTTCACTTCCGTGTTTGCCGTATGTTGCCAATCACCATCTTCAAACATGTTGGAATTTCGACAAAAGAAGTCGCCCTAACCAAAATTTTCCCCATTTTTTTTATTAACAAAATTAAATGCACAAGAATCAAGTGTCTCAATGAAATCCGCACGCACTACTGGAAACAAACTTGTTTTTCTGTTTGGCCTAATGGTGAATGGTGTATCAATGGATTTCTTTGAACCATTTAAAAAATTGCCTATTTTGAACCGTTTAAAAAATTGCCTATTTTGCATAGTGAAGCACTAATCAATGCAATTAATTCATAATATTTGTGACGCGATCAAGGGGAATGAGTCTGATGTCTGGAATATTGATTTTGAGTTATAGATAAAAAGAAGTGATGAATTGTTGTTTTACTTTGTTTTCTCAGTTGGTAACTTATTTGTAACTTATAAACTAGAAGTTCAATTTTAGTTGGGTTTCGACCATACTGAAGCATTTTCCACCTGGTTATAAATGATGGACAAATATCAAAATGGAAAACTGTCGACATGTGACTCATTTCGCTTGATCACGTCACCTTTGTAGAAATGAGAGCACACTAGTTCAATTCACACAAAATTAGTTCACATTAAAAAAATCAAATCATTGAGTTACCATCTGGCACTCTTGAGCAAACCCTTTTGATTTATTTTATTCATTTTTAATAAAATTCATATCTTTACATTTCTCTATTTGTTTACGTTAAATTGGAAATGCAAGCATTTATGTAAGGTTTGGTCTATTTTTGTTGCTGCTTCGTTACAACAATAATAGTGCATTCTTTTGTATGATCATAAATTTATCTTTTGCATTTGGTATAAATTTCAAAGGGTTGCATTAAATAGGATGGAGGTGGGTGTTATACTCAGGAAGTCCTCTCTCATTCCGTGCGGTATAATGAATTATATGATGTCAGCATTTCAGTATACAGCTCATTTAATGTATCTCAACCTACATGGCGGACAAATGCTTTCAAATATGCAAATCTCAAGTATCACCTGGAACAAGCATGTAGCAGTTACAGCACTGACAAGAGAACTTGAGATTGTAAACACATTCACGCTGCATAGGCATTGTGGGAAAATAAATGTAAAGTAGAGTAGCTAGTATTTTGTTGTACTCAGGGCCGTTAGGCGACAAAAAAAAACCCAATCCTGTTCTTTTAGGCAAATGAACCTCTCAGGCAGGGTTGGTCGGTTGGGCAGTTGGGTTTTGTGGGTTTTTTTTTACTACCGGCTGTCAACTTTTGCTGCCGAGTCAGAAATTTGAGAGGGGGTGCCAGCGAGTCAGACATTTGAGAATGGGGTGTGTAGGGGGGCGCGGGTCCCCCGAGCCAACCAGCACAAAGAAATTGAGCTAGAAAAAACCTGACAGTACTGTGGCGAAATTCATCAAGGCTCCAATCGATTCATTAGCATTGTGTCTGTTATTTATGTCACATGTTCAGTTGTTCTCTATAAAAGTCGGTGTTCCGAGTGAACTCGGACCATAGAGCCGGGTTTTCTTTTTCTGTGGCCTTTGGGTTAATTATACGCAATACATCTTGCCACTGCCAAATGCATCCAAGAATACAAATCTCAAGTAGTATCAAGTACAAGCATGTATCAAGCGGCGCCATTCCATAATCAAACAGCCCTTACAATTTTAGAAACACTCATCATAGGCACACATATCGGAAAAGAACTATAGTTCTTTATAAATCAAAGTGCTCAAAAAGAAATGGTGGTGGGATTAAAGACTGTCTATAGCCTGGATACAGGCATGACTCCCTCGTTAGCCATAAATCCAACTACAAATCCATCTGATACGTTTCAATCATCTGTTACCATAGCAACTAATCATCTGGCTCAGTTTTCTTATATCTTGATAATTTTTCTGGCATGTTTCAGGTAGAGATAGTTAAGGTAAATCAATGCTAAACTTGACATACAAATTTGGTCATTTGTGTTAAAGGAGTAATAATGCTGTGTTTACTTATTATTATTTTCATTTTTTTTATATTTTATTTTTATTTACTATTATTATTTTTGTTTATTTATAAGTTTCAAATATATTTGCTACATTTTTAATTTTGATGACATATTTCTTACATCTAGTTACAAACAACTTAATTAAAGGACCTTTTGGTTGAAAGCTCAGCAAAAAATATATATACTTAATTTAATACACCTGTGAGATATGAATAATTTTGTGTGAAAATTGTTTCTATATAGTAATAAAACCCTTTTCACTCCGGCCAACAATCACCAACTGTTTTGCTGCAAAGTAATATATTCTTATCATGATACATCTGCAGGATTAAAGTGCTTTAATCCGCTCCTCTAAGTGATTTTATTTCTTGGAAATCAGATGTGGAGGTGTTTTTTTCAGCAAACTGATACCATATGTGACCAGTCACATCAAAAAGGACATGTTGTCGGCAAACACAGTTTTGAGGTAGAGGCAAATATATTTGGTGAAATATAAAGAAAAGAAAAGAACCTTCTTCAAATCATATCTTGTGATTCAACATGGTATCATTTCAAAGCTTAAAATGTGCTCTTGCAAGTCATACCAATAACTCAGATTTGACTCGGGACTCCGACATGTCCATTTTGGCATGACGGGTAACATATGTTTCTACAGAAAGTAATTTATTAATATGTAACTATTTCAATGAGCGTGAAAACCAATCCATTCTATTGTATTCTAATGTATATATGTTTATCTGGGAGTTGTTAACAAATCAAAAGCGTTAAAGGCATATTATGTGATCTTTTCCATGGGACGCCCTCTATCTGTGATTTTTTCCTGGAAATGCAATTCTTTTGTCAAATTACATTTGTAACCATGAAACTAAATTATCTTGTAAGTTTCAGAGCAATATGTTTCCTAATTACTTCAAAATCAGATTTTGAAATAAGTTGTCCTGGTACAGGACAGTGTATTTTCTGAGTGGTTTTTTCGTTCGTATGATAGAATTCCATGGTTTCACACTGTTTTCCATAGTCTTAACGCCGTTTACAGTGTTTCCAGTTACAACCGCAACTGTACACATGTGTTCATACCCCCTACGGAATGCTTTATGATGAATTTTTTATTTATTTATAACAATAGGCTGAAGAGCCAGGGCACAAACCCAATAGTGAACAAGCACTAAATTAAAGGGATGCCCGAAGAATAAACAGATATGTTGAAAAATTGGAAGCAGATTTCCATTATGATTTAGAAATGTGCTGTGATGGGTTTTTAATGTAAAAAACAGTCAAAATGGATTTCTGAGTTCAGGAAACTTCATATTATAAGAGAGAAGAAAAAGGCCAACAAAAAAAAATGGTTATATTGGCGTAACCCGCCCGACCCCTAAAAATACGCCCGACCCCTACACTTTTTTTTTTTTTTTCAGTGAAAAAAAAAAAAAAAAAACAACCGACCGACCCTAAAAAATAAAAAAATGAAAAAAATCAATGTTTTTTCTCGAACGAAGGTACGACGGTACTTCTAACAAACAATAGGGAATGTTTAAACTCGGTTAACATTGTTCAAAAACAGCTGCTAAAAAAAAAAAAAAAAAAAATCCCTACCTACCTACCCTATTTTTGTTCAGCCCGTTACGCCAATATAACAATTTTTTTTTTTTGGCCAAATATATGTGTACAAATTAGAAATATATCACATAATATTGCTTTAATAAACTTAGTGTACTGATGAACATACATGTTGAAAAATAGTGACCATTGGCATCAATTTATCAGTATGAGAGCTGATATTTGAACTTACTTTGTCTACAAGGTGCTGAAAGGCACCAATAATAGTGGATCATTTAATTGTTATTGAAACGTGTATCCTCCCTTTCCCCATTTTTACAGAAATACAACCCTACCCTTCCTCTGTAGAGTGGTGTCCATACATACTCAAGTGATAGAAGCATGTGAAAAAATACTGGTATCTATGGTGACATATCAATCGTCTGACGGTTCTATAGTCCGACAGTTCTATAGTCCGACAAAAATAAGGGTTATATAGTAGAAAGGTTCTAGAACCTTTTCTTTTTTCAGACTAGAGAACCCTTTTTACCAATGAAAAAAATGGATTTCCTTTTTCAAACTATAGAGCTATCGGACTTTAGAACCTTTTTTATATTTTCGGAATAGAGGATCTTTGTAATAAAGAACCCTGTATTCGGTTTAAAAAACCTTTTATCGGACTATCGAATAGTGAATTTACATGGTCGTACTATAGAACCTTCGTACTGTAGGGGCATCGGATTATAGAACCGTCGGACTATGGAGCGGTCCCCACTGCAAAGAGGAAGGTAACTGGACTAGGTCTTACCTGTTGTTGATTTTCTCGTTGTGTAGTGAGTCTTGCTTCAATACAACGTCTTGTCTCCAAGAAGGCTTGCCTCTGAGCTACCTCAGTTGGGTAATGTGTAAAAATACCCGCCATATTGGCACATAGAAACAGGAAGATGTTGGCTAGGACCTGTAAAATAATAATAAATTACAACATAGAATGACATCAGTTGGAATTATGTGGGGTTTTTTGGATCATTAAAGTAGGTGTTCCGATTGGTGGCCCGATTTTCTATTTTATATGAAGGGTCATCCTTAAAATAGTCATATTCCAAAGTTTAAGTTGCATAACTCCAATGGTTCTTATTTTAGAAGCACAAGTGACATGCAATTTGCCCATAGAGTAGCACACAAACTGGTCAGGTACATGGTTAACCCCCTTTGGCAGCAATTCACTGCATTTTGGCCTATAATGTCTAAAATGGAACATATCTTTCACCTAAGATTTTACAGAAATAATGAGAAAAATATGGGGTTTCTCTTCTGAAAAAAAAGCTAAAGTGCTCGGAACATACACCTTTAAGTCTGACAAAGTTAATCAATAAGCCATACAAACTTCCCTCCCATCTTCAGCAAAAGTGACTCTCCACTATTTGCAATTTTCCCCTTCCCCATCCCCATTGGGTTTGCATGGAATCAACCCTTCAAATGGAATTTCACTAATTTTGTCAGTAATATTGTCCAGGTAGTGAAATTGTACCATATAGGGATCTTATTGTCATCCCGTGAAGATAGCACATGTTATGGACTGTTGCTGTCTACTGAAGATAGCATGGTTGAGTGTTATAAATCTGAAAGCTATCTCTACTGCTGTCTACTGAAGATAGCATGGTTGAGTGTTATAGCTCTGAAAGCTATCTCTACTGCTGTCTACTGAAGATAGCATGGTTGAGTGTTATAACTCTGAAAGCCCCTATCTCTACTGCTGTCTACTGAAGATAGCATGGTTGAGTGTTATAACTCTGAAAGCTATCTCTACTGCTGTCTACTGAAGATAGCATGGTTGAGTGTTATAACTCTGAAAGCTATCTCTACTGCTGTCTACTGAAGATAGCATGGTTGAGTGTTATAACTCTGAAAGCCCCTATCTCTACTGCTGTCTACTGAAGATAGCATGGTTGAGTGTTATAACTCTGAAAGCTATCTCTACTGCTGTCTACTGAAGATAGCATGGTTGAGTGTTATAACTCTGAAAGCTATCTCTACTGCTGTCTACTGAAGATAGCATGGTTAAGTGTTATAACTCTGAAAGCTATCTCTACTGCTGAAGATAGCATGGTTGAGTGTTATAACTCTGAAAGCCCCTATCTCTACTGCTGTCTACTGAAGATAGCATGGTTGAGTGTTATAACTCTGAAAGCTATCTCTACTGCTGTAATGGGTTGTAACTATTTGACTGCAACATTAAAAGGTCTAATAATATGATAACAATTCAAAGTTGCATCAGGGGTGTAAAAGTGCTCACTATTCAGAGGACTAAACTCCCTGTTTTCTGGATTAGCATGACATAAAAAAGTAAAGAGGACTTAATTTGTGTGATCTCTGTGGATTTACCTTTTTATACAAAATCTAATATTCAAATATAAACACACACACTAACAGAAAAAATTTGGAGTAGTTAGTACAACATTCAGGCAGTGCAAATATCAGCCATATACGCTGCTGCAATTGTGCCAATTGGTTTCCCATCAATCTACACTGTCAAGTTGTTATATTTGTAATAAAATATTCAATTATAAATTTCCACGCTCTTTCACGTCGCTATCTCGAATGTAAACAACAATCTTGACTCTGAAGCACACCCTTTAACGTGTAAATAACCTACCGTTGAGTCAATTAATTGAGAGAGAATTGAAATATCGGGCTAGCTGCAATAATGATGCATAGCTGGCATCTAAGCCATCATTGTGTTGTAGCCATGTCTAGGACATTTCCTCACAAAACGTGTACCTATGCTGGCGCTAAGCAGGGGGGGGGGGGAGGAGCAACAGAAATCCAATTGGTAACAAGATCTGCTATGTGCATGTGAGAAGTGGTTGCCACTATTATATATAGCAGTAATGACTAATGAGTCAGTCATCAGGTAAAAGCAATAAACAAAATGATAAGGCTCATGAGAAAACTAAAAATGCGAACACCTCATTCATTCACACGTTCCTTCACTAATGCTCAATATAGGTCATTTTTCTTTAAAAAATGTGTGTCTACCAAAATAAATCCTAGCTATAATGGGCTTGTCCCAAGTATGTATAATTTTGTCCGTAATTGAAGAAACCAAATAGAGACATGGCCCAAATTTTCTGTGTTTATTCAGGTTGATTGTAGTGTATTGAATGTGGTAGGTAGGATATTCCCTTATAATACTTAAAGGTATATTATGTGGTCTTTTCCAGGGGACGCCCTCAATCCTCAAAAAATTGGAAGCAGATTTCCTTGCAGATTTACTTTTCTGATCATAAATCATAAATATATTCAAATTTACAGAGCGATACAATTCCTAATAACCTCAAAATCATAGTTTTAGAGTGAATCTAGAGTGAATTTGAAAAAATAGATTGTACCGCTCGGTACAATCTATTTTCAAACAGTGATTTTGAAGTAATTAGGAATCGTATCGATCTGTAACTTAGAAGATCATTATGATTTATGATCAAAAATGCAAATCTGCAAGAAAATCAGCTTTCATAGTAAAAATCAATGATAGAGGGCGCTACTTGGAAAAGATCACATAATATGCCTTTAAGATGATGACAAGTGACTTGTATAGAGATAATAGAACGTGTCAAGTTGACAATTGAGGTCACAATGATCGCAGCATAGACGGTGAAAATTGCAGGTGTATCCCGGTGCTCATTTCTATCAAATTAATTTAGTGATAGTGATGCGTAGTAATGTATTTTGACACAGACGAGGCGTGCTGCTGAAGGTTCACTAATTTAGGCACCCTAGAAAGTGCTGCTGAAGGTTCACTAATTTAGGCACCCTAGAAAGACATGTCTCTGCATGGACTGACTGGGTAAATAAATAAACAAACAAACAAAACAAAACAAGCAAACAAACAACTGTAAACAGTAAACAGTACTGGAAGAGACTTGTTAGTAATGAGCTCTTATTCATTTCTGTCATAGCATTACCATTTCCTAAAAGACACATTGCTCCCAAACTAAATATCAACATTCATATAAACCACTAACTGCCTGTTTCCCTACCCGGCTCCTACCATTGTTAGTGCAGCCAGTTGGGTTCTAATAGTCGTCAAATTGACCTCGGGCTGAGGCTCTGATAAATGAGGCAAGATATCTAGTTTCAGAATAACGGCTCTTTGGATGGGATGTACAATGTGCCTCTCTTATTAGAATGCAATTTAGTCACTAGGGTACTATGAAGGAGATGTAGGTGTAAAATGGCCTGTTTTTGTCAAAGTCCAATTTAGGAAACAAGATTACCGACGTGCATTGAGTGAGGCTGAAGAGGCGAAATTGCAACGAGATGGAATTTATAAGTCCATTACACATCGTGTAATCACACATTTTCATGCACTGATATTTTTATTAATTTCAACTTTTTAATAAAATATTATTTTATTTGTCGACTCGTCCAATTCAAGAAACACAATTTGAGCCTTACTTTTGCCTGAATGGTTTAATTAATTAAATAAATCATGCATTATATAATTATTTTCCTGTAATGATTTGCAATAATCGCAAAAAACAGACAACATCAAAAATATCAGCTTACAATAGAAGCATGGTTCATAAAAACAGCAACAGCACTCAATAATGTTTAAAAGCAAGGCTAGCCAGAGAGTCTTCAAACCTATTGAGTGAGAGATAGGATATTGCAAATATAAAAAGGTTTGAGTAGCTGACTAAGGTCAATTTGATTGGACTACGTCTTTGCAATGCAAATTATGGTAAAACTACTTGATGTTCCTTCACAGCTATATTGTCCTCAACCGTATTTTGCCATACCGTATCTAGATCAATCTGTTCTAAGGTAGAGATAGTATCTGACACTTCAACACTTTCCTTGAGGCAGGTGTCTGCAGGTGACATTCCAAAGTTCACAAAATGTTTCAAATATGTCAACATTATCGAATTTCATCACCATATTTAGAATCACCATAATGCATTAAAATAAGTACAAATATGCTTAATACTGGTTCAGTAATCCTTGAAATAGAACTTGAAAGTTGAGGTTTCTGAAAAATCTGTTTTGTATATGGTAAAACTAATAGCCATGTGGAAAGTGTTAACAACACATTTAACAAGTGGCCACATCAGCGAAGAGGATGTGGGGAATTCAGATTCATAAAATGTATATAGATTTGCACCGTCCTAGCTACCCTCCCCAAAAAACTAACTCACAAAAATAAAGTTACCAGTGGCCGAGTGGTTAAGGCGCAAGTCCTGCCGGTGAATGTCCTTTGCTTATTTTTTGTTGGGACATTCGCCAGTGTTTGTTAATATTTGTTTTTATATTGTCTATTGGTTAACTACTTAATATTATGTATCTCAAAAATAAATAAGTGCATTAACCCTAACCAGTAAAGCTATGTTTTTCGTGCGTATCGGGGGGAGGGGGGAAAAGTACTATCTTTTTTACCCGAAAAATCACCCAGCACCCCCCGAGATTCGATCGCGGGACCATCCGCACCCCAGTCTGTCCCCCTACCAACTGAGCTAAACTCCCAGCGCATATGCCGGCTAAGAATTCCCGCCGACATATGCCTGGGGTAGGTGACGTCATCGAGGCAATGCCAGCACCACCACGTGAGCGGAGATAGTTTCTGGCAGTGAGATTTAGTGAGATTCAGTGCGGTAAAGGTTATAACAATTAGATAATCTTAGTGCCGCCATTGACCTTGATTTCACTCCTCTAGTATTGCAATAACTATCGTAGATCACGTTTTCTACAAATATAAGATTTAAAACTTTTAAATTTTGGTCTAAAGCAGATAGGATCTCATATTGAAAACTTTGGTGCATCTGCTCAACGCAAACCTCAGTGGCGTAGCTGGGATTTTTTTCAGGGGGGGCAAGATTTCTGAAATTTTCGTAAAAGGTTGCCCCAAATTTTTTCCCAGTCACCAACTCGTGCATTTCACGTAAGTGGGGGTGGGGGGGGGGGGGGGGGGGGTTGAGGTTCAAAAAATTTCGCACGGTCAAAAAAAAATCGCACAGTACATGTAACTATATGTACTATTTGGCCTTATTTGACTATTTGCCTTGAATATACCCACACAAAAACCGCCCGCCATCTCGGTATTTTTTCATTATTTTCCTATTTTCGTTTTTTTCCTCCTTTTTTAATTTTTTAGAGGGGCTGGGGGGGGGGGGGGGGGGCGGGGGCACAAATGGGGTTTTTCCGTTAGGGGGGGCATTTGCCCCCCCTGCCCCCCCCCCCCCTGAGCTACGCCACTGGCAAACCTCACTATGCACGTAATTTTGAGCTTGTCCCATGCCACATCGAAACTTCTTTGATCATCACTGCCAAGTGGGACAACTTAACTTACAATTACGCTCGGTATAGTGCAGTAAATAGTATAGGCTTCAATAAAATACCAAACACTTAAAATTTAAAATTTGAGATAAACCCGCGTTTTCCCAAATAAAAATTACACTTTTAGCAGAAAAGAATGCCACGCATTGACAAAATAGCCTGATTTAGGTCCATTTTACATGGGTTGGTGTACTAAATTCAATGGCAAAATTGATGGAAGCGTCTGATCGAAAATTACGCTTACGTCAGAATACTAGACAAAATTCCTCAGAGATTACTGTAAAATATAATATGATTGGTTGAAAGGAACCACCAATCAGGACTATTTTAGGCAAAATCTTGGCTCAGCGGATGTTTTGGTGAGTGAATCAATACAACACAATACACATACAATACGACATCGATCCACATGCTTGGGTCGCGGAACTATCGCTATAGGGGTGTAAAAGTATATTACATTATCTATTCAGCTGTAGTTCGTCATTTAAAAATGGTCACAATACCTCACGTTAATTGTTGTATTAACATTTGACGTTGCAATATTATACTGAATTGTTTTATTGCTTACAAATATTTGTTTATGGTGAAATGTTCAAGCGGCATTAGTGTGTGTATTGTTTACTTCACCCCATTGAGTGCAATGGAAGGGTCCCAGAGTCCCGGTAGCACACAGCGTGTGGTGAATAAGGATCACGAAGCGTAGGTTGATTTCATATGGGACTTTTTGCGTTTAATACCCTTAAAGTTTTCAATATGTGTCTCTTTTGGGACATATCAATTCTGTGCCAAACATATCCATCTACTTCCCCTGCGGTGTATGTACAGCAACCATATAGTTATCCAAAATCCACTTGTTACTACAGCCACGTTCATTCAATTAATTATCAGAATGCGTTGTATGCTCTAATAACTCTGTGCTTTAATGAGCAAGTGAGCAGGAAGGACGCTAATTGTAAAATAACAATAACCCAGATTGATGGATAGGACAGATGTGCAAAACAATTAAGAATTTGTGCTATGGGGTTTCAAGTCATTATGATGGTCTCCAGTGTATTATCTGTATTGCAAGGATTCCAGAGGATAAGTGAAGCGAAGATGATGATGATAATGAATTGTGATACTGAGGTGGTTTATAACACATTTGAATTACAAATCACACTATCCCTCGTCATCTGTCAACATATTCTACCATCACATTTTAATCTAAAATAACCACTTGACCAGTCCTCCGCTCCCCCCCCCCCCCCCCCATCCCCCAGTTGCTCGTCAACTCATCATTGCCGTGGAACATCCATATGGAGCAAATATGTGTTGACCCTTCTGTGTTGACCCACCGCCATATATAATCCAAGTATCGGTGATCCCATAGAAAATATCTAGCCCAACATTGCAAATAACCACCTCTCTTATGTTAAAATTAAAATTAGGCAAATTAAATCAGAGGGGATGCACTAAGATTGGCACATTGTATACATGTAGGTGTGCTTTGCTCTGATGAACCTTTTTTCACCCTTTCTCAGTTCAGGGTAGACATAAAATAGCACATAATACACCATCATAGTAAGTATAGGTGAGTGCCCTTTTCTGGGGATAAAATATATAGAATTGACTGACTAAAATGCCAGGCTGGTCATCACCAATCCAATTAGGATTTAATCTCAACTAAATGTGATTTAAGAGATTATCTAGAAAATGTAGAAGTATTGCCATGATCAGATGATCAGATAGAATTGGCAATCACACACAGGCACGTTGTGTCCAGTTTCTCACTGGCTTCTTGCCCTTTGCAACACACAATAATCTGACAATATAGGGTCATATTATCATATTTTGGTTAATTATTAGCAAAATGTGTTCTGCTTATATTTAACTGCGACTTTAACACATAAAATCATCGATTACTCACTTATTTGTTAGATATTAAAAGTTTTAGGAAAGAATAAAGATGTTTAGCATTCTTTAAAATCTGTGTTCTTGTGTAGTTAATGTGTGTTTCCCTAGATGTTGGTACTTAACATGCTTAAAGGGTATGTCAACTTTGTTTTTGTCTTTGAATGAGACTTCAGGTACACAAATATAGAGGTGCCAGGCATAAAAGGGGAGAAGGTGAGTTTTAGCCCCGTCGTTGCAAACATGTTTGTGTCCTTGGCTGAATTGTCACAAAATTACAAATTACCTAAATTATTATACATTAAAGGGACACAATGTCATGTTGAATTTTTTTAATTTTAATTAATTTACTTCAGAATTCAAGATGAACATTAAAAATTGCCATTATTGTTGTTTCTACTAAAGAAAAACCCAGTAAAACTTGATTAAAACAATGTTTTAAATATGTTGGAATACCATCCTTTACCATGTAAAATGCTGGTTGCGGCTCTACCAGCATTTTTGAATCGACATTTTGTTGTACAAAGAGGACTGTTTTTTTCTTAATCCTTATAGGTGTAAGTTCATACATGTAATACAATTATAAAACTATACAAATCCCAGTTTTTATCATATGTTTTTGTAATTGAGGGTGCTGCCTCCACCACATCTCTTAGTAATTAGTAAGCCCTAATAGGAAAATGTTTACTCTTCTATTAAAGGGGCACTGAGAAATACATATGGAAGTGCGCCCTTAATTTTTCTGGAAATCAGTTTATTTGCACCTACGGAATACTTAGGCATATTATACTAATACTTAGGCATATTATACTAATACTTAGGCATATTATACTAATACTTAGGCATATTATACTAATACTTAGGCATATTATACTAATACTTAGGCATATTATACTAATACTTAAGGCATATTATACTAATACTTAGGCATATTATACTAATACTTAGGCATATTATACTAATACTTAGGCATATTATACTAACTACCATCTGAAACCATTGCCTTAATTCGCTGTCTATCATGTAAAATGTCACGATTTGGTAATTTCGATGTATATAGATCACATCGAAATTATCAGCATCACTCACCACATAACTTGCTTCAACCAAATGTTAATCTAACGCCATTATTCAACCATTTACCCATAAATCATTTGACTTCAGGGTACCTACGTACCTTTATCTATTGAAACATTTCCTTTTTTCCAAATTTAAATTTTCTCTGCAATCTCTGAATGCCCTTTTATTAAGAATCATGCTACTGTCACCATATTCATACTTGCATGTCTTACTTTGTTTTCCTTCTACGTATCTCACTATACCAACATTGCCATAAATGTTACTTTTTAATTTTTTAATTCGTAAACCAAACACGTCCAAGTCCAACACCCTTCCATTTCTTAATCATTGCTCATCTGCTACAAAAACACCAGCCATATGATATTTCCCTTCCAGGCTACTGTTATTATTCATTTAAGCGCCCCCAGTTGGCTGCGATGACAATAAAATTATACCATGATGTATTTGATTAGAGAAGGATTTCAACAATTGACTAATGCCAGACAAAACAGTAAGCACATTTCTGTTGGAAAATGTTATTAAGGTGCTCCTATGAAAGCCTAGGTTGAAGACAATGCGTGATGAATATCTAAATGTTTCCAATAGGTTCACATTATATTTTGAACCCATCAAAAAAGTTCAGAATTGTTTTCAATATCACTAACATTTTGTATACTTTGTACAGGGTGTCCCAAAAAGAACTGTGCACATGTTTACCCAACTTATTGACCATGAAGTTCTACAATTTAGTGTTACATACATGTTGAAAGACAAAACGCTTGGCTTTCAGATGCCATTTATTTCATCTGATTTGGTTTAGTCAATCCTGAGATATGACCAATTAATTAAATGTACCTAAAATCCATGTTGTGCCATTTTACAGTTTGAAATGAATATAAAAGTTTACTCAGAAAATCTTCCACCTGTTTGAGTGGTCTTAGCAAATATTATGCAATTATAACATTTTTGCATTGGGATTGAATAGGTTTAAATAATATAATGAGTGTCTGTGAAGCCAAACAGAGCTGAATATAAAAAGAATCAGACCGAATGCCTCCATCCTCCCCAATGTCTCACTACGGATTGATGCCTATTGGAAGAACAAGTTAGTATTGGTTGGACGCTTAGAATGCATTCTTTCTGTAAAAGTTGCACAACATCAATTTTAGGTAGCTTTAGTTAATTGCTCATATATCAAGAGTGACTAAACCAAATCAAATTAAATAAACGGCATCTGAAAGCCAAGCGTTCAGTCGTTCAATATTTATAATCAAGTTACACTCAATTGTAGAAATGTATGGTCAATAAGTTGAACATGTGCACAGTTCCTTTTGGGACACTCTGTATAGTGTGTTGTGCATCAATGGTAAGCTGATGTGATTATCTTTCCAATTTGTAACAGTGTTCAGCCACTTGCTTGAGAATATGGGGAGGTCTCAATCAAAATGTCACAAATTCACCACTATTGGCTCAAATGTCAATTAGAACATCTCTACAATGTAGTTGTCAATGAAACACTTCATTGAACAGATGACAGTGTTATTCTTTTAAATGCAAAATAGTGGTGAATTTGGCGCATTAAGATTGAGACCTTCCCACATTCTCAAGCAAGTGGCTGAACACTGAAACAAGTGGTTGCTACAAGTGTGCTATTGTTGAAAAGAGGAACACATCAGCTTTCCATCAATATGTAAGACAACTTAGATATATCAAGAAATATACAAATAATGGAAACAATTTCAAACCTTTTTTTTTAGTATTTTTTTTAGGACTTTATAAAAGGGGTCAAAAGAGAACTTAAGAAATACTATAGCATACACGAGGCAATAGAGTACTGCAAGTCAAACCATACAGCCAACACACTTCCTACAAATATGAGATGGATATGACCACGTCACACTGGGGTTTACCAGACATCATCTCAGAATTTTGTGGAGTCTTCAGGTTTCAATATTTTTATTATATCATGTTTTTCATTATGTATGGAAAGTTGTTTTAAAAACTCATGTATTATTAAATACGACAATCCAAAAATAATGGTATCACTGCGATTAGAGTTCCCTCGTCCATTAATACCCATCACTAACAAAACTTTGCACCTTGTCTATTATTATACTGACACATCCCAACCTATCCCCGCCTCAAACACCTGATATGTGATATCACAACTCACAATCCCTTGCCATAAAATAACTTGACAAGTGCCATCTACACATACAATATCCCATTGCGAGGTACCGATATCGCATCCTTATTATTGACATTTAGTACGTTCTGCTCTCGTTCTGCTCTTGTTCTGCTCTCCTCTCAGGGGCTAATCTTGGAAACCTGTCAACCACAGCTGCTTCTATTAATAGCACAATGCCCTGAAGTGGTCTGACTTCAGGAGATCTGCTGGCATAGGGGTTACATCATGCAACAAGCACAGAGAAAACAAACCATAATGTATGTAATATCTGAGAAATATTTCAATTGTAACACAATTCAGTTCTTGTTTTTGTATAAATCATGATTGAAAAAAATGTTAAAAATAGATCAGTCTACAAGATGATACATGTAGGTGAAAAGGTTCTTCAAGCCTGATTAATCAATAAGTTGTATGTTCCTTTTCATACATTTTCAATTTTTTTTTTTAAATGTCAGGAAATGTAAAAAAAAAGAAAAAGATTGAATTATTTTAATAATCTAATTTATTCTGGTTTGCCTACCGCGATGGCTGCCACATATTAATCTTGCAGTTGTAGGTGCTCCCTTTGTGTCGTTAGCAACCCCTTTGCTGACCAATCAGGATTGGGCGTTCGCTGCAGCCCAAGTATTTTGCTTTTCGGCAGTCATGCACATTCTCTGGCTGTTTCCTCCAAGTCCCATTTTCTCTCATATTGCATTGGGACATCTCAAAAATTGAAAGTTTTTCCAACATTTTGTCTTCAATTTTTTAATTTATTTTAGTGGTATTATAATGGTGGTATTGCCGCTGTAAGAGTTATCTGATAACCATTACACCTTGTCCGTCACTTACACAAATAACTCCCAACCCATCCCCATCCAGAAACACCTGATAAGCTATCACAAACATTTCAATCCATTTCAACACAACTCACAATCCCACGCCATAACATAACATGACAAGTGCCATCTTCATATGCAATATCCCTTTTGAGGTACCAATTTTGCATCGTTATTATTGTAACATTAGTCCGTTCTGCTCTCAGGGGCCAATCTTGGAAAGCAAAGTATCATGGAAATGTCAGAATAGCACCTGAAAACTATATATGAGAACCACAGCTGCTTCTATAAATAGCACAATGCCCAGAAGTGGTATGAATTCAAGAGATCTGCTAGGGTTTCACAAATCCTGTCACAAGATAATACTTGTATAAACAAAAGAAATCAACTAAAACCTATATATGGGCACATGGAGAGATACAAAAACACATTTCTCACCAATTTGGAACTGATTGAACTAATATCCATCACTACACAAAGTATTTCACCTTGTCCATAAACTACACAAACCAGCCATCCTGATCTGAAACACTTGATATGTGATATCACAAATATTTCAATCGTTCTCACAAAACACACAATCCCACGCCATAACTTGACAAGTGCCATCTTCATATATCTACAAATATCCCCTTGTGAGGAAACCATTTTCACATCGTTATTATTGACATTAGTCCGCTTGCTCTCGGGGGCCATCTTGGAAAGCATGATATCATAGAAATGTTTGAATAGAAATTGAAATCTGTCTACCACAGCTGCTTCTATTAATAGCTCAATGCCCTGAAGTGGTATGAGTTCAAGAGATATGCTGGCACAGGGTTACATAACATCCTGCCACCCCAAAAAGTATAAAGCATACATTTATAATAAAGGGTTCAACAAAAGAAAGTATACCACTTTGTTTATGTCATTTTGAGTAACTTTCAATTTGTTTTTGACCAAACACGCTATCTAAGATAGGCATTTAGATAAATCTTTTAGGCATAATTTGATACCAAATTTGCTCCCTAACAACAAAGATAAACCATGATTAGCACCATTTAAAGGAAAATATCCCATTTTCAAAAGTCGCATTTCCAATACACAGCACGAGAAGATTTGGTTAATCTGTCCATGTTCTCCCCATCCATAACATTCCTTTACATTCAAATCCTTCACCCATGCATCAGTTTACATTTGAATTAGCCCGCGCATTGAGGGATATGCGCGGTGAGCAGTACGGGATAAATACGGCATATGTGTGTGTTAACAATTGGCCTATTCTTCTCGTGCTGTGTATTGGAAATGCGACTTTTGAAAATGGGATATTTTCCTTTAAATGGTGCTAATCATGGTTTATCTTTGTTGTTAGGGGGCAAATTTGGTATCAAATTATGCCTAAAAGATTCATCTAAATGCCTATTTAGCCTGTTTGGACAAAAACAAATTGAAAGTTACTCAAAATGACATAAACAAAGTGGTATACTTTCTTTTGTTGAACCCTTTATCTGCAAAACACTGTAACTCAGCAAAGTAATTCAGCAGTTATATTCAACAAGTAAAAAGGAAACAAAACAGAGGTGGTTTTTTCACTTTGCGAGTTATTTTATATGCAGGAGAAGAAGAAAAAAGATTTTTGTCTTTCAAAAGTTATTTGAAAACATTTGGTTTTAAAAAAATCAATTATTTTGTAACATTTTAACACATTATCTCTTCCAAATATTTGATTTCAGTAGTAGTATTGTTTTAACCCTTTCCACGCAGCAGTCGTCTGCAGACAACAGAACCAAAATGTCACAAAATGTTTCAAAAATGTCAAAATTATTGAATGTCGTCACCATATTTGGAATCACCATGAGAAATGCATTGGAATATGTACAAACATGTCTGGTATTGGTTCAGTAATTTTTAAGATAGACTTTGAAAGTTGGGAAAGGTTTCTGAAAAAAAATCTGATTTGAAAAGGTTGATCTGCCCACCCGTGGAACAGGATGGCTTGCTCCACCTAAAGGTATATTTTCCATCCTTCCATTCAAAATGGTTCCATTCAACATTGCAATGAAGTAATACACATAATCTGAACATATATTAAAGATGTATCATAATGCTATTTTTGGCGAGTCTGTCTGTCTGTCCGTTCAACGCCTTTGGGTATAGATTCCTGCCCATCTGTCTATACAATCGCTATGCACAGGGATCTTTGCCCCAAGTAGACAACAAACTGTTGCTACGCGACCGCGTATAAACAAAACAAAACATGGCGCACGTGATTGCCGGCGCACGCGTAATGGCGCAGACCGTAAGGTGCGTACACGTTCGTGGCTCAAACTGGGTCTTTTCATGGGGAGGGTAAAAGAAAGCCCTCCGGTGGCTAACAAGGATAGAAAAAGGACTCCAATTAACTTTAACTCCCGGGCGTGTTTTTGTATGAGTTAAACTATATGCATATAATCAGGAGCTAAAAAAGGATCAGATGGCGAGTTAGGGTTAATAAAGGAACTGGGAGCGTAAACCGTAGGCCTTAATCCAGGAACACGTTATGTGTTAAACATGTTATTGTTAAAGTGATTACGAATTGCGGTGGTATGATGTCAGTGCCTCAACATCCCATCGCGGACTCATCTATGCGCTCAGGCCACAACGGGCCCTCATCATGCCTATCATGGGATGTCTTTAATATATATATGGGAATGTAACATGGACATGTATAAATATAAAGGGACGGTGTGAGCAAACATTTAGCTCCAATGATTAGTTTCAACTCTCGGGCGTGTTTTGTCCCAGTTTTTATGAATTAAACTATGCATGCATGATCAGGATGAAAAGAGTCAAATGGGGGGGGGGGGCTTCAGTCTGCATGCGCCAGGAATCAAACCCAGACCTTGAGCGTGCAAGTGTGTACAGTGTTGTAGTTTATAGCAATTCGGATAGGCCCTAGGCCAATCATGGGATGTCTGTTATATAAATGGAAATGTTACATGGATATCGGTGTGCGCAAACATGCGTGATCTAAATACATATATGATACGTTTAGGCATGCCTAAGGAGGAATTATCAATGTCGACACACAGTTCTCAAGACTGGGCACAGATGATCATGACGATAGACCCCTACACTGCAAAAACACCGGTGTTAAAAATAACACCAATGGTGTTGTGAGAGGTCCACACCAACACCGGTGTACCGGTGTTAAATTCTTGGTGTTATATCAACACCATGTAGTGTCATTTTAACACTGCAAGTGTGACGAATAACACTGTAAGTGTTAATGTAACACCAAGATAGTGTTGAAATAACACTAATTGGTGTGGACCTCTCAGAACACCAAACAGTGTTATTTTTAACACCGGTGTTTTTGCAGTGTACTCTCGCTGACTCTAAAACTAAAAGACCTAAGAACTAAGACCCCATTATAAAACCCTAACCCTAGGCCTAATATTAATAACACATGTACTGATGAACTACATGGATGCACATGGGGTAGCCTACCTGGATTTAAGGGCACATGAGGTTCCTGTATTATGGGGATTTGGAATATTAATGGCACCTGTGATAACTGAATTTTAAGAGTATACACATCCCATAAACCCCCAACCCGAGAACCGCCCAACCCACGAACCGCGAATTGTAGTGTATCTATATAAGAGCCAAGGCTCAAGATAAGCGGGCGCTGGGCGATTTTTACCCCTCGGTCCTCCTGCCATAGCGCCCGGTAATGCTGAAAAATAAACAACTGAGCGCTGATATTTTGTCCAAACCAGCGCTCGTTGACGATCGGGAAGCTTGCCCAAAACATCGAATTTCGATTTGACAGTAAGATTTAATAGAAATTTAGCTCCCGGTAGACTAAAAGTAGCTCCTGGTTCTCAATAAATCCCATGATCCGGGCGCTACTTTGGGAAAAAAAGTAGCTCCAGGTAAAATAACTGTTATCTTGAGCCTTGATAAGAGCCCCATGTGACATATGTCATTATGTGAATGCCCCATAAATCTAGGTCACCTTTACATTGATTATGTAAAAGAAAGAACCTTTTCTGAACCCATATTCTTTTACATCTTCAGATAGAGACATTTAGCCAAGTACTCAACATTTTAATATATTTTTCAAGAATGATTTGCATAATTTTGTGATTTCAGTCTTAAAACAACAGTCTGGCACAATTATTGACTTCCATTTATCATGATGGAGTCCATTTTTATTTAAAGTGGTATGTCACTTTAAAACTATTTAAAAATTAAACTCATAGAGATTTGTCAAATCAAAAGAGTAAGAAATAAGAAACCGATACTGTTGTCGGAGATAATCGCGCCTCATCAAAAACACGTAAACCCACAACCACAAACGACCGTGAACTTAGATCGGGCCGCAAAAAATCCAACCGCGCTGCAAGGAAACGCCAACGCCAAAAATCAGCAAACACAAAACACGCATATGAGACAGACAGCAGTGAATTCGAAAATCCCAGTGACAATACTAGTGTTTCTTAAAAAAAAAAACACCTCAAGAACAAACAATGAACATTAATAAACAATGTTTGTTGATTTTCATCACTCATCTTACTCATGATACATGTAATTACTCTTAATGTTAACGGTCTCAAAGACCGTGCAAAAAGACTGCAAATTTATAATTGGTTTTGCAATCAAAATGGGAATGTATTGTTTATACAAGAAACACATTTCACAAATGAAATCATTTTAAACCATGATATATGTGATTGGCCTGATGGTGTTTCATTTCATTCATGTGGTGCCTCAAATGCCAGAGGTGTCTCAATCTTAATTAAATCCTCGGCAAATGTAAAGGTAGAGGATACACACTCTGATGAAAACGGTAGAATGCTGATGATGAACACGGTTATTGATGATCAAAAGATTACCCTCATGAACATATATGCTCCAAATAATATTAAGGAGAGGTATAACTTTTACAAAAAAATGTTCAAAAAAATTGATCAACATGTTCCAGAAGATCACGCCCTAGTTCTAGGTGGTGATTTTAATACCTGCTTGAATCAAGCAGAAGATAAAGAAGGTGGTATAAAATGTTTGAATAAAGACACAAAGTATCTTAATGCAGAGATAAGTAAACGCAACCTTCTTGATATTTGGAGGACATTGAACCCA
Source organism: Ophiura sarsii (assembly GCA_035610835.1). Classification (NCBI taxonomy): domain Eukaryota; kingdom Metazoa; phylum Echinodermata; class Ophiuroidea; order Amphilepidida; family Ophiuridae; genus Ophiura; species Ophiura sarsii. Next base: position 4,618,630 of record CM069443.1, read on the forward strand.
TCAAAAAGACAATACACGTATAGGCAAAAAACACCACTTGTAAGAACAAGAATTGATTTTATTCTTGTAAGCAACACTCTTGTAGATGTAATTAATTATTGTGATATTAGACCAAGTGTGCGCTCGGACCATCAAGCTGTTTCCTTGAAATTCCAAATCAATACCGAAAAAAGAGGACCTGGTATTTGGAAGCTTAATACATCAGTTTTAAATGATACTGCTTATGTTAAAGGTATACAAGATATAATATGTAATGTCAATGCAAAAGCAGAGTCTATTAATGATGACCACTTATTGTGGGAATACTGTAAGGTACAAATAAGAGAATTCTCTGTTAGCTATTGTGTGACAAAACAGCAACATAAACAGCAGGTTGAAAAGAATTTAGTGTCTTATCTAAAAGGTCTAAATGCCATCAATTTTCCTAACGCAAGTGTTATAAATGAGATTGATAGAGTAAATGGTATACTTAACAAGATGTATGAAAATACTGTGAAAGGACAGATAGTGAGATCTCGAACAAGATGGTACGAAGAAGGAGAAAAAAGTAGTGCGTATTTTCTTGGTCTCGAAAAGTTTCACGCAATAAAAAAGTCTATCACAAAACTCAAACTACCTGACGATTCCTTGCTTACTAAGCAATCAGACATTATGAAGGAAGAAGAAAGGTTTTACACAAATCTATATACAAGTGCTAATGTTGATAGTGACAATATTAAAGGGTATCTGAATACTACAACATTTACTGATATTCTAACCAAAGAGGAACAAAGTAAATGTGAAGGTTTATTGACGCATATTGAATGCAAAGAAGCAGTAGATCAACTAAAAACGGGTAAAAGTCCAGGTTGTGATGGTATTCCAGCAGAATTTTATAAGGTGTTCTGGAATTGTATAAGTAGTTTAGTGGTTAACTCATTAAATTGCTCTTTCGAAAAAGGTCACATGTCATCCACTCAAAGAAGAGCAATTATCAGTTTAATTTACAAAAAAGGCGACAAACTACAATTAAAAAACTGGCGCCCAATAAGTCTATTGAACACTGACTACAAAATCATGTCAGTGGTTTTGGCAAATCGTTTGAAGAAAGTTATAAGTAAAATCATACATACAGATCAAACTGGTTACATAAAAGGTAGATATATTGGTACAAATATAAGATTAATTGATGATGTTATTAATTTATGTATAAATGAGAATAAATCGGGTGCGATTTTGTTTGTAGATTTCGAAAAAGCGTTCGACACCGTCGAATGGAACTTTATAGTTCAAACATTACAGAAGTTTAATTTTGGACCATCTTTTATCAATTGGATAACCGTAATGTATAATAATATTGAGAGTTCTGTTTTAAATCTTGGTTGGAAATCAAAGTTCTTTAGATTGAGCAGAGGTTTGCGTCAAGGCTGCCCGTTATCTGCGCTTTTGTTTGTTGTAGTCTCCGAAGTCTTAGCTTTGAACATAAGACAAGATAAAACAATCTCAGGTATTGTCATTGATGACAATGACGAAGAAAAATGTGAAGCTCGTATTAGCCAATTTGCTGACGATACAACTCTTTTCTGCTCAACGGAAGAATCTCTTGATAGCATGTTGAAAATCATTAATACATTTGGATATTTTGCAGGACCAAAAATTAATGTGGAAAAAACTCAAGGTTTAGCATTTGGTCACTTTGAAAAACATAACTCTGTAAAATGGTCAACTGAAAATGTTAAGTCTCTTGGTGTATATTTTGGACACAATATGATAGAATGTTACAAGAGCATCTGGCAAGAGAAAAAAGATCGACTAATTCGAATCTTGAACTCGTGGTATAGAAGAAAGCTAACACTGTATGGTAAAGCAACTATTATAAAATGTCTTGGTATATCCAATTTAACATTTTTAATGTCTTGTCTACCCGTTCCTGAAAACTTCACGAATGAAGTAAACTCAATTATTTTCAATTTCTTATGGCATAAAAAACCGGAGAAAATAAAGAGAAAGACTCTCATTCGAAATTACAATATGGGAGGAATAAAAATGTGTGATTTTGAATCTCAGTGTATAGCTTTGAAATGTATATGGTTAAAACGTTATATGTACGATGATGATAGTAAATGGAAATGCCTTTTTAAACGCTATTTAAATGCTCATGGTCCAAACTTTTTAATCTTAAATATGAATTTTGTGGAAGCTAAGAATGCCCCATCGTTAATTGGTCTACCAAAATTTTATTCAGATCTGGTTAAAGCATGGCATAATCTAGATAATGATTATAGAAACTTACCAATCAACGACTCATTAAGGGTCAAAAGTCATATTATATGGGGAAATGAACTGATCATGCACAATGGCAAGACCTTGTATTTCAAACACTGGATTGATAGTGATATAATATATATCAATGACCTTATAAATAATGACGGTATCTTTTCCACCACATATATACTTGACAAGCTCAAAAATAAGCACAACTGGATTGCAGAGCTATTTATTATTTTCAAATCAATTCCAAAGAATTGGTTTGCTTTATTAAACACCAACAATATGCCTATTGAAATAAGTACTCGTTTAAGAACCTCGTGTATATATGTAAATAAAAAACGTGTAAATATAATGTATTGGCAATCAAGGTATGTTTACGTTCATGTAGCTAAAAAGTTTACAGTCGTGCCAATAATTCAGAACAGATGGGCACAGGAACTGTCAACGTCACCAAAATGGGACGATATTTGGACTATGAAAACTATTCTTGAAAAAGAGAGAAAATTGGCAGAGTTCAATTACAAATTATTGTATAGAATCATCGCTACCAAAGCAAACTTATATAAATGGAATAAGGTGAACTCACCCAATTGTTTTCAGTGCAACACAACAGATGATTATCTACATTCATTTATTGCCTGTCCTTTGTCAAAAAGTTTTTGGGTTCATTTTAAAAGATTTATTATTTCTAACAATATTCCATGTCCAGAGATATCGTTAAAAATCATTGTACTTGGTTATAAACCAGCTAATCAAAATGTATTGAATGTAATGCTAAATAGAATGCTTAGTCTGGCGTCGTTCACTCTATATAGATCCAGACATATCAAGATCACTGATAATAAAAACGTTGATGCATTTAAATGGTTTCTGTACGAATTAAGATGGAGAATTAGTATATTGAGACATAGTGAAAATATGTGGCATAAGATTGGCAAAAGCCTACATAGCACAGAGTAAATAGTAGGTTCTGATATTCTTAAAACACATGTACATATTCGTAAAACACATGTATATGACAGCCCATATTATATATTACTTTGCTTGTCAACTCACCTGCGAAAATCATGTGCCGTTGATGATCATTAGCCATCTATCTTCATGCTAATGGTAATTGTTGATACATGCTGTTCGCTGGTAGGGTCATACTTATTGATACCAGTATGTTTAATATATTGTTATTATGTTATATAACTATGTATATAATGTAGAGAAATGAAAAATAAATAGAATGAGAAACTGAAAAAAAAAAAAAAAAAAAAAAAAAAAAAAAAAAAGAAAAAAAGAAATAAGAAACAAGTCTTGTATTATTTGAAAAGAATTGTGAAAATTACCATGTACTCACTTTCATCTACTAAATAAATAATCCACACTATATAATATTTGGGTCTTTATTTGGATACTTTGAGCTTTCTTGAAGCCAGAGGCATAAGAGGAGGCAGGTACTTGTCAAAGGGAGTAAAAATCCTAGTTTTTGAATGATTCAAGCTTTTCCAAAGAGGGTCAAGGGAGTAGTAGATAGCACATTACTTCAGTGATATCAGCAGTAGATAGCACATTACTTCAGTGCTATTAGCAGTAAATAGAACATTACTTCAATGCTATCAGCAGTAGATAGCACATTACTCCAACGCTATGCATAATAAAATGCTCACTGTAATAGAAATGTCAAATTCAGAACAAATTAAGCTAACTTCAGGCAACTTCAGTGCTATCTATATTATGCAGCAGCATTTTTTTTCAATGCTATCATCAGTAGATAGCACATTACTTCAGTGCTTTTAGCAGTAAATAGAACTTTACTTAAATGCTATCAGCAGTAGATAGCACATTACTCCAACGTTATGCATAATAAAATGCTCACTGTAATAGAAATGTCAAATTCAGAACAAATTAAGCTAACTTTAGGCAACTTCAGTGCTATCTATATTATGCAGCAGCATTTTTTTCAATGCTATCATCAGTAGATAGCACATTACTTCAGTGCTTTTAGCAGTAAATAGAACTTTACTTAAATGCTATCAGCAGTAGATAGCACATTACTCCAACGTTATGCATAATAAAATGCTCACTGTAATAGAAATGTCTAATTCAGAACAAATTAAGCTAATTTCAGGCATTTTTTACAATAAAAGCCAACATTCTTGCGCGCTTCATCACACACAATTTTCCACCCAATGTTTTCTTCTCACCACCGTCCCCCCTTAAATGATCAGGTTGGTGCCGCCACACGGCTGTTTGACTGTCCGATTTATGATTAAAATGATGGAATAAAAAAAGATTACATAGTGGCCCAGTTATGGTTTGACCTGATTTAGGTAGCGCTAATGAATACGAGTATACGGTGAAAATTTCACGAAAATTGTAGGAGCCATTTTTAAATTATCGGCATTTTCTACTTTACACACATTTTACATGTAACTCTATGGGAAATGTGGCCGATGAGGGCGCTATTATAGTAAATAATAATATTCAAAGCTCTATTTCTCAGAAATGGCACCTACAAATGTTCTGAAATTTCTACAAAAGATGGCCAGTATATTCAGGTACTTTAATAAGTTAAAACCAGAACCGGGCCAGCAAGTTACGGTGTTCTCAGAATAAATCGTGGCCACTGGTCAATCATCCCCCAATGCCAACAACAAATTTACGGCACTGATTACTTCAATGCTATCAGCAGTAGATTGCACATTACTTCAATGCTATCAGCAGTAGATAGCAAATTACTGCAGTGCTATCAGCAGTAGATAGCAAATCACTTTAGTGCGATCAACAGTAAATAGCACATTACTTGGGCATTTAGCAGTGGATATAGACTGTATAGACTATATAGACTGACAAATGGTATCAGCTGCAAACAATAGCTGAGATCTGAGACCTTATATGCACAACTTCTTTACAATCTAGAGTGCTACTTACATATATTTGAATAGAGATGAATGAACTTGGCCTTTATGATGAGGATAATATTGATCTGATTGCTGTATCTGGGTCAATGCAAGAGTAATTACCAGGTCAGTAGCCTTATTAGGTAAAATTAGTTCAACAATTTGCTTTATTGGATCACATAATAGGGCTATATGTACACAATTATACACTTAATCAATACCTATTTGTTATGTTTGCAAGCTTTTATTACCTTCCTTTAATTAATTTAGAATATGGTTGTGCGGTTATTTATAGCTCTAGACAAATGTAGTGCCGAACTTAGTTGTTTAGTTGTTAGTCGCAGTGTAACATAGTTAGATTGATGTGTCTCACACAACAAATATGAACCCAGCCTATATGAAATTGATTGTAATCAATGTAAACTCATTATATCAATCATGCACAAATCAGCACATCTTACTATAAATCTGGAAACGGTGTGGGTGTGTGTGGGGGTGTGTTTGTGTGTTTGTTTGTTATCCTTATTTCTCCGTTGCTTATAATCAAAGTGGCGCCTAATTTGCATGAAAGATAGAGGAAATGACGGGAAGGGTGTTAAAGTTTATTCCACTGAAATTGGTTAACAATTGGCTCCAAAAACAGCAAAAAACCTCTCAGATTTGGCTCATAAATGCCACTAGAATTGAACAACATTGTGCGTTGCGCGTACTACTACAGCGTAATCTTACCGTGGTAACGCGTCGCGTGCATGTTTGCGCAAGGTCTCACTGCCGCGGCACACGCACCCCTACACATGGCGCAGAAGCCACACGGGAAATGGTTACAGGCCTGTGTACAGCCTGTCATGTTGGGGGAGGGGGCGGGGGGGGGGGGGGGGGGAGGGGGAGGGGGTGGTGTAAAACCACGGGAAATGGTTTAGGATAGGCCTAGGGTTATAATGGTACAATTAGCGTTTTGCGGGGGGGGGGGGGTTAATGAAGCAACCTGATTTCTTTACTTTAACAACAATCTAAGGGATTATAAATCAAACTGGTTTGGGTGTGTGCATGGGAGGGGGGAAAAACCACGGGAAATGTTTTAGGATAGGGTTAAGAGTTAATGAAGTAGCCGCGGGAAATGGTTGGTTAGTGTAGTTGCAGTGGAGGTGGGGGCGATTGTAGGGGGTTTATGTGGTTTTAAATGCACCGACCCTTATGAAAATCGCAACCTTTATCGCAATCAATTCTGCAACCTTGCGCAACCTTAAATGTGGAAAAATACAACCTTGCGCAACCTTGCGCAAGGTTAAATTTGGAACATTACAACCTTGCGCAACCTTGCGCAAGGTTAAATTTGGAAAAATACAACCTTGCGCAACCTTGCGCAAGGTTAAATTTGGAACATTACAACCTTGCGCAACCTTGCGCAAGGTTAAATTTGGAACATTACAACCTTGTGCAACCTTGCGCAAGGTTAAATTTGGAAAAATACAACCTTGCGCAACCTTGCAATGTCAGTTGGCGGTGTAACCTTAAGTTTGTATCTCAACCAAGCACAAGGTTGCGCAAGCAACTGGTTAAATTTGGAACATTACAACCTTGCGCAACCTTGCAGAAACATCTAAAGCTTGCGCAACCTGCTGCAACCAGCTAGTGGTGCAAGGTTGCGCAAGCAACTGGTTAAATTTGGAACATTACAACCTTGCGCAACCTTGCAGAAACATCTAAAGCTTGCGCAACCTGCTGCAACCAGCTAGTGGTGCAAGGTTGCGCAAGGTTGCGCAAGCAACTGGTTAAATTTGGAACATTATAACCTTGCGCAACCTTGCAGAAATATCTAAAGCTTGCGCAACCTGCCGCAACCAGCTAGTGGTGCAAGGTTGCGCAAGGTTGCGCAAGCAACTGGTTAAATTTGGAAAAATATAACCTTGCGCAACCTGTTTGCAACCAGCTAGCAACCACCAAAAACGTGTGTCAAAATTCGGAACCAATACCAAAATAAGCTTATATGTTTTAAACTTACTATTCTTCAGCATTTTTATCTGCAACATCAGTTTCCTTCAAAGATTAGAATATGATTCACAACTTGTTTTTCTAGCATACCTCATTTTCATTATGAAATTGATTACAAAGTATGGGTACAATTAATCATCAAAGTCACTACAATTTTAGTAAAGGTTACAATGACAGCAATGTTTATTTCACATGTTTGACCTTTTGACCTGACCTTTGAACATAAGAAGAAACCTTGCGCAACCAGTTTGGTGTTTCTGAAGAGGTTGCAGGAGCTTGCGCAACCAGTTGGTTGCGGGAGCTTGCGCAACCAGTTTGGTACTTCTGAGAAGGTTGCGCAACCATCCGCAACCAGTTTGGTTCTTCTGAACTGGTTGCAGGAGGTTGCGCAACCAGTTTGGTAATTCTGAGAAGGTTGCGCAACCATCCTCAACCAGTTTGGTTCTTCTGAACTGGTTGCAGGAGCTTGCGCAACCAGTTTGGGAATTCTGAGAAGGTTGCGCAACCTTGCAGCAACCATCCGCAACCTTGCGCAACCAGTTTGGTTCTTCTGAACTGGTTGCAGCAACTTGCACAACCAGTTTGGTTTTTCTGAGAAGGTTGCGCAACCTTGCAGCAATCATCCACAACCTTGCGCAACCTTGCGACAAACGTCTGCAACCTTGCGACAACCTTGCGCAACCTGGTACCACCTTGCTGCAACCAAATTTTGGTGATTGCATTTTCGTAAGGGGAGGGTTAACTTGATGCGGTTTGAGAGGTTTTATATAGGGGTTAATAAAGTAGCTACGGTAAATGGTTTAGGAGGGATATGGTTATAAATCAACCTGATTGGGGTGGGGGTTGCGGGTTTATAATGCCATTAGGAGGGATATGGTTATAAATCAACCTGGTTTGGGGGTGTTGTAGGGGGTTTATGTGGTTTCAGAGGTAGGTAATATGGCATAACCATCTAGCGGATGAAGTAGCCGCGGGAAATGGTTAGGAGGGTTATGATTATAAATCCACCTGGTTGGTGTAGTTGCAGTGGGGGGGGGGGGGGGCAGTTGTATGGGGTTTATGTGGTTTTAAAAGTACCGAGGGTTAACTTGATGCTGTTTGAGAGGTATACAGGGTTAATAAAGTAGCCACGGTAAATGGTTTAGGAGGGACATGGTTATAAATCGACCTGATTCTGATTCTGATTGGGGGGGGGGGGGGTTATAGGGGGTTTATAATGCCTTTAGAAGGGATATGGTTATAAATCAACCTGGTTTAGGGGGTGTTGTAGGGGGTTTATGTGGTTTCAGAGGTAGTTAATGTGAACCATCTAGCGGGGACCCGAGCGTAGCGGGGACCCGAGCGTAGCGAGGGTACGCCGCTAGTTAGTATAATGCATGGTGATATCATATTCCTTATGGTCAAAAGACTGCTTTATATGGCTAATCAATGCATTATTAACTAATAAAGTCAAATATATACCTTAATAGTAAATGCACATCCTTTCAATAATAGAGAAGTACCAAATAGATCTGTTTAATAGATAATCATAATAACCAATCATTTTTTAGTTTGAAGCATTTATCACTTTTACTATTGTAAATGGCCATACATATTTTTTTCAGAAAGGGGGAGTGCAAGATTCAATGCAGTGGCGTAACTAGACTTTTTCATTTGGGGGGGGGCAAGAAGGGGCAGTTACTTGAAATGGGGGGCTCCTAATGGGTGGGCTCCATTCCAGTGTCAAGAAATGCGCGCATAGCGCGCGAAAATGTTCGACTTTACACCTACCTTTTGCACGATTGAGCTACATTTCGACTCTAAACAAGATTGTACCATAGAATATTGCATTTTGGGAAGACATGCGCGCGTAGCGAGCGAAAAAATTTCATCTGTTACTTTGTACCATCATTATTCTATGATTCATTTGGGGGGGGGGGAAGCGGGGGGCAAGGGTTCCAAGTGGGGGGCTCAAGCCCCCCCCCTCCCCCCTCGCTGGTTACGCCACTGATTCAATGGATCTGCTAATAGGTCTGTTTTTTGCTGTTCCGATCAAATGCTGCACTCCCTTTTCTCAAATCCATGGGGAGTAAATTTGATTCAGATTCATCATAAGGCAAAATAAAAATAATAACCTGTTTAGCGTCCCCTCCCGCTTCCTTTTTTGGGTCCACTTCAATTTTCTTTTTTATTCTTTTTATTTCAGTCATAACTTTTTTCTTCAGGTGTTTCAGAGTTAAAGATGTTTGTAACAAGTTTGTATCTTCCTTATATGCATTTTAAACAAGTTTTGTAGCGACCAACCCCTCAGAACCATGAAATAAAACAGATTAAAAAGGGCCTCCTCCTTTTTTAGGTTCACAAAGTTTATAGCTAATTAGGGCAATTTTGCACCTTTTAAGGTGCAAAATTAGTGGGGAAAAAATAAAATAAAAAGGGCCTCTTAATTCTTTCCTTTTTTGGAAAAAGTCAGGACGCTAAACATGTTTTTATTGCTATTTGGCCTAATGGCAAATAAATAAATCTTTTGACAATTCTATTCTTCTCTCTCATGTAATATAACCAATGTATGCCATGTTAGGCCTTGTGGCTACCGACTGATGAAAGCCAGCTAGTGATGAATTAAATTGTAATTGAGATTGGCGGGATAGTGGCATCCAAGCCTCGATTTAAGCGGAGAGCTGGGAGTTTTTTGACCCTTGGTTTCCAAGCTTTAGCTCCCGGTATTTTCAAATTTTGCACAGCAAAGTATAGGACCGGGAGCTACTTTTGTCAGAAAAGTGTGCAGCAAGGTGGTACCAGGTTGCGCAAGGTTGTCGCAAGGTTGCAGACGTTTGTCGCAAGGTTGCGCAAGGTTGTGGATGATTGCTGCAAGGTTGCGCAACCTTCTCAGAAAAACCAAACTGGTTGTGCAAGGTTGCTGCAACCAGTTCAGAAGAACCAAACTGGTTGCGGATGGTTGCGCAACCTTCTCAGAATTACCAAACTGGTTGCGCAACCTCCTGCAACCAGCTCAGAAGAACCAAACTGGTTGCGGATGGTTGCGCAACCTTCTCAGAAGTACCAAACTGGTTGCGCAAGCTCCCGCAACCAACTGGTTGCGCAAGCTCCCGCAACCTCTTCAGAAACACCAAACTGGTTGCGCAAGGTTTCTTCTTATGTTCAAAGGTCAGGTCAAAAGGTCAAACATGTGAAATAAACATTGCTGTCATTGTAACCTTTACTAAAATTGTAGTGACTTTGATGATTAATTGTACCCATACTTTGTAATCAATTTCATAATGAAAATGAGGTATGCTAGAAAAACAAGTTGTGAATCATATTCTAATCTTTGAAGGAAACTGATGTTGCAGATAAAAATGCTGAAGAATAGTAAGTTTAAAACATATAAGCTTATTTTGGTATTGGTTCCGAATTTTGATGCATGTTTTTGGTGGTTGCTAGCTGGTTGCAAACAGGTTGCACAAGGTTGCGCAAGGTTATGTTTTTCCAAATTTAACCAGTTGCTTGCGCAACCTTGCACCACTAGCTGGTTGCGGCAGGTTGCGCAAGCTTTAGATGTTTCTGCAAGGTTGCGCAAGGTTGTAATGTTCCAAATTTAACCAGTTGCTTGCGCAACCATGCGCAACCTTGCACCACTAGCTGGTTGCGGCAGGTTGCGCAAGCTTTAGATGTTTCTGCAAGGTTGCGCAAGGTTGTAATGTTCCAAATTTAACCAGTTGCTTGCGCAACCATGCGCAACCTTGCACCACCACCTGGTTGCGGCAGGTTGCGCAAGCTTTAGATGTTTCTGCAAGGTTGCGCAAGGTTGTAATGTTCCAAATTTAACCAGTTGCTTGCGCAACCTTGTGCTTGGTTGAGATACAAACTTAAGGTTATACCGCCAACTGACATTGCAAGGTTGCGCAAGGTTGCGCAAGGTTGTAATGTTCCAAATTTAACCTTGCGCAAGGTTGCGCAAGGTTGTAATGTTCCAAATTTAACCTTGCGCAAGGTTGCGCAAGGTTGTAATGTTCCAAATTTAACCTTGTGCAAGGTTGCGCAAGGTTGTATTTTTCCACATTTAAGGTTGCGCAAGGTTATCTTGAGCAAGGTTGCGCAAAGTTGCGCAAGGTTGCAGAATTGGTTGCGATTTTCATAAGGGTATGACTGTGCGCCTTGCCAGCAGCCACATGGGTGAAGCGATATGATTGTGACAATTTCCTTCCATCATGATAGTACGGTAACAATTTTGTTCCATCATCGTCGTTAATAGCATCATCATCATCAATAGTTGTGATATTGATGCTGACATTATAGTTGGTGTAATACTTTGGACATAATTCCAATTGGGCCTATTATAAAGGCCACCTTATACCCTGTAAATCCACAAGTGATTTCCCATGTGTAATAGATTCATTCCTATGCCACTAAAATTCAACCATCATCATTTGGTACACTTTTGTTCAAAGCATTATAACGCTGGCTAAAGACAGGTTGACAGCAATGAATAAATAAAAGCATCGGTCTAAGGGTCTGGACTGTCGATACATGCTTGCAGGAACAGCATGGCCATAACACTGTCCACTGTGCCTTATTGCCCTGTATAATGCTTTGGCGCGAGTTTCAAACGCACAGGTCCTAAACAAAACAGGATGTGCGCGCATACTATACTGCCAGGCAAAGAACATTGGCAACTGCCAGGCAAATGTTTGGTATGACGTCACCTGTCACCCCATCTATAGGCTGTAGATAAGGTGACCGTTGTTTACATCCAATGTTTATCAACAAACGCAACGGTCGAAGGGACTGGACTGTCGATACACGCTTGAGGGAACAGCATATGACCACAACACTGTCCGCTATGCCGTATTGCCCTTTATAATGCTTTGGCGCGAGTTTTAAAAGCACGGGTCCTAAACAAAACAGAATGTGTGCGCAAACTGCCGGGCAAAGAACAATGGCAACTAGCCACGTTTTGCTCGGTATGACGTCACCTGTCACCCCATCTATACAATTGGTGCTTATAATGTGAAAACTGTCTTAAAGTGGAAAATGCTCTTTAAAAGCAGCTCATTCACATTATAGGAACAACTTTAAGCATCAACTCCACCACCTACAAAAATACCCCTTTCCCAATTCAACCACATTTCAAAGCTTCTAGTAAAAATGTAAACAAAAAAGTATAATTAAAATAATTTAATTAGCTACAAACCATACTAAAAATCAACGGATTATGTGTAAAGTTTGGTTAATCACTCTATATTTAGATGTACTCAGTCCCTACTCCTATCATACTTCAATTTCAAAGTCTCTGTTATTAAGCCATATATAGTACAAATCTCTTTAATAATATCCCCGGTATCCAATGTCCATTTACTAACTCTGATAATCAGCTCTCTTTTCACTCTCGACTTTGATATAGGTCGCAGTGTGTGCCTATAAGATATACAAAATTGGATGAAAGACGACCATATAAATGGCAGTCTCCTGTAGATGAACCACTCGGAACCATTGCGTACGGTTACTAATACGATTGGAGTTTTTAAATTAAAAGATGCTTGAGTATTCCCATGGTGACTCATCTCATCAATGAGGTTGACATTATTTGCTGATGGCCAGTTTGGCGGTGAACTTTTACCCTTTTATATGGCACTGGTGACATGGCTGACAAATTGCATTTTGACACATTTAGTTGCAAGAATTGATATTCTTTCTGATGACCATATAAGGGGAAGGAGGAGGATGTCCAGTTACAGGACAGGTGTAACTGTTTCCCTCTTTGTAAGTGGAGGTTGACACTTTGCCCGATGGTCATTTAAGCTACGGTGATGATTTTGGACTTCAACCCTGTTAAATATATGCAGGGTGGCATTTTGACCGGTGAGGTGATGACCCGTTCACCCTTTATTACAAGTAAAGGTTTGACAAAAAGAGAATTGTCTGAGCTCAATTTATTTGCACCGGTTGGGGGGGGGGGGGGGGGGGGGCCACATCCCCCGGACTGGACTTGGATGCACCCCCTCCCCCTTGCCCTCAACTCTCAAGTTACTGATTTGGGGGCACCCCCCCCCCCCCCCCTTACATTTCTGTCTCGGTGGCAATTCTCACAAGTTGACAGCCTAGTAGTAAAAACAAATGCCCGACCGGCCGACCCTTATACCTGGGAGGTTCGTTTGCCCGTAGAACAGGGGTTTTTCAATGCCTATCAACATTTACATACTACCCAGCACTAAATATTTATATATTATTGACATTTCCATATTTCAAGAAGTTATTGGTTTATTCGTAACTCTTTCTTTGAAATATATTACAATACTAACAGTATTTCTTCCTCATGCATGCATTTTGCTATAATTATATGCTTTTTCATGCTCCTTGAATCCACAATAATTGCACTAAATATGTTGAAGTAGCGTTTTAAGAAGACAAAATAAATATACCTTTAGACTATTCTTATCATTTATGACACCCTTCAGAGTACATTGACATTCTATATATGTTAAACTCCTACCTATTATGGCTGGTTATTGTCAACATCAGTGGTACTCAGTCAAAAATAATCAACTTTTATCCTAGCTATTATTCAGTACAGGGTGTCTCAAACAAAAACCGTGCACGTGTTTACCCAACTTATTGACCATCAACTTCTAGAATTTGGTGTAACAATTGTATACATATTGATAGACTTAACGCTTAGCTTTCATATGCCGTTCATTTCATCTGATTTGGTTTTGTCAATCTTGAGATATGACCAATTAACTAAAGCTACCTAAAATCGACGTTGTGACTTGATACCCCACTTATACTCAAATTTTCATTCAACAAAATATCGTTTGGCGCATCACATACCGGAATTTCTATCAAAATACACTTTAAAAATCCTTTGGGATATCTAACATTTTTGTCAGAAAGTGGGTGGAAATGTGCCCTGAACACAACAAAAATTACTTATTTATAAAAAAGTTCTATACATGAAAATGACCCAGCTTTTAACAATAAGCTTGACCCATTGAAGGACATCTTTTTTGTGTATTTTAAGCCACAGTCAATAATGTAACTTTTTTTTCTTCAAAAATATCTTTCAAGTAACTATAATATCTCTGTAATTTATTTCAAAATTGTATTCTTGGTCAATTTTGAAATTCTACATGAAGTTTCACCAATTTACAAGGAAATATAGTAATTAGACACATAACCCCTATTTCGTATCTTTGGTTTGAACGAAAGGAAAACAAAACCCTATCCTTGTTCCTGGAGAAAATATGCAATCCCAAAAAATCTATCATTATTTTGTTTGTTTAGTAAATAAAATGAACTGCCAAACAGCATTGGATATAAGCAGGTGTGTTTTCATATCCTCGGCACCGATTACACACGGCAAAGCTCAATTACAATTTATCACCAGCGCAGAGATTCAATAGTCAATAACAGACGCCGTGGGACATAACATGGCACACACACATTAATTTAACCCTTTTCCAGCGATTGCCTCGGTTATATGAGACGAAATAGAATTTTGTATTTTAGTCAATCGCACTTAATCTTGAATCTAAATTAAATGGGCTGTTCTATTTGATAATAATTCCCCCTCTGTAGCCAAATTAAAAGATTGCACTGTCCATAGCCTTTATTCATTGTACAGATGACAGAATATAAAGGGATATCCCAGATTCAAATGAAGATTCAGGGGTCACACTACTAAATAGAGCTCCATAGGGTTATGTACAAAAACACTGATATAAAACTCTGTGTTAGACCACTAAATTGCAAAATTGGACCTTGTAGAGTGATTTTTTCTGAAAGATGATCACATTTTCTCACCAAAAAGTGAAAAAAATAGGTAGGTGAACCTGCTCGATTTTTCAAAATACGCCCATGGAGTTGACTACCTCTCTGACGAGCTTGGAAATGCCGCCGTAATCGTCAATGTTTCCAGTAAAAAACACAAATTTGAGAGATCTCTCAAAATTTATCTAGATGATATTCACAGTTTATAGTCAGGGTGCATGTAGGTGATGTCCCATTAATCATAATTAATCAAAAATCATAGGCATTTACGCAATTGTATTACCGTCAAGTTTTTTTAATTGAGGATTTTGCCATGCATATTTTCCGATTCTAGCTTTAAACACCGCCCTTAAGGTTAGGGGATACACCATTTAGTGTAGTGCACCCTTCAATTATCCAGCTTGAATTGTATTCAGTATCCATTGGGTATATATCGAGGGTTGAGCGCCAGAAGGCCGTAACTCAACTTTTGGGCAAATTTATATTTTGGTACAAAAATAATCCATATAACCTGGATTTTCAGAACCATAAAGAGATAACTCATAAACACTCTGAATTTGACTAAAATTAGAGCTATAAGTTTGGTGCTACAGTGTATTGTAACGAGTCCCAAATATTTGAAAGTCGATGATCTCAAAATAGCATTTCTTGAGCTCCAGCCTTCTGGCTCTCAACCCTCGATATAACACTTGAATTTAAGCCTGGTATTCAATATGGGTTGGGTATGTACATGTACAATAAATCTATAGTTAGAATAAAAATACTGCACCTGAACTTACCTTACTTACTGAGCATAGCCTAATTACAAAGAATAATCTGCTCCCAGTTAAACTCAAACAGGTGACCCCCTGATTTCTAAGATTTCTAAACAGATATTGTGCTGATTGAAGAGTGGAACATTATATAAAACTACACCTTTACATTTTCACAGCTCATGTGTACCACTTCTTCTGGGGATAATAGCATATCATCTGTCAAACCACGGCTGTTTGACGGTCCGCTTTATAATTAAAATTATGGAATAAAAAAAGATTACATAGTGGCCCAGTTAGGGTTTGACCTGATTTAGGTAGCGCTAATGAATACGAGTATACTGTGAAAAATTCACGAAAATTGTTCGAGCCTTTTTTAAATTATTGGCATTTTCTACTTTACACACATTTTACATGTAACTCTATGGGAAATGTGGCCGATGAGGGCGCTATTATAGTAAATAATAATATTCAAAGCTCTATTTCTCAGAAATGGCACCAACAAATGTTCTGAAATTTCTACAAAAGATGGCCAGTATATTCAGGTACTTGAATAAGTTAAAACCAGAACCGGGCCAGCAAGTAACGGTGTTCTCAGAATAAAACGGACAAATTATGTGGGATCAAACAGCCGTGAAACCAGAGCAATAGTATATCATTGTGAATTCAAACTAGGCAGTTATTGGATAAGTGTAAGACTTTATACCGAACCAAGAGACTACTTTAATCAGATTTAGAAATTGATATTATTCCATATTTGTGATGTGATCAAGCGAAATGAGACACATGTCGGCAGTTTTCAATTTTGATTAATCATAATTTAATAGCAGGTGCCAAATGCAACAGTATGGTCCAAGCACCACTAAAATTGAACTTCTAGTTTTTAAGTTACAAACAATTTACCAACTGAGGAAACAAAGTAAAAAAACATAAGAATTTGTCACTTCTTTTTACCGATAACTCAAACTCAATATTCCCGACATCCGATTCAATCCGCTTGATTGCGTCACATTTAATATTTCTTGTTCACTTGGAGATATGATATGAGAATGGTGTGATGTTCCTTTAATAGGAGGCCCCTGGCATTTAGTACGCTTTAATACTCATAGAACACCACTTGGATGATAAGTGTTATATTCTAACGTTTCCATTGATTACAATTATATTTAAATATTGCATTTACAGGATACTCTTGCCGTTACATTTAGTTTTGTATCTTATTCCCTGAAATCTCTTAATATACAGTGAATTGGCTATTTAGAACCAAATGAACCTTACTATTGATGATGAAGAATTAGTGATTACTACTCACAGTAACATTACATCAATGTGCTATCTACTACCACTACCCTTACTACCCTTATTACCTGCCATGCTACTACAGATAGCACTGAACTATCTAGTGCTGATTACAATTATAAAGTTATAATGTGCTATAGGTTGCCACGGAGTGAGGTCATATGCCGTTGACCACAAAGCAAAGAGGTAAATAGAATCCTCTTACATAGCGTACACAGCGTGATGCGATCCCTTGGGTATGGGCGAGTAGAGCGTAAAACGGATAGGTAGTTAAACGTCTGGTTTGTCGTCAACGGCAAAAGGTACAAAGTACCAGGATGACCTGGCCTACCTATTTACTGCTGATAGCACTGTAGTGATAGCATTGTATAATAATAATAATGATAAAAGGGTATTTATAATGCGCCTCACGTTGTGAACACAACCCCAAGGCGCATAACATACATGTATGAAAAAATATAAGAACATAATAAGGAAGCTATACAAATACAACAACAACAACATATCATACAAATATAAATAAGTAAATGATTAAAAACCACAGTACATTAACACAATGAAAATATAATGTACATGTACAATACATGAGAGTATACAAACATAGTCTACAATGCACAATTCATAAATTAAAAAGATATGTCTTCAATGACGTTTTGAAGGATTGCACTGATGTAGCACGTCGGACATGTTCGGGAAGAGCATTCCATTCCTTTGGTGCAGCGATGAAAAAGGCTCTACTGCCATAAGTCCGTTTAGCAGATCTGGCCGCACGTGGTACTTGAAGGAGCCCTTTGGATCTTGATCTTAAAGTCCGTGAAGGATGGTAAGGTGTGATGAGTTGTTTGATGTAGGTAGGTGCAAGATTGTGCAAGGACTTATATACAACAAGGAGAAGTTTAAAAAGAATTCGCTTTCTGATTGGCAACCAATGTAAATCCTTTAAAATTGGTGTCACATGATCCCATCTTCTGGCACCGGTAACCAGGCGTGCAGCCGAGTTTTGTACGCGTTGGAGCTTTAAAATGTCTGTATCCGGGAGTCCATAAAGAAGATAATTGCAACTGTCCAGTCGCGATGAAATGAAAGCGTGAACTAAACGCTCGGTTGTAGAACGATCGAGGTACTTGCGCAATTGACCGAGAGTCCGTAAAGAAATAAGGGCCATGCGACACACATTTTTAATGTGATCTGACATCATGAGCTGGCCATCAATAAATACACCAAGATCTCTTACACCATCCACAGGTCTGATATCCGAGTTCCCGATTTTGACACTTGGAATAGCTCTGTCCTTATGAAAACGTGATCTGATGTATACAATCTCAGTCTTTGCATCGTTTATTTTGAGTTTGTTTGACGTTGCCCAAGATCCGATATCAGTAACACAAGCTTCGATTGATGCTATGGCCTCAGCCTGGGATGGAGGATCAAACACCTTATACAATTGTGTGTCATCTGCGTACACCATTCCTTCAATTCCATGAGCCTTCAAAATATCTTGGATGGGACCAGAGTATAAGATAAATTGGATTGGACCAATAACTGATCCCTGGGGTACTCCATAGATAAGCGAATGTTTCTGAGATAAGGTCTGTCCAATGACAACCGACTGGTCGCGATCACAAAGATATGACTTGAACCATTTGTGGGGAATTCCAGTGACACAGTACCTATCCGTGAGCCGTGCTAACATCAATTCATGATCAATGGTGTCGAACGCAGCTGAAAGATCTAACAATATTAGAACCGCTTCCTTGTTTTCATCAACCGCGCGAAGAAGGTCATTCTGGACACGTATTAATGCTGTCTCTGTCGAATGGTGTTGCCTGTACGCAGATTGAAGATCATTATGGAGTTCGTTTTCATCAAGATACACTTGCATTTGAGCAGATACTACACGCTCAAGAATTTTGGACAAGAAAGGCAAGTTCGAGACGGGTCGATAGTTCTTCACATCTTCAGGATCTGCGTTGGACTTCTTTAAAATTGGATTTATCCGAGCGGTTTTGAGTGCAGATGGTACTTCACCAGTCGAAATGGAGCGATTAATAATACTGGTGATAACAGGCAATAAAACATCAATGCAATCCTTTAGTAGTGATGTAGGAATCGGATCAAGCATACATGATTTTGTAGGAGCATTCATAATGATTTTGCACACATCATCTTCAGTTACAGGAGCGAACACACAAAATGAGCTATCACATGAATCAGAAATGTCAACAGACAGATCTTTCGACGGTGTTTTGTCCATATCTTCACGAATATTGTTGATCTTGTTACTGAAAAAGTTAGCAAAGCTATTCGCAACTTCGTGTTCATCACTTCGTATTGTATCTACTTCTGAGAGCATTATTGAAGTAATGTGTTATCTGTTACTGGGAGCACTGAATCTATTGCTGATAACATTAAAGTAATATGCTATCTACTGCTGATAGCACTGAAGTAATGTATTACCTACTGCTAATAGCACTGAAGTAATGGGCTGTCTACGGCTGATAGCATTAAAGTAATGTGCTGTCTACTGCTGGTAGCACTGAAGTAATGTGCTATCTACTACTGATAGCATTCAAGTAATGTGCTATCTACTGCTGATAGCACTGAAGTAATGTGCTATCTGCTGCTGATAGCATTAAAGTAATGTGCTATCTACTGTTGATAGTACTGAAGTGATGTGCTATCTACTGCTGATAGCATTAAAGTAATGTGCTATCTACTGCTGATAGCATTAAAGTAATGTGCTATCTACTGCTGATAGCATTAAAGTAATGTGCTATCTACTGCTGATAGCATTAAAGTAATGTGCTATCTACTGCTGATAGAACTGAAATATGAAGTAATGCGCTATTACTGCTGATAGCATAACTGTGTTATCTGTTACTGGGAGTACTGAAGTAATGTGTTACCTACAGCTGATAGCACTGAAGTCATGTGTTTACTGCTGATAGCACTGAATTCATGTACTATCTACGGGTGATAATGTGCTATACTGCAGAAAATATGCTATCTACTGTTGATAGAAAAGACATAATCCTGATAACTGATAGCAAAATATAGATTTTAAGGCCTTATAGACATTACTCCCGTCCACCATCATTTGTGAAATCAAAGTATTTTCCAGTGAAAATGAACATTGTGTATACTATAAGTTAAAAGTTTAACGGGTTCGCCGTCGGACGAGTTTAATCTGTCAAGCTTTCGTCAGGATTAGCTCTCGGACTTCTTCAGGACCAAATTATCATAATATTAAACAAAACATAGAGATTGCCACTTCTCTTGTTATCATAATTTGGGCTGCCCCTTGTCTACGTTCAACGTAGACAGAAATAACGTTATTTCCATTGGTCAAGGGGCAGTCCTTTGGGAGTTCTATTAGAACCAAATTTATATATAGTAGGCCAGTGGCAACCTACGTGTTCAGTGGAAGCGGCAATCCATCTGAACGGCTCTTTTCAGATCCACCAATTCTTTCACAAGTAGGAAAGGGCACCTACTCTCAAATCATCGGGCAAGGGGCAGCCCAAATTATGATAACAAGAGAAGTGGCAATCTCTATGTTTTGTTTAATATCATAATAACTCGTCCAACGGCGAACCCGTTAAACTTTTAACTTATATTATGAATACCCATCGTAAAAGCCTATCTAACAAACTGTGTATACTTCTTATAGCAGCCAGATATTGTACAGTGTGAGACATTATACACATGTCTTTGTGGAAAACATCAAACATCTTGTTGAACTTTTTGAGATCACACTGTAGATAGCCCTTATAAATCCTCTCCCATGGTACTCCATAGGTCGGTCATTCCCTTGGTCAATCCCTCATGAATGAACATATAATACCCTTTTACCATTGATTGCAAATGGAAACCTTTGAAAACATATGATGAAGTATATATGATATTTGCACAGATAAATTGCCAATACAAGAGTTCGATGCTTTGAAGAAGGTGACTGACCACAAATTTACTAAGGTAAATATTTCTTGAATTAGGAACACATTCTTAGTAACACAACTGATAATATTCTCTTTGTTGTGTGAACAAGGCTCTTTGTGATGTATTCTCCTTCATTTCTATTGAATATTTCTTAGATAAGGTCTAATGAGTGTTTGCTTTATAAGCATTCTTGATATTAGTCAACAACAACAACAACAACAACAACAACAACAACAACAACAACAACCCATGTTCTATTGGTTGGTGGACCTCCAAGGTAGGGTCTGTCTAGCATTAATTTTGTTTTTTCAAAATTGTCTTGAAGCATTTTGGTTGTTTTTTTAATTTGAAAATGTTCATTCTTTTCAACATTTAAAAACCATAAAAGATTTACCAAATGTTAAAAATGTAACAGAAATTTCAAACATCAAAATACTTCAAATTTCTTTTTAAAAAAGGCAAAACATTTTTTTTCAATGACAAAGATTAGTAAAAAAAAAGAAAGAAAGAAAAAAAAAGAAGAAGAAAAAAGGAAGGAAAAATAAGGGAAAAAAACAAAACACAAAAATCAAAAAACAACAACAAACAAACAACAAAACAATCCAACAACAAAACATGGCTCAGTCGGGCCCAGAACATATTTTTTACGCTTAAAACCACAAACATATTGAGCTTGGTTCATCGTGTTGAATCCATGCCATATTTATTCAGGAATTGTTTGGCATACATCCATGCACAATGTATTCCATTTGGAATGTTTATTTATGCAAGTGATCATACGTATGTACATCACTTATTTCCTCGGTTTGAAAATGTTTTACATAAAGTTACCTAACACTATATATGTGACATGATCAAGCGAAATGAGTCACATGTTGGCACTTTTCAATTTTTATATTTTTCCATCATTTGACAGCAGGTGGAAAATGTTACAGTATGGTCGAAACCCCACTAAAATTAAACTTCTAAATTACATACAATTTACCAACTGAGAAAACAATGTAAAACATAGAATTTGTCACTAATTTTTATCTATAACTCAAAATCAATATTCCTGACACCGACTCATTCTGCTTGATATCCATCGCGTCACATATATCGTTCTATTGCTATAAGCAGTAGGTATCACATTACATGTGGGAGAATATCTGCTTCTGTCTGTTGCTATGCAATGTGATGTTGATAAGAACTATATAGGATATATTAGCAGATTATATGGTTATTAGCTGAATAAGTTGTCAACAATAAACAGCACATTTTATTGGGCTTGCAGTACTTGATAGTGTAATACATCCGTGGTGTTATCAGCAGTAGATAGTACAATACTAGTAGCTAGCACATTACTTTATAAGTGCTGTAAGCAGTAGATAGCACATTACTTCTGTGCTATCAGCAGTAGATACATTGCTATCAGTTGTAATGTATAGCACATTAATTCAGTGCTATCAGCAGTAGACAGTACATTACTTCAGTGCTATCAGCAGTATATACATTACTAATGAATAATGATAGCACATTACTTCAGTGCTATCAGCAGTAGATAGCACATTACTTATGATTTGAGAATGGATCTATTTGTAAATAACGTTTGCTATTCTGTCTCATTTGCTCTATATGGAATCGGGCAGATAAGAACATTTCTTGAGAGTAAATCTACTGAAATGCTTGTGCATGCTTTTATCGCATGTCGTTTAGATCAATGTAACAGTCTTTTTAATGGACTACCAGCCTCACAAATAAGTAAACTTCACCTCCGCTGCCAGATTATTGTGATGCAATCTGTGAAAACCCGTCGGATGTCGCAAAATGTGAACTATTATTTTTTTTAATAGATTTTTTAAAGAAAATTAAATTCCAATACTTTGTGTCATCATCTTTCATGAAATTTCACCTTCAAAAACTTACTAAAAGGCACTTTTATTATTAACATTATAATGTTTTTCTATTGAATTATGTATCTTTTTTGGCCTGTTTTCATGATTTCTTGTTTTGTAGCTTTTTATGACATCACAATCATCATTCACTCATAACTTATTTTGTAGTGATCGTAGAAAACTGATCGAAACAGTTCTGTAATCAGCACAGTTTTAGCTTTCTTATGATATAAATATCTTCAATATGAAAAATGCCACCATGTGGCGGGTTTTCACAGATCCATCACATATACTCCTTTTTCGCAAACACGACCACATAACTTAACTCCTCTGAGACTCAAAAGTCTAAATCACTTCAAGAAATCCTTAAAGACTCATTAGTTCACAATGGTTTTTTTCTGATATTTGTTCTTGATTGTATTTATCTTTATTTGTTTATGTATTGCTGTTTTTATGTTTATGCGCTTAGGGATCAGCAGTAGATAGCACATTACTTCAGTGCTATCAGCAGTAGATAGCACATTACTTCAGTGC
Organism: Ophiura sarsii; assembly: GCA_035610835.1. Taxonomy (NCBI): domain Eukaryota; kingdom Metazoa; phylum Echinodermata; class Ophiuroidea; order Amphilepidida; family Ophiuridae; genus Ophiura; species Ophiura sarsii. The sequence goes on from CM069443.1 coordinate 4,641,907, forward strand.
TATCAGCAGTAGATAGCATATTACTTCAGTGCTATCAGCAGTATATAGACCATTATTTCAGTGCTATCTGCAGTAGATAGCAAATTACTTCAGTGCTATCAGCTATTAGGAGGGGATAGCCATATTAATTAAGTATCTATCCGAGAGAGAATGGCATTAAACTATGTAAAAAGAACAGACATGTATCTCAAAACCTTTCAACCTAGGGACTTGAACCAATACCTTGAGGGTGGGGGACTAGTATCTGGAGGTTTAAGAGGTCAGATGTATTCCTATTTTTTTAAATAGTTTCAAGCCAGGGACAATAGCTTTATTTCTTCTTTGTCTGTTTTTTACATTAATATCACATAAAGCAACAAAACTTAAATCTAGAAATGTGTTCTTTTGTTGATGTATAAACAATTAGTTGTTTTTGAATCCTTGGAAATGTTGAGAAGTGCCATTGCAAAATCCACACAAAAAAGCCAAATCCCCAAATTTGTTATTTATAATGATGTCGCACTCTGCTCACAAAAATATTACACTTCTTCTTATTTGGTACCGATCATACTATAAAACAGATCACTTGAGAGCGATGCAAATAGTTGATAAGGAGTGTAGGATATATCCTTATACCTTATCCCCTATTTCCTGAAATCATCGCTGCTAAAAACTTGACCGTAACACGAGACACGAGATGAATAACAAGGAGCAATGACACATCCTCCAAACATCGAATGAACAGAAGAAGGATACCATTTAGTTAGAAAAGATGCATCACTTTGTTGTCTTGTTATGTGGCAATGAGTAGTTCTAGAAAGCTAGGTATCAGTGGTGTAGCTAGGTTTTTCATATTGGAGGGGAGAGATTAATAGTGAACCAACAATACTGTACTATCTAAAACAATGCGCATGTGGCGCTAGAAAATTTGTGTTTTAACACTTATTTTGCCATAATTAACGTACATATTGGCTCTAAACAAGCTCCTATCAAACTCAAATTGATTTTTGGAGCACATGCGCGCATAGCGTACGGAAAATTGCTGTTTTGGTATTAATTTGAACGTCATTATCGAGGTTTAATTTTTTACAAAACAGCAGTGCTATCAGCAGTAGATATCACATTACTTCAGCGCTATCAGCAGTAGATAGCACATTACTTCAGTGATATTAGCAGAAGAAAGCACATTACTTCAGTGATATCAGCAGTAGATATCACATTCAGTACTATCATCAGTAGGTAGCACATAATTTCAGTGCTATCAGTATTTGTGAAAACTCTTAAAAATGATAAAATAAATGCGCCAAACTAGTTGACCCTAGTTGTAAGGTCCATCCAACCACTTGTTATTGATGTCATCAGATAGGACCTTCTTTTTATATATATAGAATCAACATCTTGTCACATGACCACCGATGATGACCTTTCAACAATGATGGACATAATTATGTGCTCTGAGAAAGATTTGTAAGCTTATACTCCACATACATCAAATTAACGGTCTTTTTATATCTTTTGTGAAGCAGAATTAGCGCTGTTTTCAATTAAATGTTGACAATATCCATCTGTGATATAAGATTTACACTGACATTGCTAAATTTATGGAATATTTGCTGATACCACTGCAAGAATGATATTGCAATTTTGTGTCACACATCCAAGCAAAAAACCTTTTGAAAACTATCCAATATTTAAAGAAATTTAAAGAAAAGTGCTACACCATCCGACCCTAGTGGAAAGGTCCCAACCACTTGTCAAATGACGGTGCCTATATGCCCGCCCAAGTTATCGATGTCTACAACTGCAGATAGGACCTTTTATTATACGTCGTCTGACGATTGCGTTAATTATGAAACTCAGAGTAATGACTCCCTTTCTTGGAAGGTCTAAACTTTGAATTTTTATATTTATATATATGATTATATATAGTGAGAGGTTGGAGTTATCCGGAGATGTAGCTCTACATGTACAAATTAGTTTATTTAAAGCTTTCACCCATGGGGCTTCATCTTCATCATATTATGATTATATATATTATATATAGAACCAGCATCTTATCAATGATGACCAATGATGTTGATCTTTTCACAATGAAGGGAAATCTAAGAAAGATTTGTAAAGTTATACATCAAATCGAAAAGCTAACATCCATTTTGATATCTTTTGTGAAGCAGAACTAGCGATGTTTTAAATCAAATTTATGACAATATCCATCTGTGATCTAAAGATTAACACTGACAGCGCTGATTCTATAAATATTGCAAACGTGGAAATGTTTGTGCTACATTCATTTTCACGGGTTTCACATTCCAAGCAGCTACCGCAAAAATAAAAACACGCAAATATATTTATTTTGTATATAAGTCATGTAATGAACCTTAAAATCGTGAATTTAAAAACAAGCAAAATGGCTGAAAATCTGCAAATTTACAACATTTAACCGCACAAATATTACCACTTTTGCAGTATTTGCTGACATCACTGTACGGAGGAAGTCAACATTTTGTGTGACAAATCTTAGCAGAAAAAATCCTTCAGACGCGCGCCACAGCTATTAATAATTCACCCTATCATCACCTGATTCATTGTTGTGATGTACCTTATAAATATTGCAGGAATTGACTTATTGATTCAACTTTACAATTTAATTGCAAAAACTCTGACATGAGTGCAAATAAACGTCGTATTTGCACCTCACAACAAGTTATAGGGTACAACAATACCTTAGGGCGACAACTATTTAGATAACATTTTGATAATAAGCTGATGTATTGATAATCAATACAATGGTTGCTAAACTCCACAATGCCCTGCAAGTTTTTATATAAAGCCATTGGACAAGTTATGTGTATCATCAAAACAAAACAAAATCTTGTTTCGTATATTAAAGGTATATTATGTGATCTTTCCAGGGAACGCCCTCAACATCGAAAAAAATTGAAAGAAGATTTTCTTGCAGATTTACATTTCTGATCATAAATCGTACATACATTCCAAGTTACAGGGCGATACGATTCTTAATTACTTCAAAATCATGGTTTTAGAGTGAAAATAAACTGTCGGATAACACCGACAATTTATATTTTCACTCTAAATTCACTCTAAAACCATGATTTTGAGGTAATTAGGAATCGTATCGCTCTGTAACTTGGAATGTATGTATGATTTATGATCGGAAATGTAAATCTGCAAGATAATCTACTTTCTAAAAAAATCATGAATAGAGGGCGCTCTCTGGAAAAGATCACATAATATGCCTTTAAGGGTAACCATGCAAATCATCCCAAACTGACAACATGTGGCAATATTTTGATGTGATGTATACTACATTTGAGATACTGTAAATCTAATGGAAATACTTGCATTAACCATTTATTTAATACTTTGTCGTATCATGTACACAATGTGATGTGACATAGTTTATTTCCATTATGGATTGGGACCCTTCTCTCTCAATCCAATAGAGGCCACCAGCCTGCTATTCAGTGCATAACTCAACAACATGAGTGTTTGTCACAAGTTTTATACCCTACATCTACGTTGAAATGTATGAACCCAACATGGGGGTGGGGGAGGGGTCATAAGTATGCAGTGGCATAGCCAGGGGGGCTACAATTATGCCGTAGGTACACTGAGGTCGACGTGTCCATACAGGCACTGTTGGGTCATTTTGACAAGGGGATTTTTTGCGCTGGTTTGGGGGGTGCAGTGGCGTAACTAGAGTCTCGAATTTGAAGGGGCATCAGGGGAGAGGCTTGTGATCGGGGTGGGGGAGGATAAATGCCCCTCCCCTGCCCCCCTCTAGTTACGCCACTGGGGGACGCAATGCCACAGTTGATACCATTCTAGCTTTGCTCCTATACACAGTGGCGTACCTAGCTTTTGAAAACAGGGGGGCCACGACATAGTTGTACCGATGAAAGTCATGATGTACCGACAACAATTTTAAAGTTGCCAATTGTTTTCCCCGCCAGCAGCTGAAATCTTGATAAGTGGGGGTGGGGGTAGGAGTGACGTTATCCTCAAAACCGGCCGAAAAAGAAATCACATGGTCAAAATCAGAAATGTAACGACGGGAGCTCGTGTGTACGGACAGTGTTATTTCAGGGGGGCCACCGGCCTCCTCCCCCCCCCCCCCCCCCCCCCCCCCGGGTACGCCACTGCTCCTACACATGGTACCAAAAAATTAACTTGGCCCAAGGAATATTTTGGATAATCTTTCAATAATTTCCTAAAGCTATTGAGTTCTTGGGAGAGTGGTTAACGTTTTTAATAATAAGGGGTATTACCATGTTCTAATGTATTTTTCAAATAATATTATGGGGTCTTTGGGTGACAAAAGCCCCTCCATCCCCCCCCCCCCCCCCACCCCCGATCCCCCTGGCTTAAACCAAGGATTCCCTGTGATGACGATGTGTAATGTAGCTTTATTATTACCTTAAAGCTGGCTGTCATGATGAATGCCAACTACTTCTATATCAACTTGAATAGCTCCTAGCAAAAGATTGTTTAATATTTTAGAATAAAACTTTATTCAATCACACAAGTTTGCTAACCACCAATGACTTATAATAACACTTTACTTCAATAATACAATTTCTGTGTATAGGTATAAAAATAAGGCTTGGTTTGCCCAAATGAAGAAATAATAAAAACAATATTCATCAAATAATCTGTTAAGATTTGTGACGGAACCAATAAAACAAAATACTTATTATTTTGTATTGTAGTAATCCTAAGCTAGCCTGGATACAGACTATCCTTCCTAATATGGTAATAAACAGTGGTAGATTATTACCTATTCCGTCCGTGACCCAAAGGCTTTCAGCATCTCAGCATTTACCTTTACGTCATCTATACACCGATCCAATAGGCCACAAGGCTTTCTATGCATTACTGAATGATGCTTTCCCGCATCGTTATGCTTTCTCGCATCGTTTCTATACAATGTATTTCCCTGGGCAGGCAATTAAATCACGTTTACAATGTTATTACTACACTAGTTGGAATATGATAGCGACATCTTTCATTTACATTACTTTTCATTTATTAAATTCAGCAGGTTGTTTTTTCCAAGTGTCTCTTTGCATTTCTTGTTCAAAGTGTGAATAATAAATATCATCAGTAATAATAACAGATGCTTCCGTAGTACATAGTGTTTAACAAAGGCTTGAAACTATTAATATTTGATCAAGGGTAGCCTTGTGTGAAATAAATGAAATTATTTCCTAAATTGAGATCAATTTGGTTTTAAACCAAGGATTTTAGACCAAAAGATCATTTTGGATATTTATTATTTACTAAAAAGTCAATGAGGGTTATATATTTATATGCAATAGTGGAAAAACCCCCATGACTTTAAACTCGGGGTTGACGATCATGTGTGTCACAGCACGATTAATAATATTAACAACCTTGCTTTATTCCATAATAATAAGAGGGATTAAAATCATGTCTTGGCCAATTCATCCCTCGCTAGTTTAGTGGTTGAGTTATGTGCCTTACAATGCAGAGGTCCATGGATCGATTCCCACTAGGACAACTTTTTCAACTGATTTATTTCCCCGTTTATTTCCTTTTGTAAAAGTTAGGGTTAGAAATATTCTTAGTCCACAAAGCTTGTAGTTCCTACCTAGTCAACTAGTCAACCCAGGATGGAAGTCATGTGGGTATTGCCATCGCTGCATATTTTATATTGGGGATATTTTATGCGGGATTAGATTAGGGTATGAGGGATTAGATTAGGGTGTGCTGCAATTCAAGTCAAAGTTAGCTTTTGAGACAACTTGTGAGACAACATTGCATGCCAAAAAAAATGGCCTGAAGAAGTGCCCTGAAAAAAACTTACATGTACACGTACACTACATGATTGAGAATGCAAACACATATTCAACATCCCCTTTATTGGTATCAAGCATGTGATCATCTGCCCTACCTAAAGTGTCTCAATCTCATTTCCCCCATATTCATACCATTGAAACTAATGTATTATTGATGTTTTAAGGCAAATTCATCTTGCTGAAATGCTTATAATGCAGGAATCCCATTTTCTTAAAAGGTGCTAAATTTGTTTAAGGTACATCCCATTATATAGACCATGTAAAAATCAATCCCATCTATTGATCGTAGTCCCATTTTGTTCTGTATTGCATTGTTGTTTTCATCAAATCGGCACGAAGCTTTTATCATCCTAATAGGTTTGGAGCTATATATATAGTCTATCCTGACAATAAAACACTACTTAGTCACTTCATCATTTTGATCAAATTGACTCTTGTTATTACATTTAAAAGCTATGTGTGTAAACATTAAAGGGGCACTAAGAGATGTGTTGGAGGCTGCACCCTCAATTATGATAAAAACTGGGATTAGTATATTGTTATAATTGTATTACATGTATGAACTTACACCTATAAGGATTAAGAAAAATCAGCCCTCTTTGTACAAGAAAACGTTGATTCAAAAATGCTTGTAGAGCCGCAACAAGCATTTTACGTCCGACAGTATCCCCCTGCAGTACGCGTGATACATAACCATATTTGCATAGAGGGCGTTTTTCAATAAATAGTGATGATATTGTTTTAATCAAGTTTTGCTGTGTTTTTGTTAGTAGAAACAACAAATAATGGCAATTTTTAATGTTCATCTTGAATTCTGAAGTAAATTTTTAAACATTTAAAATTTTCAACACCACTTTAATAATGTCCCTTTAACATGTTTCAAAGGACACTGAAAAAAATTGATAATCACATTTTCCCTGTTCAATAATAACATATCAAACTATTCCAAACTGCTGTAATGTTTTTGTAAACAATGATTTATTGTACTGAATAAGAAATACATTTTATAATGCACTCATCTACCCGATGGGTTTTTTAAGTCACAGAAAAAATATTTCTTTTAATAACTTCTATTGTAATACCGTAGTCACATTATTTTGGCATTTTTTAAACATGCAAATAGTTATCCAACATTTTACATGCTGCAGTATACACCAAAAAATAAAGTATTTCTACAGGTTTTAAAGAGAGTAGCATTTTTCACCTGAGACGATTATACCGGTAAAATAATTGTCTCAGTTTTTCAAGACTAAAACTAAGCCAAGTAGGAGATTGAAATTGTGTGCAAACGTAGCAGATATTACGTATGCGCTATGTTAGCTTGCCACATGAGCAAACTAGTTACATAAATCACAGGTAAATCCCACATAGAGTAATCAATGTTCTTCATGGTGTCTCACATTTCACTGTGTATCTTGAGATACAAATGATCATATGCTAGCAGAGGTTTGGCATCTAAAAGACCCGTTGTATTTACGATAAGCCTGGAATTTTTGTGCTATTTATGTTTCACAATTCAACAAATTCTATACTACCTTAATTACTTTTTATTTTGTAGTGCCATACGCTTAATTATTTTGAGACAATACTATTAAATTCTTGCACATAATTATATGGTTACACTGTCCTTACAGAAAAACAAAAGGCTGGAAAATGTCAATTTTTAAGGAGTAGTTTGTTTCCCAGTGACGCATCTGAGCATTGATTGTAAAGATTGAATGACACTGAAACGAGGTTACAAACGGGTTAGATATGATCAAATTGCAGATTAATTCAACTTTGCTCTACGTACGTTGTTGTATAGTCAGACAAATATTGAATGTTTGACAATTTCTCAAGTAAAAAGCTGTTTGGAGAGATTCAAAGATGAATAACTGTGTCATTGAGGGGCAAAATCATGGTCAGACTTAGGCCACAAAAAACACCCTGTTCTACGGACAAACGGTCCTCTCACTCCAGGTAAGGTAGGTCGGTCAGGCAGTTTTGGTTTGGGGTTTTTCAACATTTTCGTGAATATTTTTGGTGATATTGAACATTTTTCGAAATGTTCAAACATTTGCAAACAATTTTTAAAAATTGCACATTTTTCGAAAATTTTCAACAAAAATCAAAAATTTCCTTTTAAATGGAAGGCCCCATATAACAGGGTTTGTTTCCTGTCACCTTTCACAGACCCATTCATATTTGCTTGATTTCAGGGTGGGGTTTTTTTCTAATGTTTCTGGCAATTATTTAAAGATTCTTTAAAAAGTTGAAAATACGTTTGAAAATGTGATTTAAACAAATGTTTTGAACATTTTAAAAAATGTTTAAAATGTTTCATGGAAATTAAGAGGAAAAATCCTGATTGACTGACCTATCTGAAAGGTTTTATAGAAAGGATTTTTTTGATTGTTTTTTTGTCATCTATGGATATATTTTCCTGAAAGATGGTAACAATGGACTAACTTAATTTCTTTTAGTCAGGGAAACTCACAGGGTGCCTCCATGTCACCTACCCCTGCCTCTTTCCCTATCCGGCTGCCTCTTTCCCTATCCGGCCCCTCAATTGAACAAAAATTGCACATCCGTCTTTTGTCTCTTTTTGAATACCCTATTAACTGCATTATACAACAGTTGTTTAAACACTTATCGCTCCATTGTTTTAATTTTGAAAGAAGTATGGGGATCAGCAACAATGGGCAAGGAATTGAACCTCATACTAAAAACATATTTGCTCAACGACTTTGCCTCAACAGAAAGGAATATTATGTAATCTTCGTCAAACTTTTACACATATTTTTTTCTCTTTGATAAGGAAGTTTGACTATCAGGAAAGACATTCCTGGACTCATATATTGATCTTGACTGTATTTTCCATAGACAAATCTCATAACTTTACTAAATCACAATGAATATCTGCTTCCAATTATTTAAGGAATTTTCAACATATCTTTTTCAATTTTCATCATAAAAAAGCATTCCATAAACAAGCCTTATGTTCACTTGTGTACAGTTGCTATTGTAGCCGGAAACACTATAAACAGCGTTAACACGGTGTCAAAGGATGGAATTTTATTTACCGCACCAAAAAACACAAGAAAATAAGTTGTCGGGCGCAGACCCTGACAGATAATTCCAACCTCTTCAAACCATGATTTTGACTTAATTAGGAATCGTATCGCTCGTAACTTGCAAGATCTTTATGATTTATGACCAAAAAGGCAAAAATCAAGGATAGAGGGCGTCACTTGGAAAAGATCACATAATATGCCTTTAATCCAGTCATGCCAGTGTAGCATAGTGGCCACGCTCTAGGGTTCCCATGCAGGATTGAAACCGGGTTTGAATCCTCAACAAACCAACATAATATATTGCTGTTTTTGTACCAAACACGTTCTGACAGCGCTCATAGTTCACCTCACCGGATGCGTGGGCTGCCAATAATTATATTGCATGAGAACAAGAGAAAAGCTCTATTTATGTTATATTTGAAGTATTACTGAATAAACACTTACACTAAATCAAGTATCTGTTGAAATCAGAGGGCAAGGATTTTTTATTCTGCTCATACTATAGCGCATCAACTGTCACCCGCAAACCACGCATATACATGTATCTTCCCATAATGACAGAACTGCCCTGCAGGTATCCTCACCATCTGACATTAAGGTTACAGTAATCATGATGAACACGCTTTGGCAAGTTTTATTGGATTTTGATCGATAGACTTGTCTACCATTGACAACCCCTTTTGTCGTAAGCTGCCTTGGCCTAAGCCTTGTCCTTAGGCCAACACATTCGCCCGGCCCTAACCTCTGACTTATTTTTGGAAGAAGAATTTTTTCTAAAACCCAAAAATCAATAAAAACTAACAAAAAACCCCGGAAAAAAGATCTTTGGTGCTCCTCATCAAAAAGGAATACAGTTCACAGCAAATCTGACGATCGCAAAAGGCATCATGATATTTTGTGACTTATTTGACTTTGTGAGATCAAATGTAGTAATTAATTTATAGTATATATACAATTTTTTTTTAAACCCGCTCACCCTGCCCTAATTTTCAATGGCATGTTATGCCAATACAACAATTTATTTTTTGGCCTTATTAGGGGTCGTCCATAATTTTCGCCATTTTCAGTTACGTACAAAACATACGTAAGAGGGGGGAGGGGGTCGAAATATACCCCAACCGTACGTAACTTAAATGGCGATTTTGAGAGGCGGGATTTTTTTTTTAAAGTACAAAATAAAATAAAATTTCGCCATTTATTGCGTACGTAACTCGAGGGGGGGAGGGGGGTAAAAAGTTACGTACGCTCTGTACGTAAGTGAAAATGGCGATAATTTTGGACGACCCCTTACAAAAATGAGTCTCAAATTTCTCAACAAGATAGATTTAAATGAGTTTGTATTAAAGCCATTTATATATCAATATATTTTATAATAAGAACTTTAAAGAACACTTTATTATAGTATTATTTTATGATTTATTGGCTTTGAAGCGTTTTGTTGAACTACGGTGCTTTCAGATTAGGCTTATTTTGCCAGGACTAACAACAGTTCCCCCCAAGTTTTTCAGTGACTTTTTGAAAGCTTATTGATCTTGAATTGGTAATATAACAAAATAACAATATACTCAAATAAATGAGTTAAAATGAGAATATGACAAATCTAAATTTGAGCAAAGACGTACGTGCAAGACCTTGCCACTTGTTTTGTTTGACCATGGCGTTCTAATTTTCTATAGAACTCCTATATGTTAAGATATATATTTCAAAAGAAAATTGCTGATATAATCCACCTTGAACATTTTTAACCCTTTTTGCTATTAATACAGAAAATCTTAAATTGCAGGCCAAGTGAGGGAAAATCTTGATTATAATGTATTGATGATGTAAAATGCTGCTTTGCTTTGTGTTAGATTTGCCGTAAAATTAATCAAGTTATACTGCAACTGTCAATGAAAAACATTAGGCATTTTTAAATTTGTAATACTTATCCTTATCAATCAATAGAAATAGTGCAAATGTTCTCAAATCAAAATTTGTTTCATGGAAAATTATTTGTCAATTTGAAAACAATTTACTAAAGAAGTCAACTCGATCACTCAACGTCAATTTGTAACCTTGTTTCTATGGCAACCCCATACCATACAGCAGTAAATGACTGATAAGATGCAAATAGTCCCATGTAGATGACAAATATACTACGCAAATATTAGCATAGATCTATGGAGATAACCACAAAATGAAAAATATCATTTGTTTCTCTTCTTTCTAAATTGGTGAAAAACATTGAAACTGTACACATGAATACACACTGCCCGGTGGGGGGGGGGGGGGGGGGCACTCAACTTTTTTTGGGGTAGGGGTGTGCCGCCCAGGGTCTCAAAAAGGGGGGCTACAGAACTGAACTGAGTGGATTTTATGACAAAAAATAGGGTCTTAGGAACTGATTTTTTTCCAAAAAATAGGTCTTGAGAACTGGCCTATAGTTCAATTTTCGATTTATTTTGGTTTAAGAACGCAAAATGTTCTAAAAATTGGGGCTTTGGAACACAAAATTGGGGCTTTGGAACGCAAAATTTCGCGATTTTTGAATTAAAAATAGCAGAGGGTGAAAAAGGGGGTCTTCAGCGCGGCACATACCTATACCCTTTTCAAATGTCAGTGCCCCCCCCCCCCCCCCCCGGGACACACTGGGTTCTAGATTTTCAGAACAGAGGTGTTTTTATGTTTGCCTACTTTGTGACATTTATTGTATTAAAATGTGCACCTTTGAACAATTGTGGTTTATTTTTACATGTTGTTGCTGTAAGAAAAACATATGGTGGCACAGAAACAAATCTGGTGGCAAAATGTTGTTCTTTTTTTTACAAATCTGGTGGCACAAAAAAAACTAGATTTTTGGATAAACAATTCGATTTTTATTTTATTTTTAACCTGGTGGCAATTTTTTTTCTTACTTTTTTTACAAATCTGGTGGCACAAAAAGCTGACGTATATTTTTGGATAAACAATTCTATTTTTAATTCCAGCCTTATCAATCAGTGTTATCAATGACAGACCTATAAGTATACTGGTTGCTAGATATTAATGATCTAACCCTCTTTAAGATTGAGTTTATGTATTTACCAAACCTGCATATTATACAAACCTGACTTGTAACCACTTGTGCACTTCAACCAATGCATTCGCATGTATAATATAATCATGAAAATTCAAATGCTTATTAATTATTGTATTCAAATGTTTAAAAGATATGAGTCCAACCTATTTATTTATCATCCAATTTTGAATTTGTACATAACTATCACAATCATACTGCCAGAAATTATACAAGTAATACTTTAAAATCAACTCTAATTCTGGTATGCGTACTTTTCTTTTCAGATCTGGTCATCTGTGGAACAATTTATCACCATATTGATTTAGAAAATATGTCACTCTGTCAATTCAAATCCTATCTTTACACTTTCATATCATCATTTATATTATAATTTTTATAATATAAACACTGTAACATTTGCTATTTGTATGTATGCATTTATGTACATGTATGTATCAAAATGAGGGCCTGCTTGGAAAGCAGTGCAAGACAATGAAGCATATTACCTTCAATAAAGAAAGCATATATAAATAAATAGTCTATAACTCATATTAATTGGTACAAAAAAACCCTTCATTTTATTATTAACCAATTCGATACACAGTATAGGAATTGTCGGGGTGTTGGACATTTAGGCTAAAAAAAACCTGGTAGGGTGTCCTCCATTGTCTGCCCTAATTGACACAATTGGAGAATAAAAGGGTTTTACTGTACAGCTCAAATTTCCAAATTCCACAATTTATTATCATTATTTTCACTTCTTTTTAGCTCAAAGCATATAACAAACATCTCTCAAGACTAAAATGTTGGAGAGGTGATGAGAAAATATCTTCGGAAGATAGCATTAAGAACAATTATCTTCGGAAGATAGCATTAAGAACAATTATCTTTAGAAGATATCAACAACAACATCTACATTTACATAGCATTTATAGCAGCTATTTTCAGAATAATTATCTATATACTAATTTTCGGAACATGGATTTATTAGATAGTTCAATATAATTTTACACTCGCGTCCCTCCTCAACTGAAAAAGCGTGGTAATTGCGCCTCTAATACACGAGCTAATTAGATAGTTCAATGCCCGTTTTTTCCCGTTTTCAGACATGCGCAGAAAGGATCACATGTGAAAATCCGAAATGTTGAATTTCTTTTACTCGGGTAGCTACTGTTCGGACACAAATTGTGGTTTTCGGAGTGAGTGATGACATAAGGTCTTCACCCAAAATATTTTCTTCAGGGATATAGCTACATATCTGTATATGCGGCTGTTTGTTATTCTTAAAGATCGCATAGTAAAAAGCATTTATACGGGACTACACGTCCGACAAATAAAAATATTTCACGAAATTTTCTAAATGCAAACAACAAACTCTTACACAGATCTTAAAGTGACACTTTCACATTGGTTATATAGGCGAATGCGACGTTTGATACCGATAAACTGGCAGTACCATGCCAACCGTTTCTGTTGCTGCGCGTCCGCGTTTAACATGGCGCACGCAATACGGCGCACACGTAATGACGCAGACAAATTGTGTACGCGTTTGTGGCGTTGTACTTTGTTTACGGGGCAGGATGAAAGCAAGTAGTCCGTTGCTCCGCTGTGCATACCGTACATACAAGATTACGAGAGCAAGACACACACACAAAAATAAAGCCAAGGTATATAAGACCTTTATTTTAATAAAGAAACGGGGAGCAAGGTGCAAACCGTATCCAGGAAAACATGTAGGCCTATTAATTAAAGTGACATGAAGTGGCTGAAGGAAAATACATTTGATGGAATGCAGTTGTAACCCCATTTGATGAAGTCACTCTTGCAAGTCACCACATTTGATGAAGGAGTTAACCATACAGTAACCGGTAACCCCATTTGAGGAGGAGTCGCCCATGCAGGTAACCCCATTTGATAGGAGGAGTCACCCATGCAGGTAACTCCATTTGATGCAGTCAACCATGCTTCCGGTATTATAAATATGGATGATTAATGAATGTTTTGACTTAAACATGTTATATACATAATGATTAATTGAGCAGTTATCACCTACAATTAGTTATGTGTAAATTTGGCCGATACCGCCGCGCAAGGCATGGCTGTTATCATGAAGCTTTGGGCTGGTGGATCAAGGTCGACATTTTAGAAGGGGAAAACGGGGGTGGGGTGGGGGACAATAAAACAATCTGGAGGGGGGCAAGACAAAACACTTGGGTGGAAAATTCAAGCCTTTTGGCTTTTATTGTAAACATTCCTGAAATTAGATTAATTTGTTCTAAATCAGACATTTTGGACCAATTTAAAGCTAATTTTAAGTAACTTTGAAGTTAATAAAGTACATGGGGGGTACCTGAATAATCAAGGGCACCATGTGTTATAAATGGCGTACTTGGATTTCTTAAGGGTATACAGTATGGATTAAGGGCACTGTGGTGGCACCAATGTCAGTATTAAGGGCAATTAGTTATGTGTAAATTTGGCCGATACCGTCGCGCAAGGCATGGCTGGTATCATGAAGCTTTGGGCTGGTGGATCAAGGTCGACATTTTAGAAGGGGAAAACGGGGGTGGGGTGGGGGACAATAAAACAATCTGGAGGGGGGCAAGACAAAACACTTGGGTGGAAAATTCAAGCCTTTTGGCTTTTATTGTAAACATTCCTGAAATTAGATTAATTTGTTCTAAATCAGACATTTTGGACCAATTTAAAGCTAATTTTAAGTAACTTTGAAGTTAATAAAGTACATGGGGGTACCTGAATAATCAAGGGCATCATGTGTTATAAATGGCGTACTTGGATTTCTTAAGGGTATACAGTATGGATTAAGGGCACTGTGGTGGCACCAATGTCAGTATTAAGGGCACAGGGTACATCAAGGGCGGAAATCCGGGGGGGGGGGGGGATGGGGGAAATATATCCCCCACACTTTTTGACCTGGTGGATGGTCAATGTAATTATCCCCCCTCCTGATTTTTCACATCTACCAAAAAAAAAAGGGGGGAAGGGGGAAAAAGGGAAGAAAAAAAGAAAGAAAAAAAGGGGGGGGGGGAAGGAGAAAAAAAGGAAAAAGAGAAAGAAAGGCGGGCGGGACATAAGAACGTTTGGAGTTTGTACATTGGTCAGGATACACACACGCGTACGTACGTTGACTAGAATCCATCTTTTGGAGATGACTAATTAACTTCTTTCTGACATGCCTATCTGCCTATTTAAAAAGCCAATATTGATCAGAAATAAAGTGATTGCTTTCAATAAAATATTGGTCAAAAGTACACACCAAATCTCACCAAATGGGTTCGAAAATTTAAAAAAATCCAATTCTGAGCGGGGGGGGGGGGGGGGGGGGGCACACCCCACCCTCCTCAGAATCCCCATGTTCGAGCTTTTAAACCATCTATACTAAAATCAAGAATATCAGTATATGCTCAACTTCTTTCGTGCATTGATAAAAAACAAATATTTATTTAAAATTAAGTGATGGCTTTCAATACAATATTGGTCAAAAGTATACACCAGATCGCACCAAATGAGTTAGAAAATTGAAAAAAATTATACTTCTGAGGGGGGGGGGGCACATCCCCCCTCAGACTCCCCTTATTGAAAATGAAGTGATGGCTTTTCAATACATTATTGGTCAAAAGTATACACCAGATCGCACCAAATGAGTTTGAAAATCTACTTCTGAGGGGGGCACGTCGCCCCTCAGACTCCCCCCTCCCTTTTGGAGCATTTAAATCATCTAT
Organism: Ophiura sarsii; assembly: GCA_035610835.1. NCBI lineage: Eukaryota > Metazoa > Echinodermata > Ophiuroidea > Amphilepidida > Ophiuridae > Ophiura > Ophiura sarsii. The sequence continues at coordinate 4,657,559 of CM069443.1, forward strand.
ACTAAAATCAAGAATATATCAGTATAAAAAAATGCTCAACTTCTTTCGTGCATTGATAAAAAACAAAATATTTATTGAAAATGAAGTGGCTTTTCAATACAATATTGGTCAAAAATATACACCAGATCGCACCAAATGAGTTTGAAAATTGAAGAAAAAAATCTACTTCACAGGGGGACACATCCCCCCTCAGACTCCCCCTGTTGGAGCTTTTAAACCATACTAAAATCAAGAATATTATCAGTATACAAAAGCTCAACTTCTTTCGTGCATTGATAAAAAACAAAATATTTATTGAAAATGAAGTAATGGCTTTTTACAATATTGGTCAAAAGTATACACCAGATCGCACCAAATGAGTTTGAAAATTGAATTTTTTTCTACTTCTGAGGGGGGCACATCCGACCCCCCCCCCCCCCCCCCCCCCCGCCCCCTCCCCCTGTCCGAGCTCGGTGGAGTACATGGAGTATAATAACGACATACTCTTGCTGTTTTACAATACCATCATCCTACGTTTTGATATGACTAACCACCCGCTATAGCTTCGCACCTATAATAATACCTGCGCTTTCCATTATAAATTGGATAATAGTACAGGCACATTGGTATGGATATAAGCCGGCACGTGTGGTACCTGGGTTATTTAGGCCACCTGAGGGGTTGGTCTAGCAAACGTGGAGTACTTGGATTAGGAACATGTATTATTTAAGAGCACATTGGGCCTATAAGCTCATGGTGTATTAAGGGCACCATGTCACTTACATAATATTAAGGGCGCCTTAGGTACCTGCATTATTTAAGGACATGTTCTTGATATTTATATAAACATTTATAACGCTTTGAAATTACTCACCTCTGTCTATTTTGATATGACTAACTGCCCGCTATCTTCGGCACCCGCGTTCAATTTACTTGAATATGATAAAGTAAGGGCACAAGGGTATCTCGATATAACGGCACATAGGCCTACAGTACCTAGATCATGTGATACCCGATGCAATATTAAGGGCACCTGTGGTAACTGGAGTAGGGGTATACTCTCTAAATACAAAACGAGTGGAAAGAGTGGAAATTCACTCGAAAAGGAGTGAAGGGAGTGAAACACAGGACAACCGTTTTAGAGTGGAAAATGTCCACTCAATAAAGTGGAACATTGTCATATAAATCCCCTTTCACTCCTTTTTAGAGTGTTTTTCTACTCAAAAACGTGTTGTCCTGCGTTTAACTCCTTGAAAAGTGGAAAACCACTCTTTTACATTTAGAGAGTAGGGATTAGGCCTATGGGGTACCTGCATTTCAGGTCACATGGGAGGCCTACATCCTGAGGGACCTTTTTATCTGGATATTAAAAATACAAAGGGTATATGCCTACCTACCTGGATTAAAGGTATATTATGTGATCTTTCCAGGGAACGCCCTCAACATTGAAAAAAAAATAGAAAGCAGATTTTCTTGCAGATTTACATTTCTGATCATAAATCATGCATACATTCCAAGTTACAGGGCGATACGATTCTTAATTACTTCAAAATCATGGTTTTAGAGTGAATATAAACTGTCGGAATCCCGACAGTTTATATTTTTCACTCTAAATTCACTCTAAAACCATGATTTTGAGGTAATTAGGAATCGTATCGCTCTGTAACTTGGAATGTACACTCTTAGAAAAAATGGTTCGTTTAAGAACCCTTTTTTGTCCCGCGGGGAGCACCTTTTGGCCTAAAAGGTTCTTCAAAGAACCTTAGAATGGTTCTTTGAAGAACTTTCAAATTTTAAATAAGACCTAAAGGTATATTTACTTTTTTGTTTTTATGTAATATGCAAATTCAAGAGAAATGTAAACAAATTTAATCCTTTTCAACTGTTAAAAATCATTTCTTCTTGGCTAAAAACATTTTTTACCGTTTTACCAAGAACCATTGAGGGTTCTCCATAATTTTTTCCCAAAAGGTTCTTGAAGCTTGAGGAACCATTTTCTTGGCTAAAGAACCCTTTTAGAACCTTTTTTGGTTCTAAAAGGAACCCTATAGAAATTTCATTGGGTTCCTTTTAGAACCAAAAAAGGTTCTAAAAGGGTTCTTTAGCCAAGAAAATGGTTCCTCAAGCTTCAAGAACCTTTTGGGGAAAAATTATGGAGAACCCTCAATGGTTCTTGGTAAAACGGTAAAAAATGTTTTTAGCCAAGAAGAAATGATTTTTAACAGTTGAAAAGGACTAAATTTGTTTACATTTCTCTTGAATTTGCATATTACATAAAAACAAAAAAGTAAATATACCTTTATGTCTTATTTAAAATTTGAAAGTTCTTCAAAGAACCATTCTAAGGTTCTTTTTAGAACCTTTTAGGCCAAAAGGTGCTCCCCGCGGGACAAAAAAGGGTTCTTAAACGAACCATTTTTTCTAAGAGTGTATGTATGATTTATGATCGGAAATGTAAATCTGCAAGAAAATCTACTTTCTAAAAAATATCATGAATAGAGGGCGCTGTCTGGAAAAGATCACATAATATGCCTTTAAGGCACATCACATATATCTGGATTATCAAATGCACCTGCGATATTCAGATTATTGAGGGCCCGTCTGGATTATGTAAAGGACATGTTCTTGATATTGTACCAAATTTTCTTACGCTTTGTTTACTAACCTCCCCGTTATCTTCTAGCGGGTTCCGCGCGAAGCGCGGATGCCCGCTAGTAGTAATAATAGCAGCAACATAGAAGATAGCAATATAACAGCAGATACAACAAAATTAACAATTTAATTAAAGTTCAAGACATTGAAAGAAATTCCCACTTAGACTTTACAAAAAATGTGTAAAGTATGTGCTATCTTATTAAGACCATGACAATAGGCAGCTTGTTAATTGTTCTTTTACATAGATTTACATTTTGTTTTAAAAGCATTCACACTTAAAAGGCATATTATGTGATCTTTTCCAGGGGGCGCCCTCTATTCATGATTTTTTTTAGAAAGCGGATTTTCTTGCAGATTTATACATTTTTGATCATAAATCATAAATATATTCTGAGTTACAGAGCGATACGATTCCTAATTACTTCAAAATCATTTGACAGCCAATAATTAGGAATCATATCGCTTTGTAACTCAGAATATATGTATGATTTATGATCAGAAGGTAAATCTGCAAGAAAATCTACTTTAAAAAAGAAAAATCATGAATAGAGGGCGCCTCCTGGAAAAGATCACATACTATGCCTTTAACCATTTGTTGTGGTAAATGATGTAAAAGGTTGATTATTTAATTATAACCAGAATACCCATTTGAACTTATTAATTGAAGGTTTTGTGTTCTAACCAACTGGAGTAATTTAACTCCAATTTTGGGATGTGATTGAATTTGTATGTGCTTTCATATAGAATGGTAAACAATAAGCAAACAGTTTTGACAAAAATATGGTCATCCCCTTCAATAAAAGCTGCAATATTGTCTTACAAAGATAGTTAGAATTGCTATCTTCAGAAGATAGCTTTGACTTTTATTTTGACATTTCTGGTCAAATTATGTTACTCTTTCTCTAAGTTTTAGCAAAATTATTCATCTGTTCAATAAAATGTGTTTCTTTTAAAATAACTGATCTAAAATGCTTGCTTTCAAGCCAACATATTATATTTCTTTTTACAGCCAGTTGTGATTTATACCAAACATGTAGAATGCTGTTTACAAGTATAGCGGTTTTATATTTCCCTCATATCAATTTGCATAGTGGCATAGTGAAGAGGCCATGCATGGGTTATACAACACAATAGGCAAAATATGAAAGAATGTAAATCACTTTAAAATAACGTTAATGACAAAATGATTGAATATTATTACGCACGAATGGCCCTGTCGGCAAAATAGTGCATACAATATTAAATGTACACCTATTTATGGTCATATTTCCAGCTAATATGACCTTGAGCTATTTATAGCTCTTCCTATGATGCAATACTAATGCATGTAATTCAAATATGTCCATGTTTAATGGTAAAATGAATGTCATAATATGAACAATATGTATTTTGATTGAGGTATACAAACTGTACGCTTCATGTTGGTTTGAAACAGCACATCTACTTATCAAGATGCATTAACCCCCTGGGCACTACCTTTCTTTCGTACAATAATTCCCATTGGTCAATTACATGATATAATCATTTTGATGACCAATTGCAGTTTTGCTTATAAATATGTTATGCTAATATTTTTGAAAATTGTAATTATTCTAACGATGTCTCTGATTGGCACAATATTTGACACATTTTAAATTTCAACCAATCAGCCGGTAGTTCTCAGGGGGTTAAGGTTGATGCATTTTGACAAAGAGTTGTTTTCCTATGAAAAGTCCACTGGGAATTCAAATTACAGATGTCAATAGCATTTAACAGAGACATGTACAAACTCAGAATCACAGAATGAGCATTTTGAAGAAAAAAAATCTTTTAAAGTAAGGTAGATTAGTTGACCAGTATTTCCAATGTTGGAAATAAGCGGGCGATAGGCGCCAACCTTTTGGCGCCAACCTTTTGGCCCCATAAGCCTCATTACAACGCAGGTGACAACTAAAATTGACGTTGCTGGACAACACTTATTTTTTTCCACCGGTGGCGCCTGCAAAGTTCTCTGTATAAACATTTTGCGTTACATGGACTGTTTAATCATTTTACATTTTGGCGGGCACATTTTTGTATCATAAATATTGGGTACAAATGACTGTCATAATATGAACAATATGTATTTTTATTGAGGAATACGCTTCATGTGGGTTTGAAACAGCACATCTACTTAACAAGATATGCATTGAGGTTGATGCATTTTGACAAAAAGTTGTTTTCCTGGTGAAAAGTCCACTGGGAATTCAAATTACAGATGTCAATAGCATTAAACAGAGACATGTACAAACTCAGAATCACAGAATGAGCATTTTGAAGAAAATCTTTTGAAGTAAGGTAGATAAGTTGACCAGTATTTCCAATGTTGGAAATAAGCGGGCGATAGGCGCCAACCTTTTGGCCCCATAAGCCTCATTACAGCGCAGGTGACAACTCAAAATGACGTTGCTGGACGACACTTATTTTTTCCACCGGTGGCGCCTGCAAATATCTCTGTATAAACATTTTGCGTAACATGGACTGTTTAATCATTTTACATTTTGGCGGGCAAATTTTTGTATCGTAAATGTTGGGTACAAATGACTGTCATAATTAATATGAACAAATGTATTTTTATTGAGGAATATGCTTCATGTGGGTTTGAAACAGCACATCTACTTAAGGGGGGTGTGGACTCTCAGGTACAGCCTCCGTAAAACTGCCGTAACTTCTTCAATATTCATTTAATCTTTATAAATTTATACAGTTTTTTGCAGAAAAGGGTTCAATGAATTCAACCATGATAATGAAATTGACCATTTTGGAAAAAATTATAAAAAACATGTTTTTTGACCCATTTTAGGTTTGGAAAAGATAACTCAAAATACATTTTGTTAAATGTTGTCATACTAGTTTTATGATAATCCTGATAAAATTCCCCAGGAGCTTGTTTTTTTTTTTTAATATCTTATTTTTTATTTTTTGAGTTACAGACCAAAAAGTGCCAAAAAAGATTTTTCATAACTAGTGTGACAACATTTAACAAAATATATTTTGAGTTATCTTTTCCAAACCTAAAATGGGTAAAAAAAGGTGTTTTTTATAATTTTTTTCCAAAATGGTCAATTTCATTATCATGGTTGGATTTATTGAACCCTTTTCTGCAAAAAACTGTACACGTTTATAAAGATTAAATGAATATTGAAGAAGTTACGGCAGTTTTACGGAGGCTGTACCTGAGAGTCCACAGCCCCCTTAACAAGATATGCATTGAGGTTGATGCATTTTGACAAAAAGTTGTTTTCCTCGTGAAAAGTCCACTGGGAATTCAAATTACAGATGTCAATAGCATTAAACAGAGACATGTACAAACTCAGAATCACAGAATGAGCATTTTGAAGAAAAAACAACACTTTTGAAGTAAGGTAGATAAGTTGACTAGTATCTCCAAGGGTGAAAATAAGTGGACGATAGGCGCCAACCGTTTGGCCCCATAAGCCTCATTACAGCCCCCGTGACAACTCAAAATGACGTGGCTGGACAACACTTATTCCCCCTCCCAGTGGCACCTGTAAGGATTCTGTCTAAACATTGCATGGACTGTTTAATCAATTTACATTTTGGCGGACGCATTATTTTAACGTTAATACAATCATGTGTAACACCATCCCATTGTTCTAGTCTATTGTATGGCTGAATAATTTTGATAAACGTAAACAATGACATCTAGGCCTCAAATTATGTGTTTTCGTGACCACGAGGCTAAGCACCAGGACAAAACATCAAAAGGACAGGTGATCGCTTTGAAGGCTTTTGTTAAGTTTGAGCCCTGGAGTCGCGATTGTCATTATTATTATAAGTTAAAAGTTTAACGGGTTCGCCGTCGGACGAGTTTTAATCTGTCTCCAAAATTCAAGACAGATTAAAACTCGTCCGACGGCGAACCCGTTAAACTTTTAACTTATATTATGAATACCCGTCGTAAAAGCCTATCTCACAATGTCATTATTATTGTTGTTGTTAATTCTGAATCGAAGAGAAATAGCAAATTTGAGTGATTACCATATCTGAATTTACTTATACAGAGTTTAGCAATAGCACCCACATTGTTGATGAAATTGTTATCAGAATTGTTCAACATCGAATTTAAAAACAAAGCTTACTTTGGCAGAAATGACAATTTCTGCATGATTCCAAATCACTTTAACCCTTTCGCAGAGGTAAAAGAAATGTTCTGTGTAGTCAATTACATGACAAGTGTTACAAATATTAGATAGCTAGACCCATTTTGTGTAACAAAATTTTCGTCGGGTAGATGTTATGACAAATTTTCCAATCAACCTTGCTTCGTGAGTGAATTTTGGAATTATTTTTCAGATAGGTTTCCAATTGAATGTGAAATTTGGAAAACATCTCATCCAGAGGTTTTGACAAATTATTGTTGTTGCTATAATTGCCAACAGCAGCCAAATAACTTATTCAACATAAGTAATTAAATATATATATAGATGGAATATATCAATGGAAGTTAAACTCTGATTTTAAATCTCAGCTCAGAAAATAAGTACAAAATAGAAAGATAGTTAAGGTCAGTGTTTATTTATAGCAAGTACAGGTGATAGTTTCCCAGGCAACACTGCATATTGGCGGCTTGAACACTTTGGTAAGAGAAACAGGTCTTTTGAAATTTACTTCAGAAGATAGCAATAACAGTAGCTATTTTCAGAAGATAGCAATAACAGCAGCTATCTTCAGAAGATAGCAATAACAGCAGCTATCTTCAGAAGAAAGCAATAACAGCAGCTATTTTTAGAAGATAGCAATAACAGCAGCTATCTTCAGAAGATAGCAATAACAACAGCTATAGATTTAAAAGCATAGTAGCTATCTTCAGAAGATAGCAATAACAGCAGCTTTTTCAGAAGATAGCAATAACAGCAGCTATCTTCAGAAGATAGCAATAACAGCAGCTATCTTCAGAAGATAGCAATAACAGCAGCTATCATCAGAAGATAGCAATAACAGCAGCTATCTTCAGAATATAGCAATAACAGCAGCTATCTTCAGAATATAGCAATAACAGCAGCTATTTTCAGAAGATAGCAATAATAGCAGCTATCTTCAGAAGATAGCAATAACAGCAGCTATCATCAGAAGATAGCAGTAACAGCAGCTATTTTCAGAATATAGCAGTAACAGCAGCTATTTTCAGAAGAGAGCAATAACAGCAGCTATTTTCAGAATATAGCAATAACAGCAGCTATCATCAGAAGATAGCAATAACAGCAGCTATTTTCAGAAGATAGCAATAACAGCAGCTACTTTCAGAAGATAGCAATAACAGCAGCTATCTTCAGAATATAGCAATAACAGCAGCTATCATCAGAAGATAGCAATAACAGCAGCTATTTTCAGAAGATAGCAATAACAGCAGCTATCTTCAGAAGATAGCAATAACAGCAGCTATTTTCAGAAGATAGCAATAACAGCAGCTATTTTCAGAAGATAGCAATAACAGCAGCTATTTTTAGAAGATAGCAATAACAGCAGCTATCTTCAGAAGATAGCAATAACAGCAGCTATCTTCAGAAGATAGCAATAACAGCAGCTATTTTCAGAAGATAGCAATAACAGCAGCTATCATCAGAAGATAGCAATAACAGCAGCTATCATCAGAAGATAGCAATAACAGCAGCTATCTTCAGAAGATAGCAATAACAGCAGCTATTTTCAGAAGATAGCAATAACAGCAGCTATTTTCAGAAGATAGCAATAACAGCAGCTATCTTCAGAAGATAGCAATAACAGCAGCTATCTTCAGAAGATAGCAATAACAACAGCTATATATTTAAAAGCATAGTAGCTATCTTCAGAAGATAGCAATAACAGCAGCTTTTTTCAGAAGATAGCAATAACAGCAGCTATTTTCAGAAGATAGCAATAACAGCAGCTATCTTCAGAAGATAGCAATAACAGCAGCTATCTTCAGAAGATAGCAATAACAACAGCTATATATTTAAAAGCATAGTAGCTATCTTCAGAAGATAGCAATAACAGCAGCTTTTTTCAGAAGATAGCAATAACAGCAGCTATCTTCAGAAGATAGCAATAACAGCAGCTATTTTCAGAAGATAGCAATAACAGCAGCTATTTTCAGAAGATAGCAATAACAGCAGCTATTTTCAGAAGATAGCAATAACAGCAGCTATCTTCAGAAGATAGCAGTAGCCTTTTTAGAGGATAAAAATGAGAGTCTTTAGTAGATAACAATAACAGAAGATTTTGTTCTCAAGACAGCAATAAGAGTACCTATCTTCTGGAGATAATAATATCAGAATATAATATACCAATAACAGATAAACTTATAGGAAATGAAACAACTATTGATGCAACAAGCTGATACAATACAGGTTCAGATTGCAGTGGTTTGCAGTCATGAACATTTACTACATGTATGCTGTTTGCAACACCCGGTACATCTTATCAATATTACCAACAAATATTCATTACTGAAATCCTATACCCTTGTCTACACTTGTTACCAACAAACAACATTACTGAAATCCTATACCCTTGCCGACATTTAATACACAAAACACATAACTAAATCCCTGCCACCTCCCACAATATACAACCCAAAACCCATATCCCTTCACACCAGACCCCAAAATACCACCTTTCCCCATGTACCAGACCCATATCCCTCACTAACAGACCAAAATACAACCCTATCCCTCAACACCAGACCTTATACACAAACAAATTCCTGCATACCAGTACTAATAAACAACTTTATCCCTTCATATCAGACCAATAAACATAAACAACCTCATCACCTAGCACCAGACAACAACAAAAACCTTATCACCTCCCCCCCCCCCCCCTCCCCCCCCCCCCCCCCCCCCCCCCCCCCCCCCCTTGCACCAGACCTTCACAGTAAGGCCTAGGGAATGAGATCATGGTCGTATGTAACCAAGATATCAATCTGTCACATGATGTCACAAGGTCAATATTTAAAATTGTTGTCTCTTCACCACAAACAGGACAAACTACTCTAGGTCAACCCTTCACAACCTTATCCCCTTTGCACCAGACCAAATACACAACCTTATCACTTTGAACCAGACCCAATACACAACCTTGTCCCCTCACACCAAACCCAATGCACAACCATATCCCCGTGCACCAGACCAATAAACAACCATATCCCCTTACACCAGACCCAATACACAAACATTACTTATCCCTTTGCACTGGACCTCATGCCCAACACACAATCTTATCCATTTGCACCAGACCCAATACACAACCTTATCCCTTTACACTAGACCCAATACACAACCATATCCCTTTGCACCAAACCCAATACACAACCCTGTCCCTTTGCACCAGGCTCGATACACAACCTTATCACTTTGCACAATACCAATAAACAACTTTATTCCCTTGCACAAGACCTTACACTCAACTTCATCCCCTTGTACCAGACACAATGCACAGCCTTATCAATTTGCTCTCTTCGCACCAAACCCAATACGCAACCTTATCCCATTGCACCAGACCAATAAAAAACCTTAATCCCTTTGAACCAGACCCAATACACAACCTTATCTCTTTGTACCAGAGCAATACACAACCTTGTCTCTTCGCACCAAACCCAATACGCAACCGTATCCCATTGCTCCAGACCAATAAACAACCTTAATCCCTTTGAACCAGACCCAATAAACAACCTTATCCCCTTGCTCCAGACCAATACACAACATTATCCAATTGCAAAAGACCTAACACTCAACCTTATACCTTCATATCGGAACCCATTTCCCCTTGTACAGATACAATACACAACCTTATACCCTTGCAACAGACCCAAAACGCAACGCTATCCCTCAACAACAGACCCAATAAACAACCTTATCCAAATCAAATCAACTTATCCCTTTGCACCAGACCTAATACACAACCTCATCCCCTCGCACCAGACCCATTACACAACCTCATCCCCTTGCACCAGACCCAATACACAACCATATCCCTTTGCACCAGACCCAATACACAACCTCATCCCCTTACACCAGACCAAATACACAACCTTATTCCTTTGCACAAGATATAATACACAACCTCATTCCTTTGCACCAGACCCAATACACAATTTTATCCCTTTGCACCAGACCTAATACACAACCTCATCCCTTTACACTAGACCCAATACAAAACCATATCCCTTTGCACCAAACCCAATACACAACCCTGTCCCTTTGCACCAGGCTCGATACACAACCTTATCACTTTGCACAATACCAATAAACAAATTTATTCCCTTGCCCAAGACTTTACACTCAACTTCATCCCCTTGTACCAGACACAATACACAGCCTTATCAATTTGCTCTATACACAATACACAACCATATCCCTTTGAACCAGACCCAATACACAACCTTATCTCTTTGTACCAGAGCAATACACAACCTTGTCTCTTCGCACCAAACCCAATACACAACCTTATCCCATTGCACCAAACCCAATAAACAACCTTATCCCATTGCACCAGACCAATACACAACATTATCCAATTGCAAAAGACCTAACATTCAACCTTATACCTTCATATCGGACCCATTTCCCCTTGTACAGATACAATACACAACCTTATACCCTTGCAACAGACCCAAAACACAACGCTATTCCTCGACAACAGACCCAATAAACAACCTTATCCAAATAAAATCAACTTATCCCTTTGCACCAGACCTAATACACAACCTCATCCCCTCGCACCAGACCCATTACACAACCTCATCCCCTTGCACCAGACCCAATACACAACCATATCCCTTTGCACCAGACACAATACACAACCTCATCCCCTTACACCAGACCCAATACACAACCTCATCCCCTTACACCAGACCAAATACACAACCTTATTCCTTTGCACAAGATATAATACACAACCTCATTCCTTTGCACCAGACCCAATACACAATTTTATCCCTTTGCACCAGACCCAATACACAAACATATCCCCTTGCACCAGACCCAATACACAACCATGTCCCCATTACACCAGACCCAATACACAATGTTATCCCTTTGCACCAGACCCAATACACAACCATATCCCCTTGCACCAGACCCAATACACAACCATATCCCCTTGCACCAGACCCAATGCACAACCATATCCCCTTGCACCAGACCCAATACACAACCATGTCCCCATTACACCAGACCCAATACACAATGTTATCCCTTTGCACCAGACCCAATACACAACCATATCCCTTTGCACCAGACCCAATACACAACCATATCCCCTTGCACCAGACCCAATACACAACCATATCCCCTTGCACCAGACCCAATACACAACCATATCCCCTTGCACTAGACCCAATACACAACCATATCTCCTTGCACCAGACCCAATACACAACCATATCCCCTTGCACTAGACCCAATACACAACCATATCCCCTTGCACCAGACCCAATACACAACCATATCCCCTTGCACCAGACCCAATACACAGCCATATCCCTTTGCACAAGACACAATACAAAACCTCATCCCTTTGCACCAGACCCAATATAAACTAATAGTACCTCACACTTTTATGATGCACTCTATTCTACCATGTATAAACCCCTACCGCCTAATTGATGCATGCCCCTGGGATTTCCATTTATTACTCCAGTGGCTTCATTTCCTCTTTAAAACTGTATCCAGGGCATCATTTACGAAAAGGGATTATCGAGCCTTTTTATTCATATTAATATACGATTTGTAAGTTTGAATCTGTTACAAAGTAATTGGAATATACTGTTGAAAATGTTTCAATACTAAGGAAAAACGTTCTTGTCATAAAATTGCATGGTTCATCATGAAGTTCAAGATCTCAATGAAACGTTGGTTTGATATACTCGTATATATCGTCTCTGAAGTTCATAGGCATTCGGCTTATCTAACAAAATGTCTAAAGAATTATAGTCAGAAATATGTTGAAACGCTACAAATTCCCCGACGAAGGAATGATATAGTAAACGGCTTTCATGCTTTGTTGTGAGGAGTCGTAATGCCCTTTCTCGTCTTTTTTAAAGGTCTTACTAATGTTAAAGAATAGTTTAATGGAACCATGGCATTGCTTTTAGTCGGTAATATGATGATATGTTGATGCTACAATGTATATGGATATGATAGTAATAGTAGGGACTATAATGTACAAGTCATTATCCGTTTTGCAATAGTTCAACTGCTCGAAGAATAGACGAAGTGCATGTCGTCGGTTATTTTGAAATCCTAAATTATTCTCTACAGACTATCTTTGCTCTGACCATTTGGTCCCCCAATGTTATCAGTCTTAAAATTATCACCCAAACCCTCATATTCGTTCTTGTTCCAAAGCCCTAAAGTCTACGGTGGTCTGGCTACGATAGACAGACGGTAAAGAATAGATACCCTCGAAATATATACACCCGTCAACCTTTGTACATTCTATCGGATAGACCCGCATCTGCCGGTTTTGAAAAAGGTAAACTTTGATCGAATTTCGATACAAATTAGAGTGAAGTAACGAACACTGTTGACACCTTTTCAATACGATATCAAATTTCCCGCCAGAATCGTGTCATGTATACAGTGCACTATTGTATCGCTAAGGTAGCCTAGTAAATTACTGCATTGAACTGTCATACATTTTAAACACTTCGGCGATTTAGTAATTACCGATTGGCTTCCATGATTCAGCCTCTGAGAGCATGCAATTAGCCGCCTATAGTTGGTTAGTTCATGAAGATAGTTTGTGTGATTGTCATGTATCGGCAGCCTGCAGGCAATTTACCGCCTCATCACCATGCACTTGTTGCATTTCGTTAGCTACTGTTGAAACGAAAAATGGCGAATACAATGCTACTACCCTGCAGAGTTTCCAAGGTATGCAAATATATACCTATGACATTTTAAAACGCTCGTGATATATAATTTGTATATAATTCAAAAGCACATTATTAACTGAACAGGGCAAGTTTATTTTTTTGTTTGAACTTAATCTTACAGAACCGAATTTACTGTTAAATATCCCTCTTTAACCCTGAGATGATGTTGAAGGATAGGATTGTGTTTAGGGTCTGTTGTTGAGGGATATTGTTGTGTTTTGGGTCTATGGTTGAGGGATATGGTGGTGTATTGAGTTATGTGCAAAGTGATTAAGGTTGTTTATTGGGTCTGGTGCAAGGGATAAGGTTGCGTATTGAGTCTTGTGCGAAGGAATAAGGTTGTAAACTGCTCACAAAAAGTATCGTAACACTTAGAAATGATCCAATATATAACGGCTCGAAAGGGTATGCATTAATCGAAGCAAATAACCAAGTGCATAATTTTGTTCTGCGTATTTTGACACCTCGATCGATGAGATACGATGTTGCAGAGCGGAGTTATTGTCATTTCAATGGTCGTGGGTCCAGTTTCAAAAGTGACAATCACCCTATAGAAAGAGATTTGCATTACTGTTTAGAATGATCAGATTCGTGATTTTCAATAGGGATGAGTGTCACCTTGGAAACTGGACCCATGATCATTGAAATGACAATAACTCCGCTCCGCAACATCGTATCTCAACGATTGAGCTGTCAAAATACGCAGAACAAAATTATGCACTTGGTTATTTGCTTCGATTAATGCATACCCTTTCGAGCCGTTATATATTGGATCATTTCTAAGTGTTACGATACTTTTTGTGAGCAGTTTACAACCTTATCCCTTCGCACAAGACTCAATACGCAACCTTATCCCTTGCACCAGACCCAATAAACAACCTTAATCACTTTGCACATAACTCAATACACCACCATATCCCTCAACCATAGACCCAAAACACAACAATATCCCTCAACAACAGACCCTAAACACAATCCTATCCTTCAACATCATCTCAGGGTTAAAGAGGGATATTTAACAGTAAATTCGGTTCTGTAAGATTAAGTTCAAACAAAAAAATAAACTTGCCCTGTTCAGTTAATAATGTGCTTTTGAATTATATACAAATTATATATCACGAGCGTTTTAAAATGTCATAGGTATATATTTGCATACCTTGGAAACTCTGCAGGGTAGTAGCATTGTATTCGCCATTTTTCGTTTCAACAGTAGCTAACGAAATGCAACAAGTGCATGGTGATGAGGCGGTAAATTGCCTGCAGGCTGCCGATACATGACAATCACACAAACTATCTTCATGAACTAACCAACTATAGGCGGCTAATTGCATGCTCTCAGAGGCTGAATCATGGAAGCCAATCGGTAATTACTAAATCGCCGAAGTGTTTAAAATGTATGACAGTTCAATGCAGTAATTTACTAGGCTACCTTAGCGATACAATAGTGCACTGTATACATGACACGATTCTGGCGGGAAATTTGATATCGTATTGAAAAGGTGTCAACAGTGTTCGTTACTTCACTCTAATTTGTATCGAAATTCGATCAAAGTTTACCTTTTTCAAAACCGGCAGATGCGGGTCTATCCGATAGAATGTACAAAGGTTGACGGGTGTATATATTTTCGAGGGTATCTATTCTTTACCGTCTGTCTATCGTAGCCAGACCACCGTAGACTTTAGGGCTTTGGAACAAGAACGAATATGAGGGTTTGGGTGATAATTTTAAGACTGATAACATTGGGGGACCAAATGGTCAGAGCAAAGATAGTCTGTAGAGAATAATTTAGGATTTCAAAATAACCGACGACATGCACTTCGTCTATTCTTCGAGCAGTTGAACTATTGCAAAACGGATAATGACTTGTACATTATAGTCCCTACTATTACTATCATATCCATATACATTGTAGCATCAACATATCATCATATTACCGACTAAAAGCAATGCCATGGTTCCATTAAACTATTCTTTAACATTAGTAAGACCTTTAAAAAAGACGAGAAAGGGCATTACGACTCCTCACAACAAAGCATGAAAGCCGTTTACTATATCATTCCTTCGACGGGGAATTTGTAGCGTTTCAACATATTTCTGACTATAATTCTTTAGACATTTTGTTAGATAAGCCGAATGCCTATGAACTTCAGAGACGATATATACGAGTATATCAAACCAACGTTTCATTGAGATCTTGTACTTCATGATGAACCATGCAATTTTATGACAAGAACGTTTTTCCTTAGTATTGAAACATTTTCACCAGTATATTCCAATTACTTTGTAACAGATTCAAACTTACAAATCGTGTATTAATATGAATAAAAAGGCTCGATAATCCCTTTTCGTAAATGATGACCTGGATACAGTTTTAAAGAGGAAATGAAGCCACTGAAGTAATAAATGGAAATCCCAGGGGCATGCATCAATTAGGCGGTAGGGGTTTATACATGGTAGAATAGAGTGCATCATAAAAGTGTGAGGTACTATTAGTTTTCTACCCTGAGACTAATATACCTAAATAGGTATATCAGTCTCAGATTCTACCTGATAAGCTATGTATACCTGGGACTTTAAGTACAACTTGCCACCCCTTGCTTATAGCTCCAGGCAGCAAATTGTACTTTAAGTCCCAGGTATACATAGCTTATCAGGTAGAATCTGAGACTAATATACCTATTTAGGTATATTAGTCTCAGGGTAGAAAACTAATAGTACCTCACACTTTTATGATGCACTCTATTACCATGTATAAAGGCCTACCGCCTAATTGATGCATACCTGGGATTTCCATTTATTACTCCAGTGGCTTCGTTTCCTCTAGCCCAACCAGCTAAACCTATTAATTAGGTCAAACGTTGTTTAAAACCCATAACCTCTTAATTATAACTTAATTAAACCTCTTAACTTCTAACTTAATTTAGCCTTGACCTGGTATAACCTCTTACCTGCTTCCATAAGAAGTCGATGTCTCCTCGATTTTGGCTGGCAGCACAAATTATATGAATAATCATAAGCAGTCCTCCACTCAATACAGCCAGACGCATCCGAATTGGTAACAACGTATACACCATATAAATGAAAAACAAAGTCGTCCATACTCCATTGGTGGCAGAACTGGGATAGGAATCAAGGACGTCGATTATAATTGTGACAGCGAGCATAGCGATAACCACATAGGACATACGGATAAGGTGTTTGTGTGAACACGAGTTTCTTGAACAGAGAGCAAACATAGCCATAAAAGACACGATAAACAAACCAAGGAATGCTCCTTTATATGGGGTGGTTTGTCCGGCAGAATAATGTACCACTACCATCACCACTAACAAACAAGCCAGAAGGGCCATCAAATTGTTGAAGCTGCTTTTGTTCAAACTGAAGAAATATCTTTGGTATAATTGTTCTAAATGTGGCGATTTGAACTTTTTCGATTTGAATACTTTGGAGAAGCCTTTGATAGATTCCATGCAAGATATTGTGCGGTCAACAGCCGGGTCAGCCTCTACATCTTTCTCGTACAACTGACCATTAACTTCTTGGAGTTCAACAGGTTTCGACTCGCCATTCCTGCTCCCCTTTCTACGTTTCCCACGTCGCCCCGATTTAGGACGATCTTTTCTATCTGGGTCCGCGTCATGATCCCATGCAGATTTTCGTGAGCGATTACTTTTCGATGATGCCGCACTAGCGGGTCTCGATTCTTTCTTTGGGCCCGGTGACATGATTGGCACGTTTGGAGGATGTGAATCCACAAACACTGCCGAACTAGTTGTGATCAAAGTTTGCGAATCAGCCGCTGAACTTGTTGCGGAATGTGTTGCATTTCGTGCGTCGCTCTGTGGCGTAGCTGACGATTCTTTTGCAGCAGGCGGGTCAGTATCCTCGCATAAAGCACGTTTCTCCTCGTCTTTCGCTTGCCAAGCTTTTCTGTGTGGGTTGCTACTAGTTGCGACTCCAGTATTTTGATTAGCATCTTTTCCAATCACGGCTGCCTCAGTAGTAGTATCCTCTGAGCCCGCTGATGGCGCGCCTCCGTTATTCATGGTGGCTGTTTGATCGGGTTCAACCAACCCAGATGAATTACTAATATAACCTGCAACATAAATAACAAGATACGATTAAATATGTGATATCGATGTGGTAATAATTAGAACATTTTGTGACAAGGAAATTAAATTGACGCAATAAAAAGATGTCTCATTTATTTAAAGGTGTGTAACACGACCCACTGGCCACTGGCCGTTTTCCATCAATCGGAACTGTCCACAATTATTTCCACTAGTAAAATATCCCTCCTCCAATGACATGAATGAATTTACCATAAGTTGTAACACAAATTATTTATTACGAACATTGTAACGCGGTAGATAAAAAATGTCATCCATCGTGATCTTAAACATGTAAACAGCATCACATCCACCACGGTCTATAACTAGCTAGCACTTGAAAACTTATAGCCTAATTAACGCATATCACGTATCTGAACACGTATAGTGTGTATTAGGATGCACTTCTTTTAGTATACAGGGTGTCCCAAAAAAAGAGAATGCGTTGAAAAGAACAAAGAAGAGATTAACTGATGTGTGTGTGTGACTTAATCATGTTGCTTCTTGCTTCGTGCATTTTAAAAGCTTTACTTTCATACTGAGAGGATTGGACCAAGCCGATTTTGCTTCCTCATGTTTGCTGAAGCATATCTCCCGTTCTAAATAACCAATTGGAATGCAATAAAATGCAAATGAAAGCTTATTTACTCAGCTTTCATAATACATCACGATTAGACTCGTGTGTTCCTGTCCTTTTAAGATATCTCATGTGCCCGGAGTGTTAACATTTTTTTGGGACACCCTGTACGTGTCTTTAAGAAGTATATTTAAAATATTTAACATTGTACACAAGAGACAGCGTATATCAGACAATCAGTAAACAATTCTCATAATTATTATGTTTCTTTTTATTTTGTAAAATGCATGTATAACTTTTAAAAAGATGCTCCGGAAGGTGAGATTTATCCTATGGCCTTAAAGTGATATAAGAAGTACTTTAGGAGGGGTCGGAGTCTCAAAACAAGGAAATAAAAAGGCATCCCTCCTTTTTTTCCATGAATATCGTTCTGGCTATCAAATATGTCAAATATTTGGCTAAATAGAGATATTGTTATAATTTTTCCGATAACAAATAGAGAGTAAAAAAACATCCACCTCCTTATTTTTCAAAACCCGGACGCTAAACTTGTTTTATTTTTATTTTACTTGACGTTATCCCCTTTGGTGTTTTGTTGCCACACTGAAGTACTCTCCCCGTTACTCTCATGTAAGTATTTGCTCAAAATAGTACATTCACCAACAGTAATATTTTCTCTATATTTGCCTCACAATAAATAATTCAAATCCTCATCCACTTATCTATTACAAATTATTCTGACTTCCTTCTTTCAAAACAGTCTCCATGTCAACAGAATTTAATGTGTACGCAAGAGAGAAGCGCCAATGCTGCTACCACTGATCAAACAAAGGCGCGCTTTGTTTCTATTAATAACCAGACAATGGGAAGGCCTTTTTCTCAATCTGCAAACAACTGTCAACTTCCGGTGTTTGTAAAACACGTACTCGCGTACACGCGTACGTACGTACGATTGATCATTCTGATTTCTCCCTACTACTTGTACCATTTATTATTTCAATAATGCAACCCGATCGTTTGCTGTGCTCACGGTCCGTCCCGTTAACCCCGTAGGGCACAAGGGACCATTACGCTACAAGGCCGCTTAGCAGCGCTATAAATAGTTGCCCTAAAAACCGGCAACAAATTTAAATAGTCGCCTTCCATCAAAGGTGGTTGCTATAAATGACATAATTCTCGTGTGCAACCAACCGGCTGTATTGCAATGCCCATTGAGTAGTTTAAACGCTTGAGCATGGATGTAATTTGCAACATAATGGAAACTCACCCATTGCAGTTAGCAAAAAGTACTGCTCGAATTTAAATATACAACCAGGTAATCCTCTCGTAGTAATTGATAACAATAGGTTTACTAGACCGAATTAATAGGCGCTCCTAAGCGGGCAATTTATGTCATGCAGACCCGACGTGTGGACTGTGGAGCACCAAAGGGGAATGGGGCTCCCATCGTTAATCTGGTTGGTTGAGGGCCCAATTTAGATTGAGCCCCCGCAGGGCTATAAAGCCGCCTTTGCCACGTGGTATTAAGGAGAATTAAAATTGGTCAGATAAGATAAAACACTGGGTAAAAGCTTGACTGCCCACAACAAATCGTCGCTGTTCTGACATACCGGCACATCACTTTACTTAATTCTGTTGTGATGTGCCGGTATGTCAGAACAGCGACGAAATCTATAGGCGGTACTTTTACCATTGTGAAGTACATGCACAGAGGCCGTACGTGACTGTACATTCTTATATAGTGGGTGTGGTTTGAGATGTCAGCAGGCAATTTGATTGGTTTTTGGCCGATTTTCAGCCGACACGCCCATACATTATGAGACAATCGTCTATAGCAAAACAGCTAAGAACTATGTTTTATTCTCTAAATCGTACGTACGCGTGTACGTGTTTTCACGGCCTAAAATTATCGTATTTGAAAATATACGTACATCGATACAAACTAAAGTGGTAGTTTTCATTTTTGATGGATATCTGCGATTACGTTTTACGTATTAAACCCGATAAACGTTACATCTTTATCATGATGAAACTCACAATACTTTCAGATTAAGGCCCTGGATTATGATGAACATTGTATCAAAATGCGATACATCACTTTATATGGTCAGATGTACAATGTACTTAAATAAGACACTGATTCAACTATTCAAATTAACATTTCTATCAGTAATTTTTGATGAATATTGAAAACATAAAATAAATGGTGATTAAAGTCTTTGATATCCTTGTTTAAATGGAATAAACTATATATGTTTGTTTTTTAATGTTTGAGCTGATACATGTCCTCAACAGCCTGTAAGAGTGTCCTTGTTCGTCTCTAGTCGTGTTCTTTTAGAAAAAGATTACAACTCTATCTGCAACGTCAGGCCCGTCAGATGGGGGGGGGAGGGGCGACGGTTGCGATCGCCCCCCCCCCCCCCCCCCCCCCCTTTGAAAATCCTTTTTTTTTCTTTCTTTTTTAAAGGTAAAAATTGCGTTTTTCTTAGTTTCAAATATCAATGTTAGTAAAACTACTCATAAAACATTGACTACAGTGCTTTTTGGACTGCGAAATTTTGTGTCCGTGCGAAATTTTGTGTCCGTGCGAAATTTTTTGACGTGCGAAATTTTGACTTCTACCCCCACCCCCCACTTACGTGAAATTCACGAGGTGACTGACTTGGAAAAAAATTGGGGCAACCTTTTACGAAAATTTTAGGTGAAAACGCCCCCCCCCCCCCCCCCCCCCCTTGGGCAAAAGTGTCATAAGGGGATGAACGTAACACATCGTATATGGAAATAATAAACCCCTGAGCACTATATATCTGCCTATATAACAATGTTTATGATTGGTTAGTTTCAAGATACTCATTTGAATAACAAATTGAAAGCTGCTTCTAAAATATCTCACTCCAATCTTTATCAGGGACACATTTATTCTAACAATGTTTCTCATTGGTGCAATTAACGATGTATCCATATTTCTAACCAATCGGCAGGTAGTTCTCAGGTAATACATGCAGAATCATAAGAAGGAAGATTATGTACATTTTAGTTCAACAATAAGTTTAAAATCCGATAGACATCTTTATTTATAGATGATTATTTGTCTTTGAGGAATGCCTCTTTCGCTGTAATTGTGAGATCATGTACATTTCTTACAATTCATTCGACTAAGGGAGCAGTTCCATTTATACGCGATACATTTATCGCGACTGTACCGGGGCCTGATATGTTTTGGACCCGATGTTTTTCAAGTTGATACGCGCTAAAATAGACATCAGGCCCCGATAAAATAGACATCGGGGCCCGATACGAGGCCTCTGCCATACCCTGGGGTATGCTCCCAAAATATAAATTTCATCAATAACATTATCTCTAAAAACATGAAATGCTGAATTTGTACCTTACAACTAGAATAAATAACCCGAAGCTCTATTTACATACCGACCACTTATCTTTCGTTATATTTAAACAAGCGGTAATACGCTACTCGATAAATAATCCTTTGCTACTCGCAACTGTACGCGCTAAAAATCTCATCGGGGCCTGATAAAAAACTCATCGGGGCCCGGAACATTCTCGCAATTTTTATCGCGTACAAATGGAACTGCTCCCTAAGAGACATATGAGCAGACTTGTTTAATAATACTATCACACTGGCCATTTTTTTCGTGTTATATGTGTGACTGAGCTCTTGAGCTATCCTCCTCCTCCTCGTCCAACGTCTCAGCTAATCGTTGATCACGTCTTCCAATGTGTAATACAATAGTGAGGGCGCTAGCAAGTTTTAGAGAAGAAACAGGATGCACTGATTTTGCAACTCAAATATTTTTCCTTTTAATATTTTAGGATGAAATATTTTTTTCAAAGGTTATTCGCGATTTAATTCGTTTTGAATCAATACCAAATCAGATTGAGAATAATCAAGGCCATAATAAATCTGAGCTACACGATATAATTGCATAGAACGATCACAAATTTCTTGCTAAAAGCACGGGAGTTAAACATTCGAGTTTATAAATGCTACGGTCTATTATAATCATAGTAATTTCAGCGTTGAAATTAAATCACCTCCGATTATTTGAATCGGAAATCAAGACGCAATTCTATGTAAAAATAGAATATTGCCCGGGAATATTGATGTGAAAACGCTAATATCCTAAAGGAAGCGTTTATTGCACTTCAACGTATTAAAACGTTAGTTATGTCAAGGTCTGGCATCGTAGTTATAAATCGCAATCAAGTTGAGTTGTATATCTAGCTGATGTAATCAATAATAAAATTCATACTGACAAATTTGTCAACCTTTTAAGGCATTCGTGCGATAACTATTATACTAATTACGATAAGTTATCAAATTATTGCAACTAATTCAAACGTGTAATGATGATAATGGAATGCTCATGCAATTCCTGAGGCATGGTATACATGGTATAGTCATCTTGACTAAGTAAGAAATGGGCGTCTCCATCTATATCATTAAAGCATATGGTTTCTATGGGGGAGGGGGCAGTGAAAGATCCCCACGTTTTATTATAGATTCCGTAATATTAGCATGTTTCATGGTCATTTTGCAGCAAAGCCACAATGGCGTAGGTCTACATATTATGGTATTCATGGAATTCATGCCGAATTGACCAGAATCCTTAGATAAAACATAACATGGCACTGAATTTATGTGTGAATAGTGGTGTTATATTGTGACAGGCATCCACTTGACACATGTGTTATATTATGGAAGGGGTTATGATTTGAAATATAGTATGTCTTCTTTTTTGTATTTACAGATAAAACACGCCAATATCTTTTCCAACTTTCAAATCTACCCCTATAATGCACCTCACCTTAAATGTCTTTCTTTGTTGTAATGTAGATCTATGATAAACACACTTAATAGTAGTATACATCACGCGAATAATTAAATAACCTTGGACACTATACCCTGTCGGCCACCTCTAGCATGTCTAGCTCTTTCCAATTAATTTGGAACAAGAAGCATTCCATTATTCAAATTCTACTTTGTATAAGTTACCTTTCCAGCAACGGGCCAACCCGTGATATGTGTGCTATTATTATGTCCTATATTGCGATGAGAGACGCATTCAAAGCAAGTCAGGTGTATGATACGGTTTCCATGGAAACCAACAATGGCCGTGGAACATCATCACTTGCCTCATTTTTTCCATCATTGTCACTGTGACAATGCACGCTAACGCTACATAAACGTTTGAAAGGTTATCATGTTAATATAACCTTATTTTTTCCATTGATACACAATATGCACGCTATGCTACCAACCTCTAAATAAACGTTGGAAAAGATTTCACTTATCAATATAATATTTAGCTTTATTTTCTATTGAATTTGTTAAAATATCAGCATGGTCCGGCGATGATTACGGGACTTATTTCGAAACCAACCCATGTAAAGCAGTGATACCACCGTTCATAAATAAAAGTATCCCATTTATTATCATTATCCATAGGCTATTTGTTGAATAATATTAATCTGGTTTCTAGTCCCGATTGATTTACATTTTGTTGACTTGGACTAGTTTGTTGTTTATAAATTATGGTGTAGGGTTTTTTCTTTGTTTTTTCAATGTTACAGTTAAAAGGTATCAATCATTCCACCTTTTCAGCGCGGCCGTGACAACACAAGGCCTTATCTCCATTTTGACCATTTTGAGAAAAAGAAGATTTTCAAACACATTGGGGAGATAGAGATGATGCCTTGTGATACTGGCTATAACTTTGGAAGGGGTTGTGTTATGGAGATAAGGCTGTGTGTTACTGGAAAGATAATTTCTTTCTGAAAATTTTGATACCAAAATCTCATTTTAGAAAAATGGAGATGAGGCCTTGTGTTTATGAGCCCTCGATATGTACAGTATAACAGAACTCTATTCTCTAGCTAGCTATAGGACCATGCTAAGACTTGTCAGTCGGTAGAGACATTTTGTTGTTATCATTGGATAAAAGCACGTCCTTGGAGACACATGTACATTGCTACTTTCAGTCTGTCAAAGCCATTCAATATAGACAGCCAAATCATGACGATATATTGCAAGTTTATAGCTAGCTTGTCAACGATATAGAGAAGGATTCATCTTCGGTTTTAGTTGTATAGCAGCAGCATGGTAATAACATGTGTATTTTGCTATCTTCAGTAGATAGCTCAAATCATCACATTTATTCTCCAAGCACGTATGGAGGAGAATAAGCCGAGCGCTCTTTATATGGAAATCGTGTTCGCTAAATGACGCATAATAACAAATAACTCGTTACGTAATCACGATAATTAGTTTGTATTTGATATCAAATTTTCTATGGATAAGAATAATTATAACTTATTATCCAATTTATATGGATGAGGCTGTATACTAATATGTGATTAGTTATAATTATAGTTCAATATTTCATAACTCGCATTGGGATACACTGCAATTGTCGTCATGGTTATTGCACTGACATCATATTTTGAAAGATCTATTGTGATAATTTTATAAATAATATATGCAAAGTAATATTGCCTCCACCAGAAATGGTTGGTGAGCATGAAACTGCCAGTTACTATGTATAAGTAATTATCAATTTAACTGCTTGTTTTCAACAAATTAATATTGCAATATAAAGCTACGCAAAACACCGATAATTGCGATAATTGTATCACATTTCTGATCATATTATAAAATATATTACTAAACATGTATAAAATTTGTGATTTTTATCAATGTGTATAGAAATCATTTAATGGGTGAGGGTAATGTATGACGTTCTATATTCCTTATACCAAATTCTTTGCACATAATATGCTTATCTCTTGAACATATTTGTCTAGATCATCATCATGTTGACGTGACGTAAAATAGTGTTATACATGTATATAAAATGTAGGCGAACATAATAATACTTTGGTTTTATTTTTCTAATCATATCATAAAGATTTTGTTGGTGTATCAGAAAACCAAGCGATAATTTGAGTCAGTGGTTCATAACCTTTTTAATTGACAAGCTTATTTTTATTATGTAATGTACTATAAAGTGCTCAACAAAGAAAGTCATACGCTTTGTTTAGGTCCTTTAGAGTATTTTTCGATTATTTTTTGACCAAACAGACTCGATAGACATTAGGATGAAGCTTTCCGGCACAATTTGATACAAAGTTGCTACCTAACAACAAAGATAAACCGGAAGATACTCTAAAGGACCTAAACAAAGTGTATGACTTTCTTTTGTTGAGCACATCATTGTAGACTAGAGGACCACGACAAACCCCAACAAAATCACAATTACCTATTATATAGGCCTTATATATCATGTTTATAAAACAGTTAAATTATCAATGCATCCAAACATACCCTTTGAAATCCGACATTAGACTCCCCCCCCCCCCCCCCCCCCCCCCCCCCCCCCCCCCCCCCCCCCCCCCCCCGTACGGAAGACGGCATCAGTGTTATCTATTATAGCCGGTCTGATGGCTTTCCAGCTAACAAGTAATAGACATGGCATTGCGTCTATTGGTTTTTTTACCTGGTAACGTTGCTGTTACTTAGCCAATCTAATAAAAGACAATAAACATCAACATCCGAATGCTGAATATCTAATAATGGCAATAGCAAGTCACAAGGTTAGGTTACGTCCTTTCGCGTTAAATTTCATGAATCTGAAAACACTTTACACGCATGATGCATCCATCAACTCACCAATGGTAAATTTGTAGACAGACGCGCGATTCTCTCTTAACGTTTTATTTCCTTACTGCATTGAAATCCTGCAGATGCTTGCAAACGTATTGCATCAGAACATTTTTAAGCTTAAAACCCAGTAAAACCCGAGACGAATTCAGGAATATTCGTCTCGGCTAAATAAAATAATTCAATTGAAATGTGCCAAAATTTTGACCGCGTATGTATACAGGGTGTCCCTAAAACATGTAAAAAAGGGGGTGCACGTGTTCCACGTCATTGCCCTCATTGATTATTTGGCTGTAATCTTTATATAAATCTAAAAGATAATTTAGTTGGCTTTCAAACACACTTTCCAATGCCGTTTATTTGATTGTGTTTACTTTTCTCAATTTCAAAATACGGTATGTTTGATCAACAGCGACTAGCACTCAAAATCGGGTTTGTGCCACTTTTAGAAAAGAGATGCGTTTCGTATTTGGATTTGGTGTTTGTACGAGCTTCAAGACAACTATTATAAGCTTTCGTATGCAGTTTGTTTTGTCGAATTTGATTGAGTCTATCCAGAGATGCTTGTTTGACCATGAGCAAACAATATCAAAACTGTGTCAGTTTCTGAACGAAATCATTAATGTGTAAAATTGCTGTATGTTTAACGCTTTGAAGCATTTCTTCCATAAAAAATAACACAAATTTAATTTTCTGTGATCAACTTTAATCAAGCATATTTTTCAAAAGGATAAATCAAATGAGACCAGACAAATGGCACGTGAAAGGTAATGTAGTAATCTTGAAGCTCATATAAATCTCATCTAGTAAATACTGATTATTAAATGAGAAAAATGCCTCTTTCCACAAGCGGCACAACCTGTTTTTTAAGGATACTTAAATTGATCAAGCATATCGTTGAACTGGGAAGAGCAATTATAATCAAACTAACGGTAATCGAAAGCAACTAAAGTATCCTTAGTACAGCCAAATACTGAGTAATCAATGAGGGCAATGACGTTGAACACGTGCACCTTTAGGGACACCCTGTATAAGCAGAAATTGATTGAAATAGTTAACGTCTCTATTGTTCAACAGCGCGCTAACTGTCCTTTTTTAAATGGTTAAGGACAAACTTGTTAAGGACCATGTTGGTTGTTTAAGATCCTTTTGGGGTTCTAGTGATTTTAAAACAACTATTTTGATGGTTCTTTTCTTGAGGGTTTTATGCATAGAGAAATAAAGGACAAAGTTCAATATTTGTTATTGATTGTAAGAGATTCGTATGATGAATAATACAAGGGCAGCTTTTTATATGACACCATACACAATGCATCTAAGATGTAATTTTTTCTCTTTAAGATGAGTTCTGCAAATAAATTGACCTATTTTTTGCTTTTATCTAGCGAAGTATTGGCTATTCCATTTCAAGCCTATGGAAGACATCTTCTCCACACAGGGATGGTGTAACTAGGGTTACCTGCATTGGTAACTCTATTTGCATTCTAACCTCTAGGGCGTAT
Source organism: Ophiura sarsii (assembly GCA_035610835.1). Taxonomy (NCBI): domain Eukaryota; kingdom Metazoa; phylum Echinodermata; class Ophiuroidea; order Amphilepidida; family Ophiuridae; genus Ophiura; species Ophiura sarsii. Next base: position 4,684,960 of record CM069443.1, read on the forward strand.
ATTTCAAACGTAAAAGCTTATTCAAACTGCACGATGCATTTAGCTGAACGATCAAGTAGACCTAGCGCCGGTCCGGTAGGCCTATGGTATTTGACATTTTAAGAGAATTCGTCGTAAATACCATTTATTTGCCAATTATTACATTGGACCGGACTCATCATAATCTGTTTGGATTCGAACCAGCTAAATTGTAGATCTAGTTTACAAAATGCTTATACTGGATCTGAATGGACGGATGGCCTTTATGTTTTCAATTTATTAAAGGCCAATTAATCAAGTTGTTATAGTCCCGTTCGGAGCCAATCAATTCCGGAAGTATACTCCCCTCGGGTGCACGTATTTCGAATCCCAGCCCACATAGGTCGGGATGGGTAGGCCATAGACAACTGTGGCCACGATTCCCCGGTCCAAAATTAGGGGAAATCCCCTAATTTATATTTCATTTACTGCAATTTATAGACGGGGTTTTCAAAATTGCCTCTTCATCTGGTCTTGGATTTTTACTCAGGGCATGCAATACATATATATATATATATTCTTCTTACAAATGTAATAAATACACACACCAAAAACAACCTCGCCCCACATCACAAGGCTCTATAAATAAACTCAAGTGATCAAAACGCGACCGCGTTTCATATTGACATTCAGTGATATATTGATGTTGTCACATCATAAACACCCGCTCGTTGTCTATACGCACGCAGTAGGGCATTGCCAATTTTGTGTAGCAATAGTAATACAATATATGACATGACCGTTTCTTCTTACCAAATCATCATCTCTTTGTCATCATCCTAAGCGTGACAAGGGGGTTATGACACCGCTTGTCAGTAATTCAGACATAATTTATCTCCCGTACGTGTACAGTCAATATAAATCCATAATAATCCTTTTCCGTGATTTTCAAGTTGTAGTGTCCATTAGCATACGTCCCGGCGTAACGTGTATGGTTATGATGGGAGTCAAATTCCCATTATCGTAACACGCATTTATACACGTCTCAGTGTTATTACCGAGTAGATTGTATATATCTCGTTGATGAGGAAACCAGTACGGGTTGCCAGTGCTTCAGCTATTAATCAAATAGACTATCTACTTGAGTTAGTTGGGCGTTTGTTTTATCGAAACGTACAATTCGCGGCATTCCCAGTGGCCATGTCTTTAATTGTCTTATAGTGCCGAGAGTAATGGGTTTTCCGATAAGGCGGTCGAGGTTGAAGAATATTTCGCCCGTAAAATCATGAAAATGTACACACGCTGGTAGTAAGCGGGGTAGTAAGATATTCCGTTCGTTGTTGTATGTGGTGTATTGAGCTGCATTCTGAGTCCCTGTGCGTGACCGTGGGTTGTCTTTCCTCTTGATGTTTTTGCTATCTTCATACGATAGTAAACGTGCTTATTTTTCAGCCCTAGTATTGTTTGTATTCCCAGAACAAAGAGCTTGGTCGAAACTGATTACCTCGGGTTTTCATCAGGATAACTGTTTATCATGTTTATCACATACATCAGACAGTGCCGCTTGACCATGTCGACGGGAGAAACTTTAGGTCCTACCGTTTAGAGGATTAGTATAGTGTCACTATTGAATTAGGCGGTTTTTGTATCCCTGGTCTTGTATCTTGTATCCCCATTTCAAACAACAGCCTCCCGCCCCGCCTCCCTGTTTCCCCTGCCCCTTTCCCCTGCACCTTCCACCCTCCACCCTCCCCCCCCCCCCACCCCCACCCCACACACTAGGAAAATCCTGCAAACATTGAACAATTTTTCTCTTGAATTACTATAGTTGTACTAAATATGGAGAATGGAAACAGTCATAGTCGCAATGAAAAAATATCAATCTCTTGGGATCAGCAAGGCTTTGGCTCAGCACTAGACCTGTCAGTTTATTTCGGGCGGGCGTTGCATAAGCCTATCAAACCATCAAACTATGCTCTCTTCTGAAACGGCGAGTGATGCTCAGTCCAGATTAATTTGATTTACGACGTTTCGGGAAAAATGACAGAAGAGGGCGCTATTGCAATATTATTAAGTTCAGGGTAATTTCATCATCAGATGACTGTGTCATGGTGATAGAGGAGATCAGGTTGATAGGAGATTAAAGAGAGTATTGGATTGATGAACATGATGAATACGAGGAGCTGTTACGGGCTAGGGTTACAGTGGAACATCGTACAATAAAGACAAAGACATGTAATTGTAATCATTTAAAAGTAGTCTTGCTCTTAATTGTTTGCTGCAAAATATTATGAAAAAAGACCTTGGGCTGGTGGAATTTTTGTCGGGCAGGTCAATTCTGTGAGTTACCTGCCCGACCGGCTAGTTGAAAAAAATCTGAAGTTCCAACCCTGGATTCATACCTTAAAGCCCGTTGCTCTTACGAATGTTGGTTGTTGCAAAAACTATGTAACATTGGTCTCTCAATATTGTTCTTATCAAATTATTACTTTTGTAGAGCAAACCAATATAACTGCACGCTGCAATGTTTTCCCAACGACCGGACTATGATTACTTTTCATTTCTTAACAGGAATTAATTGATTAAAAATACATTTCAAAAATGCATGATTCTTTTGTACAAAAAGCACTGCCTAAACGTGAAAAATATGAATATAAAATCGATTTTTAGTTATCACACTGTTTAAGATGATATCAAAATTATAACAGTCACATTTTTAAACATGTTATTTCTTTCTCTACAATTTATGATTTTATTGATATGATGCATCATAGGTAATTCAATTACACATTTAAATTAATGATGATATTTTTTTCATTTTCCTTTGTTTTGTTAATCCAGGTTATATAAATCTTTAATGTAATGAGATTTTCTACAATATTTCCCTTATTACCTGTCTCTCACATAGTTTCCTATCATGGCACTTAATTTAGTTACAGCTGAGTAAATGGGCGCTAAGTTGAGTGGCAGAAGACGCAGCAGACACGGAGCTCAATTTAATTAAAGATAAGTTTATTAAAAATGAACGTCGTTTGACATTTTGTGGAATTGACTGTATATACAAATGAAAAACACGCTGATTGAAAAATTCGACCCGTTTTATTGACAAGTTGGGTTACATTTACGTGGAAAGATATATCAAATAAATGATACACGATACAGCTCAGATTAATTAAAGTAACTAGAAGTTCAATGCAATATATACCAATTCATAATTACAGTCTTACAAAAATTAAATATGATGTTGTTAATTAATTAGATATAGGGCTATGTTATTATTAGAAGAAGCATCACTGTAATCAAACACAAAATGAACAAGATTTCTGAAAATTGAAATTAATTAATTAACAAAAAAAAATAATAATAATAATCTTACTATAAATCTGGAAACGGTGTATGTGTGTTTGTTATCCTTATTTCTCCGTTAGTTGTGATCAAAGTGGCGCCTTATTTGCATGAAAGATAGAGGAAATAACGGGAAGGGCGTTCAAGTTTATTTTAGTGAAATTGGTTAACAATTCGCTCCAAAAACAGCAAAAAACCTCTCAGATTTGGCTCATAAATGCCACTAGAATTGAACGACATTGTGCGTTGCGCGTACTACCGCGTAATCATACCGTGGTAACGCGTCGCGTGCATGTTTGCGCAAGGGCTCTCTGCCGCGGCACACGCACCCCTACACATGGCGCAGAAGCCACACGGGAAATGGTTATATTATAGGCCTGTGCAGTTGGTAGGGTATTTGGTGTCATGTTGGGGGGGGGGGGGGTTAAAACCACGGGAAATGGTTTAGGATAGGCCTAGACTCTAGGCCCTAGAGTTATAATGGTACAAGTGGCGTTTTGCGGGGGTTAATGAAGCAACCTGATTTCTTTACTTTAAGTTGGCATGCCAAACAATTTAAGGGACCGAGGGTTAATGAAGTAGCCACGGGAAATGGTTTAGGGAGGGTTGTGATTATAAATAAACCTGGTTTGTGTGTGTGTATGGGGGGGGGGGGGGGGGGGCGCACGGGAAATGTTTTAGGATAGGGTTAAGAGTTAATGAGGTAGCCACGGGAAATGGTTAGGGGTTATTAGAGGATATTGATTATGCTTTCTCATGTTCTTGTCTTTTTACAGACCGTGATCATTGTTGGAGTTGAATAAAGTTAAAGTAACTGTTACAACCAGAACAAATAGACAGCGTTCTTATTTATGATCACGGTACTTGACAATCCACATAGACAATGCCTGTTGTAGGATGCCCAATCCCTGGCTGCGATGGTTTAGGATAGGCCTAGACTCTAGGCCCTAGAGTTATAATGGTACAAGTGGCGTTTTGCGGGGGTTAATGAAGCAACCTGATTTCTTTACTTTAAGTTGGCATGCCAAACAATTTAAGGGACCGAGGGTTAATGAAGTAGCCACGGGAAATGGTTTAGGGAGGGTTGTGATTATAAATAAACCTGGTTTGTGTGTGTGTATGGGGGGGGGGGGGGCGCACGGGAAATGTTTTAGGATAGGGTTAAGAGTTAATGAGGTAGCCACGGGAAATGGTTAGGGGTTATTAGAGGATATTGATTATGCTTTCTCATGTTCTTGTCTTTTTACAGACCGTGATCATTGTTGGAGTTGAATAAAGTTAAAGTAACTGTTACAACCAGAACAAATAGACAGCGTTCTTATTTATGATCACGGTACTTGACAATCCACATAGACAATGCCTGTTGTAGGATGCCCAATCCCTGGCTGCGACTACGCCACTGCAGACCTGGATGCTGCCATTGTAGCCGCACTAATTACCGCCCACAGTGCCGTTCACAACTCTGGACAAACAGCCAAGGTGGAGAAGGTGAAACGACCCACCATTGGTGCTGCTGGCACAAGTGAAGAATGGGCATACTTCCAATCACGTTGGACGGACTATGTTGAGGCAACTAAAATCAAAGGCAAAGACTGTGTCGTGCAACTACTTGAGTGCTGCTCGGAGCCTTTACGCAAAGACCTCACAAGAGCAGCAGGAGGAAGCCTCACAAGCAAAACTGAAGCTGAGGTTTTAGCGGCAATTAAGACACTCGCTGTCCGTGAAGAGAACATAATGGTTGCTCGCGTACATCTCCATAACATGCGGCAAGATCGTGACGAGCCTATCAGAAGCTTTGGGGCTCGACTCCGCGGACAGGCAGGTGTATGCAAGTTCCTCATCGCGTGTCCAGGCTGTGCTATCAATGTCAACTACACAGATGCGATTCTCAGAGACGTCCTCTCACGTGGTATTGCTGATCCCGACATCCAACTTGACCTCCTCGGTAACCAGAAACAGGATATGACCTTAGAGCAAGTGTTTACGTTTGTCGAGGCAAAGGAATCTGGGAAGCGTTCAGCTTCCACACTGTTAGACTCTCACGCAGCTGATGCAGCTTCCAGCACATACAGGAAAGCTAAGCAAGCCAACACTCAGTCTAAACAAGACCTATGCACCTACTGCGGCAAGACAGGTCACGGGAAGAGTGCCCTTAGCCGTATACGCAAAACTGTATGCCCAGCATATGGACACAAGTGTGAACAATGCGATCGTGATCACCACTTGGAGAGTGTTTGCCGCAGCAAAGACAAACCCAAACGCGCCCCTACTTCTTCTCAGAACAGCGAAAGCGCAGTGTTTGACGCCCTATGCAGCGTCACTGACTCAGGTCAACCCCCCACTGGACATCAGACCATTCTTGACCACCACGTCTATGACAACCTCTCTGACACCTGGCACAAGAGAAGGTCCAATCCACAACCCTTTGTGAACGTGACAATCAAAATTGCCCCAGACGACTACAGTGATGTTGGTTCCGACCTTTCTGTCCCCACAATGACTTGCCGGGTCCCTGCCATGGCCGACACGGGTTGCCAGAGTTGCCTTGCTGGAATGACAGTCATTCGCCGTCTCGGTTTGCGCCAATCTGACCTTATCCCAGTGACCATGAGGATGCACTCCGCCAACAACGGAGGCATCAAGATTCTTGGGGCCGCTGTACTCCGCATATCAGGCACTGACAGTCAGGGCCGGGTAATTGAAACAAGGCAGATGACTTATGTCACAGACAGTTCTGATAAATTCTTCCTTAGCAAAGAAGCCTGTATTGCCCTTGGGATGATCCCTGACAGTTTCCCCAGGATGGGGATGGCTCACTCTACACAACAGATTGATGCCGCAGCAGCGTTGAAGGAAGACCCCACCACACCCTGCGACTGTCCTGTACGTCAACGACCCCCTCCTCCCCCCACCACACTCCCATTCCCTGCCACTGAGGATAACCGTGCGCGACTGCAACAGTATCTCCTTGACTACTACAAGTCCAGCACTTTCAATACGTGCGAACACCGACCATTGTGTCTCATGGACACTATTCCCATTAAACTCATGGTAGATCCCCAAGCTGAGCCAGTCGCACACCACACACCAGTCCCTGTCCCCCTCCACTGGCGAGAGGCTGTTAAAGCAGGCCTAGACCATGATGTGCAGTTGGGCGTGCTTGAACCAGTCCCAATAGGAGAACCTGTCACCTGGTGCCACAGAATGGTAGTGTGTGCTAAGAAAAATGGCAAACCGCGACGCACAGTCGACTTCCAGGCCCTAAATGCCCATGCCACAAGAGAAACCCACCACACCCAATCACCTTTTCACCAAGCTAGATCAGTCCCAAATGGTAAGAAGAAATCTATCTTCGATGCATGGAATGGGTACCATAGCGTTCCTATCTGCAAAGAGGACTGTCACCTCACGACCTTCATCACACCCTGGGGCAGGTACCGTTACAAGACAGCCCCTCAAGGTTACATAGCATCTGGTGATGGATATACCAGACGGTATGATGAGATTATCTCAGACATCCCTAACAAGACCAAATGTGTCGATGACGTCCTACTATGGGCTGACACACTTGCGGATAGCTTTTTCCAAGCTGTCCAGTTTCTTGACAAGTGTGGACAGACCGGGATCACCCTTAACCCAGACAAATTTGTCTTAGGCGCAGATACCGTTGATTTTGCTGGCTTCGAGATCACCCTCAGTAGTGTCCGCCCTTGCCAAAGATTCATCCATGCCATACTTGACTTCCCCACGCCCACAAGTATCACTGACATACGCTCATGGTTTGGGCTTGTCAACCAGGTATCTTACACCTTCAGTATGGCTGATAAGATGCTTCCATTCCGCCAACTAATGCAACCATACACACCGTTCAAGTGGGATGAACCCCTCCAACACGCATTTGAAGAGTCTAAAGCAGTTATCATCAGTGAGATAGAAGAAGGTGTCCGAATCTTTGACACAAGCAAGCCCACCTGCTTGGCAACAGACTGGTCCAAGACGGGCATTGGCTTCTGGCTGCTTCAAAAACACTGCACTTGCCCCAAAACAGAACCATTTTGCTGTCCGACGGGGTGGAAGATCGTACTTGTTGGGAGTCGATTCACACATTCCCATGAATCCCGTTATGCTCCGGTAGAGGGTGAGGCCCTTGCAGTTGTTGATGCCCTAACCAAAGCCAGATACTTTGTACTGGGATGCGAGGACCTTATTATTGCTGTTGACCACAAACCCCTCCTGAAGATCTTCAGTGACCGCTCATTAGAAGACATCCCCAATCCTCGCCTCAGGAATCTCAAGGAGAAAACACTCAGTTACAGATTTCGCATGGTTCACATTCCAGGCGCCCGGCATCATGCCACAGATTGCATTTCACGCCACCCAACAGGTGACCCTGAGAAGTTGATCCTCCCTGATGACATTGCAACTATTGAGTCCACACCCATCTTTCTTACCCACTCCCAACCTCTCATGGCTGGCCTACGCACGCCTGCGACACACATCAATGCCATTGAAGAAATAGTCGTATCTTCTTCTGTGTATGCCCTCACCTCCCTTAACCTCAAATCAGTTACATGGGACAGAGTACGTACTGCCACAGCTAGTGATGATAACATGCAGAGCCTTGTTGGCCTGATAGAGTCTGGCATGCCACAATTCCGCCATGAACACCCGGAACCCCTACGCGAGTACTTCCAGTTCCGTGACGGTTTATATACGGTTGATGGTGTTGTGCTGTACAAGGAGCGTGTGGTTATTCCCCCATCCCTCAGGAGTGAGGTGTTAGCTAATCTCCATGCTGCTCACCAAGGAGTCACTTCTATGACTGCCAGAGCAGAGGCATCCATTTTTTGGCCAGGTATCACCCCTGAGATTGCTGCTCTTCGTGCCAACTGCAATCATTGCAATCGCATTGCCCCATCTAACCCAAATGCACCACCTACCCCCCTGACCCCTCCCAGTTACCCATTCCAATGTGTTTGTGCTGATTTCTTTCATTACAAAGGCTGCAACTACTTGGTAGTGGTAGACCGCTACTCTAACTGGCCGGTTGTTGAGAGGTCCTCCCATGGTGCTGATGGGCTCATAACATGCCTCAGACGCATCTTTGTCACCTTTGGTATCCCCGACGAGTTAGCATCCGATGGTGGCCCTGAATTTACTGCGGTAGCTACACGTCGATTCCTTAATGACTGGGGTGTACACCATCGCCTTCCTTCTGTTGCTTATCCCCACAGTAACTGCCGTGCTGAGGTTGGGGTGAAGACCGTTAAACGTCTTCTTATGGACAACACCAGCCCAACTGGCGACCTGGATACTGACGCTTTCCAGCGGGCCATGCTGCAGTACCGGAATACCCCTGACAGAGACACAAAACTATCCCCAGCTCAGTGCATCTTTGGTCGTCCTATTAGGGACTTCATCCCCATACCTCCTGGTAAATATAAACCCCATGACACTTGGCGAGAAACCCTAGCGGCTCGAGAAGATGCTCTACGGAACCGCCACATGAAATGTGCTGAGCGCTGGTCTGAACACACCAAAAGACTCTTGCCCCTTGTTGTTGGCGACAGAGTTCGCATCCAAAACCAGACAGGTCCACACCCCCTTAAATGGGACAAGACTGGTGTCGTTGTTCAGGTCCGACAGTTTGACCAGTATGTGGTACGCGTTGATGGTGCAGGCAGAGTCACACTACGAAACAGGAAATTCCTCCGTAAATATGTCCCTGTGCAGCCACCCCTTCCCCGATGCAAAATAGCTGATGACATTGGTGTACGGCGCCTGATAGCTCCGCAGATTGTCCAACGCACAGGTGTTGCACCACCCAATGATACTCGCCCTCCTCAGGCATGTAGTAATCCACCACCACTCTCCCCTACTACCAGCACCACCCCACAACCATCTACACTACCCCCCACACCACCAGCCCCTGTTCAACCAGTAGGCACAGCCCCGCCCCCAGATGACGGACAGCTCAACAGCCCCCGGCAATCTGACGCGGATTCACTGCCTCCACCTTCAGGGAACGTCCCAACCACTGCCCCTAGGCGTTCTGCCCGGAATCCCTGCAAGCCCGCCTGGCACTCTGACTATGACATGTGATTCCCCAGTTGACTTTCCCTGACCTGTTGACCAGGTTATTGACATTGTTTTTTGCTGTTCTGTTTAGTAGAGAGTAGTCAGTTGTACAATCATGGTGAAACAAGAACACTTCCTTCTAATCAGTCTTAGCCACATCTTTCACTTTATGTGCTAAAGGACACTTACATAAACATTATGTGCCACAGGACATTTATATTAACATATTTATGTGCCAAAGACTTGGGGGGAGATAGAGGATATTGATTATGCTTTCTCATGTTCTTGTCTTTTTACAGACCGTGATCATTGTTGGAGTTGAATAAAGTTAAAGTAACTGTTACAACCAGAACAAATAGACAGCGTTCTTATTTAGTTATGATTATAAATCCACCTGGTTTTGGTGTACAGGGGGGGGGGGGGGGGGGGGGGGGGGGGGTTGTAGGGAGTTTATGTGGTTTTAAAAGAACGGGTTAGCTTGATGCAGTTTGAGAGGTATGGGTTAATAAAGTAGCCACGGTAAATGATTTAGGATGGATATGGTTATAAATCAACCTAATTGGGGGGTTGTAAGGGGTTTATAATGCCTTTAGGAGGAATATGGTTATAAATCAACCTGGTTGAGGGGGGGGGGGGGGTGAAGGGGTTATGTGGTTTCAGAGGTAGGTAATGTGGCATAACCATCTAGCGGGGACCCGAGCGTAGCGGGGACCCGAGCGTAGCGAGGGTACGCCGCTAGTAATAATAATAATAAATAAAAATAATACACACACAAAAAAGAAAAGATTTAAAATTAAAAAGAAAAAAGAAAAAAAAAGAAAAAAAAGAAAGAGTAAATACACAAATAAATAAATGTAAGTTAAACCATTTGGAACGTAGCTGCTACTCCGAGTTTCACGCTTGTGCGATCATCAGACAACTGGTCCAGTTGTCTGATGATCGCAGTCATCGCACAAGCGTGAAACTCAGAGTAGCAACTACCGTTCCAAATGGTTTAACTTATAAATAGATAAATAAATAACTTAATACATTTTAGCACTCTATTCGCAAGATAGTCTACCCATGAATAATATTATTGTCAATAATAAATAAAATTAAAAATATATATAAATGCATTAAATATGCGATATTCCCCCGCCCACCAAATCTCTCTGGGCATGTGGTTTCCTTGTCCACATAAACTACAGCACTGTGTAAATTTTAATACTGTGTGGTTCGTGAAGACCTTAAATGTCATTCAAGCTAACTGACCTATTCACTGTAAAAATGGTGTTTTACAGAACCATGTAAGACACGTCTTTGCAATCGACATGTCTCCAACAATAGATAACAAAGAAAACAAAAACAATTGTCTCGCCTGAAGACACTTTGTAAGACATAACTTAATTAAGTCGGTTGTGAGATGTCTTCAATAAGACACAAGTCATGTATTTATAGAAGACTTCTCGCAAGAAGTCATGTCTCCATGCAAGACACTTACAATTTTCAAGACGTGTCTTTTGAAGCCAATTTTGAGACACTTGTGTATCTGGTGTCTGCTGGTTAGACATGACTTACATAGAAACATAACTTGTGTCTTCATGTCTTAAGGCTTCATGTCTTAATTATGAAGCTATGGGAAGAGATCCGTATTTCAAATTGGAACCCGAGAGTAATGCGACCACAAGTGCACTGTAAGAATAAGGATGCAGCCAGGCGGGACAGCCACAAAAAGGAATCGCACCTGACCTAATATGTTTTATTAATCATTCCAATTTTAATGATGAACAAGATCGTAAAGCTTACAGATAAAGTTGGTGCAAGACGTTCAGTTATACATTGTATAGCGTGAATTGTACTATCGAATACATATCATGAAACAGGTGTATCTTCTGTCTGAAAATCTAAAACACAGTTATAGTAGTATTCCCGACAAGATGGGTGCTAATCCGTTACATGGATAATCTCTATTGCGTTATGAAATGTAACAAAACCAACCATACACCACTTTAATATCCAAAGATGTTTAAGACCTTAAAACCATGTTAACACAAAATGACCAAATTCTCAAACGTCAATAGTATACCCTATTCCTTAATTTGTTGAATTTCTGAACAGTACACATGAATTCTAAAACAAACGAATGTATCGGCCTGACGAATTTCTTTTTCAAAATGTTGAAATCTGAATAATGGCTGGTTTAAGCGATAGAATGTTTTCTGATATAGATATTGCTAAATTATATTGACAGATTGGAAAGTGTTATATTGGTCAAATTGTTGGGCTATCCCATTACCAATTTTTCATTTCATTTCATTTCATTTCATTTCATTTTTATTGATAATGTGTCGTATCCAAACAGCCAAATGCTACATTATTGACAGATTAAAAAAATACATTAAAATTTAAAATACAAAGATTAAAACACTTAACAATACAATACAACACTAAACAATTCAATAGTTGGGATAACCCATTAACAATAGCTTACTTGGTTGTCGAAGAAGTGGTTCTACTTCGCCAGGTCCATCACTATCTTGTCTTTGAAGATTCACTGCCTCTACCTCAGGACAATCCTTAACGTCATACCCTTCTTTATCGAGTGAACTTCCCTGTGCGATACTGTCGATGTTTTTTGTGGTCTCCGCATGTAATCCTCTCTCCGGTAAGGCACGGTGAACTTGAACTTTAATTTCATCATCAATTTGTTCCATTTTAATTACCTTTATAAAAAAAATACATAAAAAGTGTTTGATATAAAAGTATACATCGATCAGGGTGGTGACGTCAGACCCTCTAAAGGTATGAAAAATATGATATTTGATACGGATATCAATTGAGTATCTCATAGCCTATCTTCACAGTAACTAACTGTAATAGCTGATATAAACTGCTCACAAAAAGTATCGAAACACTTCGAAATGATCCAATAATATAACGGCCCGAAAGAATATGCATTAATCGAAGCAAATAACCAAGGGCATAATTTTGTTCTGCGTATTTTGACACCTCGATCGTTGAGATACGATGTTGTGGAGCGGAGTTATTGTCATTTCAATGATCGTGGGTCCAGTATCAAAAATGACACTCATCCCTATAGAAAAGCACGAATCTGTTCATTCTAAACAGTAATGCAAACCTCTTTTTATAGGATGATTGTCACTTTTGAATCTGGACCCACGACCATTGAAATGACAATAACTCCGCTCCGCAACATCGTATCTCATCGATCGAGGTGTCAAAATACGCGGAACAAAAGTATGCACTTAGTTATCTACTTCGATTAATGCATACCCTTTCGAGCCGTTATATATTGAATCATTTCTAAGTGTTTCGATACTTTTTGTGAGCAGTTTACATTACAATGTTCACGATATAAGGCCCCGATGAAGGCGCCTAAGCTCCGGGTTCACTGTATGTATGCAAATGGTAACAAAGCACAAACGTATACTTTGTGTTAATAATTGCGAATTATGAAATTTTACCCTTTGCCATATTTACAATATTTACATACACTAACATTGGATAATAATCATTCACCCATGTACACATGACGCATTTATAAAGGAATGGCACAAGTCTACACCTACCTCTTAAAAATGGTATACAAATCGTTACGGATTTCAGCAATAATGAGCAACCCAAAGATAAGTAAATTCAACTTTTTGTGATGAGCGCTGACGCACTGAAGCAATTGGTTGAACACTATCCTTAAAGAAATCGCCTTCACTGCCTTAACGAGACGTTGACATGCCATGCATGGGCACGATCTGTTCGGCAATAATATCAAATCACAGATACTGTTTATGACCAAATTCCAAAGTTCATCGATTTTTTTCCCATCGTTATGCTTTTTGCAGGTCATCATGTTTTATCTATTAAATTTGACACGGCAACGTATGGATTGATTAGATTAATTTTAACTTAAGCAGATATACTAAATTATAATAATAACGCCAGTAAAACATGGTCAATTGCGACTTTCCAAATGCCTTATGGTACTATAGGTGGTTTAAAAAGACTGTCTTGCCCCTATCACTGTAATGCAATTTCATTTTAAACCCAATATTGAAATCATGCAATGTCAAAATCTCTTACACTCTGTGGTAAGTGATGTATTGACTACCAATAGAATCTTATTTGGTCTTTTTAACTGCTTTTGCTTACAAATTATGACCATTTTACTAAGTCGTCTAGAAATCGGTTTGGGCCACTTTCAGCATAGCATACAATCTTGGTTATGTATCATGCAAGGGACACTAAGAGAACTACAAATAGTTTTATTTCATTTCAATGAAGTAAATTCATGACATTGATGAATTCTAACTTGATTAATATCTTTGAGCTCATTAATACAATGATTTGATTTGATTTGATTTGATTTGATTACATTTGGGTCCTACGAACCTGGATAACCCAATAAGCCGCTTTTAGCTTGTTTCCATTGGCATGATTGGGGTCCGTTAGATGTGTGAACAGATACAGAACGGGATGATCCCCAACTCCTTACGAAAGAGTCAATAGCTCATTATTCCTCCTGACATGGTACCTCATTCTGAAACCACCATAGACGAGATATGGAGCCATTCTGGTTCTACGGGAATCTTCCATGTGCTAACAACTTAGGTACCACCGTGTTATTGGTCAGATCAAGGTACGTTAAGCTTCATGTTCCCATATGTCCAATCAAAGTCCCATCACCAAAGATTCCTGCCCCGGAAACAAGCATTTTTTGTCCGTTGTGTGGGCGGTCATACGTGAAGTCTAGAGGAGGGTTATTCCTGTGCGCATAATGTCTGCTTGTTCGTTTAAAATGTTTATATGGCTAATAGTAATAATGCTTATTGGGACTTCAAGAAGTACCGGAATTGGTTCGGTTGAATGAAGATTTCCGGCCATAGGACATTTGATTCCAAATTTAAAACGAAATAAATCAAGTTGTCGACTGCACAACAAAGGAGAACGTGACAAACATTCTTCCATAATGCGGCTCTGCAAAAGAATTGACAGTCAATTTCCAAATGTATTTGTTGGCAAGGTTACCTCGGTGAAAGAACGTAAACTGAACAGCTCCTCAGGTGTTTGGTGAGGTTACTTATGGGATCAGTATAGTGATATAACTCTACCAGACATATCGTTTGGCGGAGGTGTCATACAACTATAGGAAGAAATTCGTAAGATTTGAATGTCATCGAGATCACAATAATGACCATTAAATATAACTCAACATGGGATCGCAAGGAATACATTGTTGACTGCTTCATTGCTTCATTCATTGACTCGCTGTCAACTGTCGCCAGATGTTTGCTATTATCATTATGCAGAGATTTCCATGAGTACTGGAATTGGAATCGTGTACGTTTAATTTGTGCACATTTTAAGTTGAAGAACACAACCTTTACACCATTACTGCTGCAGTGATTTACCTGATGCTTTTATGCTTATTTGTTTGTTGTTTTATACGGTTGGTCCGTGTGCAGTGGCGTAACAGCCGGGGGGGGGGGGGCAGGGGGGCACAGTGCCCCCCTGAAGGTGCTCAGCAGGAAGTTCAAACCTACCCACCAGGAAAAATGGGGGGAATGAAAAGAGGAAAAGAAGGGGGAAAGGGAAAGAAAAGAGAGAGAGAAAGGAAAAAGGAAGGAAAAAGAGAAAGGAAAAGGAGAAAAAAGGTGAAAGAAAGAAAAGAAGAAAGGGAAAGAAAGAAAGAAAGAAAATTTCGGAGTAAAAAAAGCACAACAGTCAACAAACTGTTGACATTTTGTGACCGTGCGAAATGTTGTGACCTTGCGTAATTTAACGACCGTGCGAATTTTTTGTACCTGATGGGACCAGACTCAAGCAAAAAGCTTGAGATAGCCTACAAATTAGTTAAGCATAAATGTTCAACAAATTCTTGATTAAACATGGCATTGATTTTGAAAACGAGGTTCTTGGCTAAAGCACTTTCCGATCATTTTTGAAAAGTTGAAATAAGAAAATGTTACAAATTGTGCTGTTCTTAGCTCGAAAAATGGGTTTTGTCCAAAAACTCTTCTCGCAGTAATTTTGTACTATTATGGATAATATCGTGTAAAAGGTTTTGCTTTTATGATGAAATTGTGTGTGTGCATTATGCAGATTGTAAGATTTAATGTAGCTTCATAATGTGTTTTGTTAAATGTTGAACGTAGTTGTACCTTTGTGATTGTCTAATTTGAAGCATGTGTCCTTAGATGATAGTCTGTACTCAAAAACAGAACCTAACAAAAACTTAAAACGATCCAATCCCGTCACAAAATTAGGAAAAAGATGCTGCACATCACTATTTTACACTCTGTGATAAGTGATGTATTGACTACCAGAAGAATTGCATTTGGTCTTTTAAAGTCGTCTAGAAATCGGTTTGAGTCACTTTCAGCATAGCATATATAATCTTGTTTGTGGAAATTAGATGGTTAGGGTATCATGCAAGGAACATTAAGAGAACTACATCATTCTTTTTCAAATAGTTTTATTTAATTTCAATAAGTAAATTCATGATATTAATGAATTATATCTTGATTAATTTCTTTAAGTTCATAAATACAATAGATCATTAATCCTCCTGACATGGTACCTCATTCTGAAACCACCATTAGACGAGATATGGAGCCATTCTGGTTTAAAGGGAATCGTCCATGTGCTAACAACTCAGGTACCACCGTGTTATTGATCAGATCTATAAGGTACTTTAAGCATTCCCGTTCCCATCTATGAAAATATGTCCAATCAAAGTCCAATCACCAAAGATTACTGCTGCAGTGATTTACCTGATGCTTTATGCTTATTTTTTTGTTCGTTTTTTTGTGTGTTTGCTCTGATTAAAATACCATTTGATTTGTTTCCACCATCGATCATCGTCTACTGCCATCGTCCAGAGCTGCTATATTTCTAAACTAAAGTTACAATTTAAAACAATTAACGAATGACAATGATTAAAACATACCTGCCATTCTGTTAAAATTATGGCCTAATTTTCTATACTACGTCGTATATACTATATTGCAATTATCAATTTCAAGACTGCGCATGAAGAGTCATGTTAATAACAAATGATGTCAAATAGATGTTGATGAATTGAATTTATATCTAAATGTTTATAAATTGTTTATATCTGATACTCGATAACTTGACGATAAGCATAAGTTGCACAAACTTAATGCAGTTTTGCTGAGCGTTTCAACCTTATTTAAGGAATTCAAACAATGTGGTCCTGCGAAGCAGGGAAAATTAAGAATATAAGAGAACACTTATTGTGCCTTTGAACCACAAGTTGACATTTCATCGGATTTTAATTCGGACCCCAAGAAGATTTACTGGAAGAATGAATGGGATAAGATATGTCATCAAAATGGTATATTCTTATCTTGATAATAATGAATAAAAGTGATTTCATCCTTACGGAATAGGGAGTGGTACATCAGCTATACGTTATTATTGTTTAGCTTATTTCCTTGAAGGGTTTCCAATAAGTGGCCGACATTTCAAACTACCGCAACAGAGGCCATATTATTACACCGGCCTATTCTATAATAGAATTGGTTCATGACGTCCAATTCATTACATGAATCATGTTACCAAATTGGCCTACATATCATGAAACAGGCGGGTCTTCTTTCAATCTTAAACACAGTTATTATTCTCGACAAGATGACAGCATACCCGTACGTTATAAAGTTCTTCAAGATGGTTTGATGTGCACATCTCTCTTCAAAATTTACACCACAGAGTGGAGATAAACTGGCTTTTCCAGTTGAAAATGTTACAAATTGTGCTGTTCTTAGCTCGAACATTTGGTTTTGTCCAAAGACTCTTCTCGCAGCAATTTTGTACTATTATGGATAATATCGTGTAAAAGGTTTTGCTTTTATGATGAAATGTGTCCTTAGATGATAGTCTGTACTCAAAAACTGAACCTAACAAAAACTTAAAACGATCCAATCCCGTCACAAAATTAGGAAAAAGATGCTGCACATCACTATTTTACACTCTGTGATAAGTGATGTATTGACTACCAGAAGAATTGTATTTGGTCTTTTAAAGTCGTCTAGAAATCGGTTTGAGTCACTTTCAGCATAGCATATATAATCTTGTTTGTGGAAATTAAATGGTTAGGGTATCATGCAAGGAATATTAAGAGAACTACATCATTCTTTTTCAAATAGTTTTATTTAATTTCAATAAGTAAATTCATGACATTAATGAATTATATCTTGATTTAAGTTCATAAATACAATAGATCATTAATCCTCCTGACATGGTACCTCATTCTGAAACCACCATAGACGAGATATGGAGCCATTCTGGTTTAAAGGGAATCGTCCATGTGCTAACAACTCAGGTACCACCGTATTATTGATCAGATCTATAAGGTACTTTAAGCATTCCCGTTCCCATCCAGGGGCGTACCGCGGCATGTGAGCCAGGGGGGGCAGAAATATAATGTCGTCGACGTCCCGATGGTAAATGTTCGTAAAAGGTTGCCCCAAATTTTTTCCCAGTCAGTCACCTCGTGAATTTCACGTAAGTGGGGGGTGGGGGGGGGGGGGGGGGGGGGGGGGGGGGTAGGGTCAAAAAAATTCGCACGGTCAAAAAAATTCGCACGGTCACAAAATTTCGCACGGTCACAAATTTTCGCACGGTCACAACATTTCGCAGCCCAAAAAGCACAACAATCAACAAATAATGCCCAATCCTCAGTGTTTTCGGCCTAGGCACTATTTTTTTTCCTTATGCGAATTTTTAGCGACCCGGTGCGACGAATTTAGCGTCCCGATATTTGGAGCCAGGGGGGGGGGGGGGAACTTGCCCCCCCCCCCTGCCCCCCCGGTCGGTACGCCCCTGTTCCCATCTATGAAAATATGTCCAATCAAAGTCCAATCACCAAAGATTACTGCTGCAGTGATTTACCTGATGCTTTATGCTTTCTCGCCAGTTTGTCCGAGTCTATATATTATTTATTCATTTCAATTACTCGGCTGGTATCATTTGCTTGATCCTCGCGTTTATTTAATTAAGTTTCGCTCGTCATAGATTCTGCTAGACTCATGCTTATAGGCCATCATCAATTGTTATTATTTACTCAAGTATTTCGACTGCTAGAGGCTTTCAACAAAAGACTTTGTATACATAATAGCTCGTTCGTCTGGTATCCATGTAAGCACAGTCCCTGTAGCCTAGTGGAGTAACCAATCGCCGCGATAGCGAGAGGGACTGGGTTCGAGGCTGTGTATTTTAAAGGTCTTTGTTAATTTAATTCTCGCCAGTTTGTCCGAGTCTATATATTATTAGTTTTTTGTTAGTTTTTTTTGTTGTTCGCTCTGATTAAAATACCATTTGATTTGTTTCCACCATCATCGTCTACTGCCATCGTCTAGAGCTGCTATATTTCTAAATTAAAGTTACAATTTAAAACAATTAACGAATGACATGTGATTAAAACATACCTGTCATTCTGTTAAAATTATGGCCTAATTTTCTATACTACGAGGGGCACTCAATAAATAATGAAAGTGATCATGGTATGGAATGCATGGGTGATTCTATTAAGGGATAATGTAATCAATACAAAGTATGAACCTTTGTCTTTCAAACAATACACTTTTGGATTTCTAAGTATGAACTATGACGTCATATCATTAGCTTAAAGTTAGTACACTTGGGACACTCCTAAATCAATTATTTGGCGGGAAATTTGAATTGTTTCAATGAAACACGTGGTAAGAAGAATGCATAACATGACATCAGAAGCAGGTAAATCCCGATTTTTCTCCGCATAATTATGATACAAAAGACAATAACTTTAATACCTGTGTAATTTGAAATGTGTAGTATAAACGGAAAAAGTAAGGAGAAGCATTTAAATAAGAGGTATACAAATATCAGTATTTCAAATAGCCCATTTTCATTGAAAAATGCCCAGTCAGTGAAGCACTGGTATTGCGGAAAATCAAGCAATTTAGGAAAAAAACCAAGCAATAAACCCATTTGGGAGATTCCATAGGATAGTTAACTAATTATCTGAAGTTATTCACATGAAATTTACAGAAAATATGCGCATGCGCAGACGGCAGATCATTTTGAACTCGGCCAAAAATTGCTAAAATCATGAAATTTACCAGATAAAAGCTTACTGTGCATTCAAAATTGACAAATGCGTTTATCAATGTGTATAATTATTGTGCTAGTCAAAATGAAGATATACATGAATATATCAATCAAAGATGGCTGCCACAACCTCTCTTGTTACTGCTATCTTTGGAGCTACTAGATGTGTACTGTAAAGTAATCGTCACATAATTTCAATGGTTTGAGGAAATTTTATGATCAGCTCCTTTTGAAATGCCCACTATTATTGCTTTACATCCCACAACAATTTACTTAATTATAATCCCTCCATTGTTCTTTATCCTTTATTGTTTTCTAAGGTTTATTGTTGCGGATTTTGCTTAATAAAAGCGTATTTGAGATGGCCCCTTCTTGTTTGTATTTAAAAATTCGGATCTAAAAAAAAGTGTGAAACAGAGATTATTATATGGTCTAACTATGCACCAATTGTTATCTGTTTTTATGCTTGCATTGCCGAGATACACTCAAATGTTCAAACAACCTATATTTCAACCTATTACATATCCAGCTAAATATTGACAAATTTCAGGCAGTGTCCCAAGTGTACTTAGTATACGCTAATGCTATGACGTCATAGTTGATACTTAGAAATCCAAAAGTGTATTGTTTGAAAGACAAAGGTTCATACTTTGTATTGATTACATTATCCCTCAATAGAATCACCCATGCATTCCATACCATGATCACTTTCATTATTTACTGACTGCCCCTCGTATATACTATATTGCAATTATCAATTTCAAGACTGCGCATGAAGAGTCATGTTAATAACACATACCAATGATGTCAAATAGATGTTGATGAATTGAATTTATATCTAAATGTTGATAAATTGTTTATATCTGATACTCGATAACTTGACGACAAGCATAAGTTGCACAAACTTTTTTTCTTTTTTTTACATAATATTAATCATCCATGTTGTCCTTAAATCACATCACAAAAATGTTACATAAAAGAAGTTTCAATAAATGGTATAGTATACAAATGTATCATGATATATCATATATATCATATATATTATCCTATCCTCCATACAAATATTTCATTATTGACACATCATGTCAGCTTTAAAGCTTTAAGTATCATTACGTAATAACTTACATAAATTACAAATCATTGTATATATTTCTATTTATGATATTAAATAAAGTAATATAACATACAATATCATTACATCACATTTTATCATGAACCTTGCGTATTTTTAAAAATACGCAAGGTTATTTAATTGAATTAAAAATATGGACAAACTTAATGCAGTTTTGTTGAGCGTTTCAACCTATTTAAGGAATTCAAACAATGTGGTCCTGCGAAGCAGGAAAAATTAAGAGTATAAGAGAACACTTATTGTGCCTTTGAACCACAAGTTAACATTTCATCGGATTTTAATTCGGACCCCAAGAAGATTTACTGGAAGAATGGGATAAGATATGTCATCAAAATTGTATATTCTTATCTTGATAATAATGAATAAAAGTGATTTCATCCTTACGGAATAGAGAGTGGTACATCAGCTATACGTTATTATTGTTTAGCTTATTTCCTTGAAGGGTTTCCAAAACCAACTAATGACCTTCGGATAAGTGGCCGACATTTCAAACTACCGCAACAGAGGCCATATTATTACACCGGTCTATTCTATAATAGAATTGGTTCATGACGTCCAATTCATTACATGAATCATGTTACCAAATTGGCCTACATATCATGAAACAGGCATGTCTTCTTTCTGAAAATCTTAAACACAGTTATTATTCCCGACAAGATGACAGCATACCCGTACGTTATAAAGTTCTTCAAGATGGTTTGATGTGCACATCTCTCTTCAAAATTTACACCACAGAGTGGAGATAAACTGGCTTTTCCAGTTGAAAATTGTACACCCCTTCTTCTTCTTTTTCCAATAAAGTGCAGAATTCATTAAATAATTATAGTCTTACTGCGTATCCCTGGAACCCAGGAATACTTATGGAATTTGGGTACAGATACAGACCGGGATGATCCCCTACTCGTTACGAAGGAGTCTGTAACCTTTTAACGTGCTCGGGGATAGCTCTTCCGATACACGGGACCAACATTTCTACGTTACTTCCGAACCACGATGCGCCACGTACATGCCTACTTCAGTCTGCACGGTCTGGAAGGAGGCATGAGGCTGTGTTGGTGTATCGAATTGCTCAACGATCCACCAACAGAACTACGGCGCGCAGCAGTGTTACAACGCTCTAACCGACTGCGCCACCTCGCCCCTTTGGAAGACATGACCTTCAACTTTCCGACATGACCTTTAACTTTTCGACAGGGAGTGCAGATTCCAAATGGAGTCACCAATGCAGGTAACCCCCATTTGAAATTCACACTCCCTGTGATAGGGAAGATTAATTGTCTTACATATAAGCAGTGATAAGGGGTGTGTGTATTTCAAAATAGTCAATGTTACTGGATTTGGTTCTTGAGACTTGCAGGGAAGCATGTTTTATGAAGAGACTATAATGTTGGTGTGTTTTTTAAATTGTCGAATTCTATACGTTTATGAGTGTGATTATGATTAAGGACGTATGGTGCGCATATCATACATCATTTTGTAGAAGGGCATGCTTATATCTGCACACGCCAAAACGTCTTCGTCAAGCTCGGTTTTATCTGGTAACTTCTTCGGTGGCAAGAAATGAGAACTTCTAATGGCCGTCTTGTAGAATCCCCACTCTCCATCATGTAATCCACCACCAAGCAACTGCTTCGATATCTTCCAATTTTTGACCACATCAGTACCTGGCTCCCATTGCAGCATGTCATCTGTATAGGGAATACCAACAGCTCTGCAGTACTTTGACAGGATCGAGGCGGGTTGATTTAGCAGATCATCGACATCTAATATCACAAGATCTGAGTCACAGATGTCGGGATTTTTCTTTAGATACTGTATGATTTCATACTGTTCCTTATAGTTGTATTGTTGATAGTAACAATTCTCAATTGTATCTTGCAGGTTTGGAGATTGATAATATCTACCGAAAGTCTTTTTCCAAGAAGAGAACATCTTGTAAGGATGGCGAATGATAAACGTATGGCGGAATCCACTTGGGATTAGATCATGATCACCACACAACGCAAATGGAAGATCCTTACAGATGAGGAATTGCTTACCGGGATAGTCACATTCTAGCTGAGTCTTTGCCCAGCTGTAAGTTCCAACCGATGCATCATACACATATGCAAAATCATCAACTACAGTTTCACTTGCTTTGGAGATGTAGCTTTCATTGCCCTGGAATCTGAGATCCGCTCCGTAGTAGAAACACGAGGTAAAAATACCATTTATGATCTGAGCATCTTTAACATTGCTTAGCCATTTTAGAAACACTGTACCTAACGACCTGTTATTAGCCCATAGGTAGATGCGCTTCATATTATCTGGTTTTACCGCTTCCATAGTTGATCTGTTTATGTATTTCTGTTGAACGGCGTTGTTTAGATTTGCTTCTTCGAGTTTTCTGATCACACGAAATGAAGATTATATAATCCCCTGCTGTTAATTTGGGTCGGTCTACTTCACTTTGGTTTTCGACTATGCATACATGGCTTATAATACGACACGTAAGGCTGGTGCTAAAATTGAACATTGGTGGACATTGGACGTAGCTGAACACATGAACTAAAAATAGATCACGAGATAATGCTATTTAATGTTAATGTAATGTTATTGTACTGGCTTTCCACAGTTTATATTTTGCTTTGTTTTTTGATATTGCTATGTATATTTTATAATGCTTTTTATTATTTTGTACCATTTTTACCATTGTAAAGCGCCTAGTGACTGGTTCTGATGTTACGCGCTTTATAAATCCTGCTTAAATATTATTATTATTATTAATCATTCACGTGCATTACAGGTTAATTGTATTACTATATTTATACGTACTGCCCTCTTTGGTAGAGAAGCGGTAAATATAAGCGGTAATAATAGCCGATGAGGGCCACATCTGGAACTGTGAGTGTAACGCTTTAGGGAACTTACAATTTTGTTGGTGGCTATTTTATGAACTAATAAAGTATACTTCATCCATAAAAGTACACAATTCTTTGAAGAGTGGCATACAGGCTACCGGCTGGCGTAATTTTCGGATACACATATATTTGCAATGAAAGACAGTGAGCAGGAGAACAGCGATGATATGGTAATTAAGTGAAACTTCGTACTTGCAGGCTAAATTTCTCAAAGAGAGTAGTTTTAATTACAGAATAAGTTGTGGTAGCTGATAAAATGTGCTTTAGGCTATTCATTTATATCAAATCTGTGGTATTTACCAGCCTAACAATGTGCTAAAAATGTACAACAAGGTATACCTTTTGAGTTGACCTTGAAAATGTAGGTTGATGTACAGCTATGTACAGCTATGCACAGTCTCACGGTAAACTATAGGGGCGTGTACATTCCTATGCACTCCATATTTAGTATTTGGCGCGCATATTTAGTCTGCTAAGCAGCAGGATTTAATAGCGCGTGCAAGGGTCCAATTGTCATATTGATTGGCTGGTATTTACAATAGCAAGTACACAATCTTACAGAATCAATACCTCCGTGAGTAACTCATTAACATAGAGGTGAATCTTTGGTGACTACAGTTGCTATATGTTGTTGGCAAGTGGTTATATAACCTTGGATTGGCGCATGACCAGGGCTGAACATGCCATGGAGAGAGAATAAAGTTGGGAAATCCCCCGTTTTCATACCGTACTTACGTCATTGTCACGTGACACGCACGACCCTGGAATATTTCACGCTCAATATATGAAGTGTGGCGGTCTCGAAGTCAAACGGTCGTCCAGAACTTGCCACAACGATGCGGATATCATCATAGACGGTAATTGTTACCGTCTATGATATCATATGGTAAATAAGGAGGAGGCGGGTGGGGACTGCGGGTGGGCAGGAACTAGGGTGGGCATCAATAGGAAGAAATTCGTAAGATGTGAATGTCATTGAGATCAAAATAATGACCATTAAATACAACTCAACATGGGATCGCAATGAATACATTGTTGACTGCTTCATTCACTGACTGTCAACTGTCGCCAAATGTTTGCTATTATCTTACAACATAGAGATTTCCATGAGTATAATATGTGCACATTTCAAGTTGAAGAACACGACCCTCCACCATTACTGCTGCAGTGATTTTCCTGATGCTTTTATGCTTATTTGTTTGTTGGTTTATACGGTTGGCCCGTGTGAACACACGCTTGGGACCTGGTGGGACCAGACTCAAGCAAAAAGCTTGAGATAGCCTACAAATTATCTTAATAAGCATTGTTCAACAAATTCTTATTTAAACATGGTAGTGATTTTGCAAACGAGGTTCTTGGCTAAAGCACTTTCCGATAATTTTTGAAAAGTTGTCGCAAGAAAATGTTAATGTTTTTAATGACCGTTTGCAAATAATTTGAAATCGTATACACCAGTTTTTATAAAGCAACATGGGTACCATTACAAACTGGTGCTATTGTTTAAAAGAGTTTTACAGTATTTTATAAACCCTCGAAGGTCTTAGCTCAAAAATTGGCTTTTGTCCAAAGACTCTTCTCGCAGCAATTGTGTACTATTATCATTATGTACAGGATAATATCGAGCAACAGGTTGTGCATGTGTCCTTGGATGATAGTCTCTACTCAAAACAGAACCTAACAAAAACTTAAAACGATCCACTCCCGTCACAAAAATTAAGACAAAGCTGCTGCACACTCTTGTATTGTTCTCCAGCAGGTAAAATATTTTATTTATTGTCAGATAAGTAAATTAGAACACAAGAAATACCTCTGATGAAAAAGAAAATAGCTTTGATGAAAACAAAAATAGCTCTGATGAAAACAAAAATAGCTCGGATGAAAACAAAAATAGCTCTGATGAAAACAAAAATAGCTTTGATGAAAACAAAAATAGCTCTGATAAAAATAACATTTGATTTGTTTCCACCATCATCATCTACTGCCATCGTCCAGAGCTGCTCTACGTTCGTTTTTGTAAATTAAAGTTACAATTTAAAATAATCGACGAATGACATGTGGTTAAAACATACCTTTCACTCTGTTAAAATGTGGCCTAATTTTCTATATACGGGGGTCATTCAATAAGTTCTACCTCCTACCTCATAACTTTATTATAATGAGCCAGTCTTATCAAATTTCACACGATTGTAGCTTGGAACCTCAGCTACAAATCCAATGTAAATTGATCTGAGTACTGGTTGTACTTTTCCGGACATGCAGTGAGAACCAAACTTCGATTTAGTGTGACGGAAACGGATGAAAAACAGCAAAATATCGCCGAAGTGCTTTTCAATTGGCCTATTGTAAGTGGCAAAACATACCTATCGGTCAATTATAACCGTTCTAAATATCAGATATCTCTCTAACAGACTGTAAACAATAAAGTTGACTGATTGGTTTGGAAAAAATATGCCCTCTGATTAGCCAGATCTAAGTCAGGACAACCATTCAGTTTACCCCTCCCTAAAAAACCCTGTAAAAGTCATATTTGACTTTCATGATAACTAAGCGATCTTCAATATATCGAACTAAATGGAGGGATTTAAAGTCTGTCAAAGCGATAATTTTCTATCATTGACTACCTGATTGACTATTCTGAAGGTTGCGCATAAGTAAAACTCATAAAGTGACTATTATGGTAAAGATTTCAGTTCAGTTTTTTTTTTCCAGTTTATTTTCCACAAATGAGATACATAATAATGACAATACAATTAATATACTATGGTAGGTTGACCAAATCAGAGCAGAGCTCGGGAAGTACTGGCCACCTAAATAAAATCATTAGCTATAATGCAAAGAACTCGAGTGTATGTTGGCAACGGCATGAACACAATTACAATAACAGATCAGTAACGATTATAGTGTACATCTGTGAATAATGATTATGTAAGACATCAAGGCGATAGAATACGGATTTATAAAGATTTAACATTCGAGGCATCATTGTGGCTTAAGTTGTAACAAAGAAATTTGACTGATGGCAGTATTCTTGTATGCCAACGGCATAGCAATACATTTCAGTTGATAGTACACTAGTTGCAAGCCTACAAGAGTTAATATTGTTTACAATCTTATCTATACATGATAATACTGTAATATATTTAGATATCATTCATTCATTTCAATTTTCAGTATTTAAATCATGCTCTTATATCTAACTATACAATACGAAAAAACACCCGAAAACATGTGTATATTTTTAAGGTCATTTTCTGTGTCCGTTGTCCAAAATCTCTCTCTGGCTTTGACCGCGTCATAACAAAAGTAAAACAGATATTAATTATCATTTACTACATATTTGTAGCTATGATTCGGAGCTATAATCATGACAAATGTCATGAGGTTGACATTAATATTAGCGATGTTATGAGGGAGGAGGTAGAACTTATTGAATGACCCTCGTATATATATTGTAATTATCACAATAACACATATTAATGATGTCAAACAAATCTAAATGTTTATAAATTGTATTTATATCTGATACTGGATAATGCAGTTTTGTTGAGCGTTTCAACCTTATATAAGGAATTCAAACAAACAATTTACTCAAAGCAGGAAAAATTAAGAATAACAGAACACTTGTTGTGCCTTTGAACCACAAGTTGACATTTCATCGGATTTTGATTTGGAAAAGATTTACTGGAAGATTAGGATAAGATATGTCATCGAAATTGTACTTATCTTGAAAATGCTGAATATAAAGTAATTTAATTTCATCCATAAGGAATAGGGAATGGTACATCAGCTACCTTATTATTTATTTCCTTGAAGGGTTCCCAAAACCAATTAATGACCTCCGGATAAGAGGCCAATATTTCAAACTACCTCAATAGAGGCTATGTAGCCATGCGCAACGCGGACTTCAAATGGGAACCGCACCCGGCCTATTCTATTCAATTGAATCGGTGCATGACGTCCAATTCATTGCATGAATCGTGTTACCAAATTGAATTACATTTATGAAACAGGCAAGTCTTCTTTCTGAAAATCTTAAACACAGTTATTATTCCCGACAAGATGGGCAGCTAACCCGTTATATGGATAACCTCTTCACTTAACTTTTCTGTGTTGTAACTCGTCCCCACAGAAATGCTGAGAAAAAAAATCATACGAGAGGGTTTTCTACATATGCCTATGTCGTCTATCTAAACTAGGTAATGATATATATATTTGTTAAATCTCTCAGATCTCTCAATTCCCGGGTCTAAATGCCCCTTTAAACTACTTCAATATTAAAAATAGATATTATATAGGCCTACAGTGATATAATATAATATTGATACAATATCAAGCAATACGTAAAACAAATGGAAGCACATTTTAGATAATTTTTACTATGAAAAACTTTTTTTGCAAAAGGGCCTATACAGACCATCCCCACATGTTACTAATTTTGCATAATAGTGAAATCGCATAGACAAGTCCATGGAATTAATCAAATTATTGTATGGCTGTGTTCATTACTGTTTCTATGGCTTGGATTAGTGCATCCATGTACGCCAATTAAAGGTAGATGACCCGATCACATTTTCGTAACACAGAATTATTTCAAACATACGGAGATTTTCATATCATATGAAAGCTCGTATTTTTCTCATCATCATACTGAAATTTGACGGCCTAAATCGGTATAATTACGGAGAAATCGATGAAATAACGTCGAATTACCGCGAAAGGTGGTATACCACCAATATCGTTTGTGTACAACTCAATGGGTACATTTCACGGCATCTTTTGCGTCTAAAATAAGAACCATTAGAGTTATGCAACTCAAACTTTGGAACACGAGTTTTTTAAGGATGACCTTTCATGTAGAATAGTAAACTTCAAGTTTAAAATCGGAATATGATCGGGTCATCTACCTTTAAGGCACCAACAATACAAGCCTCATTCCACATAATGAATAGCCATCCATTCAATAATGCAAAATGAGTAACATGCAGAAGTGGATATAAGCCCTTTTGCAAAACAGCTCTTCATATGTATATAATGGGTAGACTTCCTCTATGACCTACTGGTACTTCGGTGCAGTCCATCAAATACGTTATAAAGTGTTTCAAGATGGATGATGTTCATATCTCTCTTGGAAAATTAACACCACAGAGTGGAAATAAATGGGCTATTCCAGTTGAAATCCATACACCCCCTATGGAAGACATGACCTTCAACTTTCCCACAGGGAGTGAATTCCAAATGGAGTCACCAATGCAGATAACTCCATTTGAAAGGACCTCTAGATGGATTTGAATGTGAATCAGCCCATGCTGGTGAATGATTGTAACTTCTCTAAAATAAATTGACATGATTCTGCCAGGAGCATATCAATTAAGATTGGTATGTAAGTGTATTTGTATTCAGCGGCATTCAGAGTGTATGAAACATCTTTAAATGGTCTAAAAACTCATACAAAGAACATATTTGGGGGAGTAAGATTCATAAGGCTACTTGATAACACATATAAACCGCGCCAATAAAGTATCTTAACACTTACAAATGGTCAGATTTATCGGAACCTGAAATAGTATGCAAAACAATAATTAATTAATTCGATTCACAGTTATCTTCTGCGCATTTTAACACCTCTTTTGTTGCGCTACGATGTTGTTTGGCGGATTTATGAGCACCTGAGTGACTTAAGGTCTGATTCAAAAGTTTTTAATAACAAAACAAAAGGGTCAGAGATGGGAGGCATAGATCAATAATTAATCAATCATTAATTGTCATGGTTAAGTAAACAGAACAAATTGGTGTCTTTTGTCTTGATTTTGTCTGTGTGTGATGCCTGTGTGAGTTTCCTTCTGGAATCGGGTGAATAGGAGCTTTTGCAACTTTTGAATTCGACCTTAAGCCACTCAAGTGCCCATAAAGCCGCCAAACAACATCGTAGCGCAACAAAAGAGGTGTCAAAATGCGCAGAAGATAACTGTGAATCGAATTAATTAATTATTTGTTTGTATACTATTTCAGGTTCCGATAAATCTGACCATTTGTAAGTGTTTAGATACTTTATTGGCGCAGTTTATTATACCTAAACCAGAGAACCATAACAAGTTGTACATGTATGTTTAATAGCTCCTACATTGCTCAGTATTCAATACAACATTATCCATGTTTTCTTCTTATTCAGGGCAGCCGTATATTGTATTGTATGGTGTATTCATTATTGTTTCTATGACTTGGATTAGTGCATCCATGCACGTCAATTGAATCAACAACAATGCAAGCCACATTCCACATCATGAAAAGCCATCCTTTCAAATTGATAGATTTTCCCCGGGTCAATTTAAAATATAAATTACCGTATGTATATTACGGTCATGCATGTCATGTGTTATGAACTCGCCTCCCAATAGGGTGGTGCTGTTACACTTTTTAGTTTCATGCTGTCATATTCCTTTAATATTTTTAAAACCACAAAAGCTATCTCTTGGTATCATTTTAAAGCCCTACAAACAAGCTATCTACCTGCAAAATGGCATTGGTATTGCTAATACAGAAGGGGAGATACAGCCGTTTGAAGTTTGGGGACCAGGAGTGGTGCCGGAAGGGGTGCCGCCGCAAGGGGTGCCGCCTGTACAAACTCAATTGGGGATAATCCCATGCTTTGTTGTTTTTACAATAACAAGTCATCCCTGATGTTACAAACACCATTCTGGTCCCATTTTAAAGGATATTTAGTAGTCTTTAAGTACGTGGTTCAACAGATTTGTCAACTATTTGTAACAACTAATTAATTATGGATAAGACCATGATCATCAGCTTTCTTCCTATTCGCTACACAGTCAACATGAATAATCAGCCTCAATTTACCGGATTTATAAAAATGACTATAACAGAAAAAGTTTTCAACCTATGACAGCAAAAGTATACATTTTTGAAAAGCTTGTAACTAGAGGAATTTAAAAATGCAGTTTAGATCAGAGAAGGGTACATGCTTAACAAATAATTCTCAAAATTCTAAAAATATATAAAATATAAATTGGAGATATTCACTAGCCGGTATAATTACCTTACTGACGTAGTAAACCTTTGACAATTATATATCATCTGATGGGTAATTTCACGAGGAATTTAAATATGTAAAGTAAATAATAATAGGTGTAGGTATAAACAAATATATGGATCTCAAATTAAAAATTAAAAACTCTGATATTTTTCCGAACATTGTGAATCATACCATTTTAGGTCCTTGGTCGTACTATAATTTCAATGGCATATTTGGTTTCCTCATGCAATTTTCCTTCAGAAAATGTATACTTTTACTACTTCAGGGGGGTAGGCCTATATAAGCAAATATAAATATGTAAAGTTAAAATCATGTCGCGAAAGCCCAAATCCGTGTGTAACGCGAAAGGAGGCGCGAGCTTTTAACACATGACCTTATGCAGCTTGATTTGTCTACAGTGGCAATTCTGTTAAGAGAACAAACTCCATTTTAGTAGAAAAAAGTTGAAAATGGATGCTCCCCCCTCCCCCGAGAACCACTGAGATGCCACTTTGCACATGTTTAGATAATAATATTATACATATTTTATCAAAGTCACGTGTTGGTTTTCGGGGGGTGGGGGGGGGGGGGGGGGGGGGGGTGCTTTAGAGAAAAACGATTTATCAATGTCGTCTTTGGAAGTAGAAACAATAAAATGCGATATTATAATACTTTTAAAAGTATAGATATTGCTTTTTTGTATATATATCAAAGTTTATGTATTAGACTAACCTTTCATTACTTTTTTTGTTAATTTATGATTACATTTAAAATCATGTGTCATTTTTGGGAGCCCTTGGGCTGATTCCCTTTCAAATCCATAGAGGTCCGTCACACTCCCTGTCTGTGATGAGAAGATTAAGGTAATTGTCTTACATAAGCAGTGATAAGGGTGTGTGTATTTCAAAATAGTCAATGAGCGTGTTTCTACTGGGGAAAAACCGCTAATAAACGCTAAGTTTGCCCAGTAGAAACAGGCAGAACCCGGCAATAATCGGTATTTTGGTAATTTTAAAAACCTTCACAAACCAGGTTTAGAACCGGCAATAATCGGCAATAAACCCAATAGAAACAGAAAGGCGATTCTTAGCGGTTTGCGCCGTGAACCGTGTCACGCTGGGTTATACACATTATTGTGAAGCAATCTTTTTTCAGGAGCGGTGGCATTGTTTGGTATTACAAAAGGTCAAATGTCGTGGCCCATCGACTAGGATCGATAAACTTAGCGGTAACTTTTCGCGAGTAGAAACAATGGGGATTAAAAACTTACCGATTGAAACTTAACGTTTATTAGCGTTTACTTTTTGCACCCAGTAGAAACACGCTCAATGTTACTGGGTTTGGTTCTTGAGACTTGCAGGGAAGCATGTTTTATGAAGAGACTAATTTTGTTTTTAAAGATTCCCGATTCTATACGTTTATGAGTGTCATTATGATTAAGGACGTATGGTGCGCATGTCATACATCATTTTGTAGAAGGGCATGCTTATATCTGCACACGCCAAAACGTCTTCGTCAAGCTCGGTTTTATCTGGTAACTTCTTCGGTGGCAAGAAATGAGAACTTCCAATGGCCGTCTTGTAGAATCCCCACTCTCCATCATGTAATCCACCACCAAGCAACTGCTTCGATATCTTCCAATTTTTGACCACATCAGTACCTGGCTCCCATTGCAGCATGTCATCTGTATAGGGAATACCAACAGCTCTGCAGTACTGTGACAGGATCGAGGCGGGTTGATTTAGCAGATCATCGACATCTAATATCACAAGATCTGAATCACAGATGTCGGGATTTTTCTTTAGATACTGTATGATTTCATACTGTTCCTTATAGTTGTATTGTTGATAGTAACAATTCTCAATTGTATCTTGCAGGTTTGGAGATTGATAATATCTACCGAAAGTCTTTTTCCAAGAAGAGAACATCTTGTAAGGATGGCGAATGATAAACGTATGGCGGAATCCACTTGGGATTAGATCATGATCACCACACAACGCAAATGGAAGATCCTTACAGATGAGGAATTTCTTACCGGGATAATCACATTCTAGCTGAGTCTTTGCCCAGCTGTAAGTTCCAACCGATGCATCATACACATATGCAAAATCATCAACTACTGTTTCACTTGCTTTGGAGACGTAGCTTTCATTGCTCTGGAATCTGAGATCCGCTCCGTAGTAGAAACACGAGGTAAAAATACCATTTATGATCTGAGCATCTTTAACATTGCTTAGCCATTTTAGAAACACTGTACCTAACGACCTGTTATTAGCCCATAGGTAGATGCGCTTCATATTATCTGGTTTTGCCGGTTCCATAGTTGATCTGTTTATGTTTTTGTGTTTAACGGTGTTGTTAAGATTTGCTTCTTCGGGTTTTCTGATCAAACGAAATGAAGATTATAATCCCCTGCTTCTTGTTAATTTCGGTCGGTCTACCTCACTTTGGTTTTCGACTATGCATACATGGCTCATAATACGACACGTAAGGCTCAGCCAGTAGGGAGGTCACGCTGCATGTCATATTTTGTTATACGGCCGTGTGTCTTGAACTCGCCACCCTTACCGTTGCATGTTCAGATTTTTACATTTTACACCATCTGAGATTCGAATTAGCATATCGCAATAACTATTTCTTCTACCCCATAAAAAGTATATATTTTCTGAACGGTAATCTCACAAGGAATCTAAATATGCTATTGGAATTTAGATAAGAAATAATGGTAACATGTTGTGATTAAGAATGTTCAAAAAATATAGATTTCTTTCATATTTTGATTTAAGCTCAATAATAATTTTGTACCTATCCCAATCATAATTTTACTGTGCATATTTAAGTTCCTCATGCAATTACCCATCAGAACATAATAGTTGTTAATGGTAAACATGTTGAAATATACTATATCGAGAAGTAAATGAGCACAAACGTTTAAATTTCATATTTATTAGAGTTAACAAGTATATTGTTTTTGGTATGCACCCTATCCTGATTTAAACGTCATTTCTGAATTCCCCTATTTGAGAGCTTTCCAAAAATGTATAATTTTGCTATCATCGGTTAAATATTTCTTTTGTTATAGTCATGTATGTAAAACCGATGAATTAGGGCAAGTTCACTGTGTAGCGAATAGGGAAAAAGCCAAGGACAACGCAATCGATTCATGATTACAATTGTTGAACAATAGTTGTCACATTTGTTGAAACAGATTCTTATAGAATATAAAAAAATCTATAAAATGAGATCAAAATCATTTTTGTACCGTACAGGGATGAGGAGTTATAGTAAATTGAACGTAGAATTGGGAACATTTTCTATATTTCCCATAGAGATTGCACACAGCACCGCCGCCACCGCCGCCGCCGCCACCGCCACCACCCCTGACTTTCACAACATAATCAATCATATCTCAGCCAAACATTTATAGAAATACCTGATTTATTAACACAATGTAGCTAGATAAATAGGCTTTCACATGACACCTCAACCATAGCTCTACCACATTTAGTTGTTGAGTTAATAGAGAGAGATGGCTGATTCGTCACCAAAAATGCAACGCCACCACCCTTTTTGGGTGGTGAGTTCAAAACACATGGCCATACGCAAGACAACAATGGAGTCTTATTGACTGCAATATTTGCTAGAAATAGCTTCGGGAAATGGTCTATTTGGGCATCTCAAAAAACTAAGAAACGTGTTAAAATCATGTAGATTTTTAGAGGAGGGTCAATAACATCTGCAAAACGGTCAAATGTATAGTTTTAAACACGTTTGGTGACCAAATTTATGTCGTACAATGTCGGCAAATTCACGTTTTGAAAATCCGTGGTCTTCAAAATTACAGGAATCCTAACTCATTCTAAACCTCACCAAATCATGAAATGAACCCTCCTCTACAAAAAAGTCCGTGTACGTATTGCTCTATCTGCTTGGAGATAGCGAAGACCACGGAAACCTCATAGCTTTATACCACGGAATGAAATCTGCCATACACATTACATGGCGAAAATCGTACAGATTTGCACTGCAGACCTCTGTGTAGGGAGTGTTGACAATAGCATGACAATAGCAAGGTCGTTTGACTATTGTGTTTGTGCATGTTTGTGACGACTGACCCCGTTTAACAATTTTCATAGCTTTCATATAGGGCTTGGGTGACCTAACTATTGACTGAGGCTGGTGCTAAAATTGAACATTGGTGGACACGTAGCTGAACCTATGAACTAAAAATAGATCACGAGATAATGCTATTTAATGTTAAAGGGACATTAAGTGGTGTTGACAATTTTAAATGTTTAAAAATTTACTTCAGAATTCAAGATGAACATTAAAAATTGCCATTATTGTTGTTTCTACTAACAAAAACACAGCAAAACTTGATTAAAACAATATCATCGCTATTTATTGAATATGGTTCGCGTTATGTATCACGCGTACTGCAGGGGGATACTGTCGGACGTAAAATGCTCGTTGCGGCTGTACGAGCATTTTTGAATCAACGTTTTCTTGTACAAAGAGGGCCAGTGGCGTAACAGCCGGGGGGGGGGGGGGGCAGGGGGGCACAGTGCCCCCCCCCCCCCTGAAGGTGCTCAGCAGGAAATTCAAACCTACCCACCAGGGAAAATGGGGGGAAGGGAAAAGAGGAAAAGAAGGGGGAAAAGGAAAGAAAAGAGAGAGAGAAAGGAAAAAGGGAGGAAAAAAAAAAAGGAATAGGAGAAAAAAGGGGATTGAAAGGAAAGAAGAAAGGGAAAGAAAGAAAGAAAGAAAGTTTCGCAGTACAAAATGCACAACAGTCAACAAATTGAAGCGAAATTTTGTGAACGTGCGAAATTTTTTGAGGTGGGTGGGGGCGTTTTCACAAAAAAAGGTACATTAGTAACAAAAAAAGGTACATTGGTACCCCAAAAAGGTACATTGGTACCCAAAAAAGGTACATTGGTACCCCAAAAAAGGTACATTGGTACCAAACAAGGACTTTTTCAGATTTGGGGTGGGGGGGGGGGGGGGGTGGGCGTCCGCCCCCGCCCCCCTAGTAACGGGCCTGCGAATAATATGTGCACATTTCAAGTTGAAGAACACGACCCTCCCACCATTACTGCTGCAGTGATTTACCTGATGCTTTTAATGCTTATTTGTTTGTTGGTTTATACGGTTGGTCCGTGTGAACACACGCTTGGGACCTGATGGAACCAGACTCAAGCAAAAAGCTTGAGATAGCCTACAAATTATCTTAATAAGCATTGTTCAACAAATTCTTGTTTAAACATGGTAGTGATTTTGCAAACGAGGTTCTTGGCTAAAGCACTTTCCGATAATTTTTGAAAAGTTGTCAGAAGAAAATGTTAATGTTTCTAATGACCGTTTGCAAATAATTCGAAATCGTATACACCAGTTTTTATAAAGCAACATGGGTACCATTACAAACTGGTGCTGTTGTTTAAAAGAGTTTTACAGTATTTTATAAACCCTCGAAGGTCTTAGCTCAAAAATTGGCTTTTGTCCAAAGATTCTTCTCGCAGCAATTGTGTACTATTATCATTATGTACAGGATAATATCGAGCAACAGGTTGTGCTTTTGGTAGTTTCTACTGCTTTCTAATCGAAATATGATGAAATTGTGTGTGTGCATTATGCTGATTGTAGATTTAATGTAGCTTCATAATGTGTTCTGCTGGATGTTGAACGTAGTTGTTATACAGGATAATATCGACCAACAGGTTGTGCATGTGGCCTTGGATGATAGTCTCTACTCAAAACAGAACCTAACAAAAACTTTAAAACGATCCACTCCCGTCAC
The DNA here is from genome assembly GCA_035610835.1 of Ophiura sarsii. Classification (NCBI taxonomy): domain Eukaryota; kingdom Metazoa; phylum Echinodermata; class Ophiuroidea; order Amphilepidida; family Ophiuridae; genus Ophiura; species Ophiura sarsii. The sequence continues at coordinate 4,721,301 of CM069443.1, forward strand.
AAAAATTAAGACAAAGATGCTGCACACTCTTGTATTGGTCTCCAGCAGGTAAAATATTTTATTTATTGTCAGATAAGTAAATTAGAACACAAGAAATACCTCTGATGAAAAAGAAAATAGCTTTGATGAAAACAAAAATAGCTCGGACGAAAACAAAAATAGGTCTGATGAAAACAAAAATAGCTTTGATGAAAACAAAAATAGCTCTGATAAAAATAACATTTGATTTGTTTCCACCATCATCCAGAGCAGCTCTACGTTCGTTTTTGTAAAATAAAGTTGCAATTTAAAACAATCGACGAATGACATGTGGTTAAAACATACCTTTCACTCTGTTAAAATTTTGCCTATATTTCTATATATATATATATTGCAATTATCACAATAACACATATTAATGATGTCAAACAAATCTAAATGTTTATAACTTGTATTTATATATGATACTCGATAATGTGTTGCTCGTTTCAACCTTATTTAAGGAATTCAAACAAACAATTTACTCCTGCGAAGCAGGCAAAATTAAGAGTTAAAGAACACTTTTTTTGTGCCTTTAATCCACAAGTTGACATTTCATTGGATTTTAATTCGGACCCCAAGAAGATTTACTGGAAGATTGGGATAAGATATGTCATATAATTATGTCATCAAAATCGTACTTATCTTGATAATGCTGAATATAAAGTAATTTTATCCATAAGGAATAGGGAGTGGTACATCAGCTATACGTTATTATTGTTTTGGTGATGAATCATTCATCTCTCTCTATTAACTCAACAACTAAATGTGGTAGAGCTTTGGTTTAGGTGTCATTCGAAAGCCTATGTTTGTGCTCATTCACTTCCCGATTTAGTATATTTCAACAATTTACCCTTGATAACACTTATGTTCTGATGGGTAATTGCATGAGGAACTAATATGCACAGTAAAATTATGATTGGGATAGGTATAAAAAATTAAATATGATTGCGCTTTAATCAAAATATGAAGAAAACAAAATCGATATTCTTTTAACATTCTTAATCACAACGTGTTAGCATTAGGTCCTATCTAAATTCCAATATCATATTTGGATTTCTTGTGAGATTTCCTTTCAGAAAATATGTACTTTTATGGGGTAGAACAAGTAGTTATTGCGAAATACTAATTCGAATCTCAGATGGTGTAAAATGTAAAAATCTGGAAATGCAACGGGAAAGGTGGCGAGTTCAAAACACGTGGCCATAAAGAACATATTTGGGGGAGTAAGATTCATAAGGCTACTTGATTACAAACATATTATGCCTAAACCAGAGAAGGTCATGTGTTATAAGCTTGCCTCCTTTCGCGTTACACACGGATTTTGGCTTTCGCGACATGATTTTAACTTTACACATTTATATTTGTTTCTATACCCCCTGAGGTAGTAAAAGTATACATTTTCTGAAGTGAAATTGCATGAGAAAACCAAATATGCCATTGAAATTACAGTACATGTACGACCAAGGACTAAAATGCCAAATGGTATGTTTCAAAATGTTCGGAAAAATATCAGAATTTTCATTTTTTAATTTGAGATTTATATAATTTTTATACCTACCCCTATCATTATTATCTTTACATATATGAATTCCTCATGAAATTACCCATCAGATGATATATAATTGTCAAAGGTTACTGCGTCGGTAAGGTAAATATACCGGTTAGCGAATATCTCCAATTTATATTTTATATATTTTTAGAATTTTCAGAAATATTTTTTAAGGATGTACTCTTCCCTGATCTAAACTGCATTTCTGAATTCCTCTAATTCCAAGCTTTCCAAAAATGTGCTATCATAGGTTGAAAACTTTTTCTGTTATAGTCATTTTTATACATCCGTTAAATTGAGGCTGATTATCCATGTTGACTGTGTAGCGAACACTGATGATCATTGTCTTATCCATAATTAATTAGTTGTTACAAATAGTTGACAAGTCTGTTGAACCCCATACTTAAATACTTTATATTCTATAAGTTTCTGTTTCAACAAACGTGTCAACTATTGTGTAACATTTGTAATCATGAATCGATTGCATTGTCCTTGGCTTTTCCCCTATTCGCTACATAGTGAACTTGCCCTAATGCATCGGTTTTACATACAAGACTATAACAAAAAAGTATACAACCGATGATAGCAAAATTATACATTTTTGGAAAGCTCTCAAATAGGGGAATTCAAATATGCCGTTTAAATCAGGATAGGGTGAATAGGCCAACAAATATATGTGTAAACTCTAATAAATATGAAACGTAAACGTTTGTGCTCATTCACTTCCCAATATAGTATATTTCAACAAGTTACCCTTGACAACCATTATGTTCTGATGGGTAAATTGCATGAGGAACTAATATGCCCGGTAAAATGATGATTGGGATAGGAATAAAAAAAATATTGAGCTTTAATCAAAATTTGAAGAAGAAAGAAAAAAAATCGATATTCTTTGAACATTTTTAATCACAACATGTTACCATTATGTCCTATGCAAATTCCAATAGCATATTTGGATTCCTTGTGAGATTACCGTTCAGAAAATATAGAGTACAAGTAGTTATTGCGATATGCTAATTCGAATCTCAGGTGGTGTAAAATGTAAAAATCTGGACATGCAACGGGAAGGGTGGCAAGTTCAAAACACATGGCCTTACTGTTTCTATTACTTGGATTAGTGCATCCATGCACGCCAATTGAATCAACAACAATGCAAGCTACATTCCACATCATGAATAGCCATCCCTTCAATTTTATAGATTTTCCCCAGGCCAATTTAAAGTAGAAATCATGTATGCAGCTTGATTTTTCTACAGTGGCAATACTGTTAAGAGAACAAACTAAATTTAGTAGAAAATAGTTGAAAATGGATGTTCCCCCCCCCCACCCCCCCCCCCCCCCCCCCCCCCCCCGTTTAGATAATAACAGTTTACATATTGTATCAAAGTCACGTGTTGGTTCTGGGGGGGGGGGGGTGGGGTGCTATAGAGAAAAAACGATCATTGTCGTCTATGGAAATAGAAACAATAAATGCGATATATTAATACTTATAAAAGTATGAATATTGCTATTTGTACGATCAAAGTTTATGTATTAGACTAACCTTTCATTACTTTTTTGTTAAAGGGACATTAAGTGGTGTTGAAAAGTTTAAATGTTTAAAAATTTACTTCAGAATTCTAGATGAACATTAAAAATCGCCAATATTGTTGTTTCTACTAACAAAAAACACAGCAAAACTAGATTAAAACAATATCATCGCTATTTATTGAAAAACGCCCTCTATGCATATATGGTTCGCGTTATGTATCACGCGTACTGCACGGGGATACTGTCGGACGTAAAATGCTGGTCCCGCGGGATAAGCATTTTTTGAATCGACGTTTTCTTGTACAAAGAGAGCTGATTTTTCTTAATCCTTATAGGTGTAAGTTCATACATGTAATACAATTATAAAAATAAACTAATCTCAGTTTTTATCATAATTGAGGGCGCTGCCTCCAACACATCTCTTAGTGTCCCTTTAATTTATGATTAAATTTAAAATCATGTGTCATTTTGGGAGCCCTTGGGCTGATTCCCTTTCAAATCCATAGAGGTCCTTCACACTCCCTGTCTGTGATGAGAAGATTAAGGTAATTGTCTTACATAAGCAGTGATAAGGGTGTGTGTATTTCAAAATAGTCAATGTTGCTGGGTTTGGTTCTTGAGACTTGCAGGGAAGCATGTTTTATGAAGAGACTAATTTTGTTTTTAAAGATTGTCCGATTCTATACGTTTATGAGTGTCATTATGATTAAGGACGTATGGTGCGCATGTCATACATCATTTTGTAGAAAGGCATGCTTATATCTGCACACGCCAAAACGTCTTCGTCAAGCTCGGTTTTATCTGGTAACTTCTTCGGTGGCAAGAAATGAGAACTTCTAATGGCCGTCTTGTAGAATCCCCACTCTCCATCATGTAATCCACCACCAAGCAACTGCTTCGATATCTTCCAATTTTTTACCACATCAGTACCTGGCTCCCATTGCAGCATGTCATCTGTATAGGGAATACCAACAGCTCTGCAGTACTGTGACAGGATCGAGGCGGGTTGATTTAGCAGATCATCGACATCTAATATCACAAGATCTGAGTCACAGATGTCGGGATTTTTCTTCAAATACTGTATGATTTCATACTGTTCCTTATAGTTGTATTGTTGATAGTAACAATTCTCAATAGTATCTTGCAGGTTTGGAGATTGATAATATCTACCGAAAGTCTTTTTCCAAGAAGAGAACATCTTGTAAGGATGGCGAATGATAAACGTATGGCGGAATCCACTTGGGATGAGATCATGATCACCACACAACGCAAATGGAAGATCCTTACAGATGAGGAATTTCTTACCGGGATAATCACATTCTAGCTGAGTCTTTGCCCAGCTGTAAGTTCCAACCGATGCATCATACACATACGGAAAATCATCAACTACAGTTTCACTTGCTTTGGAGGTGAAGCTTTCACGTACATTGCTCTGGAATCTGAGATCCGCTCCGTAGAAGAAACTCGAGGTAAAAATACCATTTATGATCTGAGCATCTTTAACATTGCTTAGCCATTTTAGAAACACTGTACCTAACGACCTGTTATTAGCCCATAGGTAGATGCGCTTCATATTATCTGGTTTTACCGCTTCCATAGTTGATCTGTTTATGTATTTCTGCTTAACGGTGTTGTTAATATTTGCTCTTTCGAGTTTTCTGATCAAACGAAATGAAGATTATGCTAATTTCGGTCGGTCTACCTCAACTTGGTTGACGACTATGCATACATGGCTCATAATACGACACGTAAGGCTGGTGCTAAAATTGAACAATGGTGGACATTGGACGTAGCTGAACCTATGAACTTAAAAAAGATCATGAGATAATCAGTGTAATTACATAATGATTATTGTCTGTAGATTAATAGTTTCAGTATATTTTCATACAGGGTGTCTCAAAATATAGCATCTTAAATAAGCGCATCATAATATACTTCACGATGTACTATCGGGTAATGCCAAGCTCTACAACGTACAGCTTTAGTACTACACTGAAAACTTAAACTAGTCAGACACAGGCTGGACTAACTTTAAACTAGTCGAGAGCCTGCTGGACTAGCTTAAACTAGTCAAGCAGGCTAGTCAAGCCTGCTGGATAGGTTATGGCAGACTTGACTCTTTTAAGGTTAGTCCGGCTCAGCCTGACTAGCTTGATTTGTTCTGCTGGACTGTGGCTGGACTAGCTGGCTTGACTAGCTTTAGGTTAGACAAGCTGGCTGGACTAGCTTTATTAGGTTAGTCAAGGCACTGAGATAAAATATCAATGGCGGCATGCAGATAAAATGTACGTCACCGCCGGTCCGGTTTTGCTAGCCAATCCATACGTAATTTGCCGTAGTTATTTCATTGTGTGGCCATATTGTGTACATCATAGTGTTTGCCAACATCTGTAGACTATTTTATGCTACGTTTTGTTTGGAATGATGACTCGGAGTAGGAAAATAACTAACTGTAAAGAACGACGGTAGCGCGGGCATTTCGAACGCTAACGGGTCATCCATGGCTGACCAGTCCACTACAGCTGTAGCCAGCAGCCCCGCCAACAACATGGTCAATACGAGTGCTATTGAACAGACAGCAGAGCAATCACCCGTGGCGAAACCAAGTACTGCTACGCAACGTGAGCAATTTGAGTCAGGCGGGATCTACTATATGGTTTGAACCGCACTAACCTTACGTTAGTCGAGCAAAGCCGGACTAACCTTACGTTAGTCAAAATGGACACCATCTGGACTAACTTAAAGCTAGTCGAGCGACTAGCCTAAACTAGTTCAGCGACTAGCCTAAACTAGTCCAGCTTAGGACGGACTATCATCAAGCTAGTCGAGCGACTAACGTAAAGCTAGTCCAGCAATGCTGGACTAGGCTAAAGCTAGTCAAGATGAGCACCATCTGGACTAGCTTTAAGTTAGTCAGGCTGACCAATTTAGGTTTTCAGTGTACTACTCGTGAATCGAACCCGGGTTCGGAAGTTTCGAATATTTGGTTCCAGCTAAAATATGACAACATAAAAAATAAAAATATCCTTATCAGCATTAAGACAAATCCATATTGAGCGATTGAACAATTTCACCGACGTGAACAGTGATTTACAGATGAGAACACTGGATTTCTGGCTACATTGTGGAACGTTGTTTGGAACGCATTGGGTGCTCACCGTGCTTATTGGAGTTTGCAACTGGTCATCTCAGTGCGCGCATAATGTGAGAATTTCGGGTGGGGCAAATGATTGGCACTTGATAGCACATTCGGCGTGTGTCAATTATAGCCGCGCCCTTTGTATTTTAGTTCTAATAAAATGTTTTAATATTTGTATTCACAGTGATTGTTATTCGTACTCACTGCCTGCTTTGTAGGCGTCCTTGGTTTTTCATTGAATGCAACTTATATACGTAGTTACAAAATTATATCAATGATGTTTAAGGACAAATGGATAATGGACAGACACACAAGGATGATGTTTCTTTAAACATGTTAAATAAGTTCATCTGGATTGTTATTAAGCATCTGTCATTTGATTTCGTTGTAGACAAATCCAATAAATAGTGAATAGATTACTCACGTTTTTGAGTTACGTTTCACTGCTAAACTAGCAGCTTCGTCAGACTGGCAACTCTGTCTAGAGGCAACAGGAATTAGGGAGTTCTTGTTGCTATAGATAAAGCTACAAAAAGAGTCTAAAAACATGACTTCTCCACCACTTTTTAAACCACCGAGACATCACGCAATTTACTCGTGCACCCAAAGGACAAAATGACTCTACTTCACTTAAAGCTGAAACCGTCTATGAGATAACCTGCGCTGGTTGCCCTAAATCCCACATTGTTGGAAACTGGCCGTGCGTTTGGAACCCGCTTACAAGAACACAAGAAAGAGGTTCAGAAATATGAAAAGAAACCATAGGCCTACACAAGATCCACAAGAAAAGACTAATGAACAACGCAAATCAGCTATCACCGACCACGTAGCCGGCTACTTGTTTGTTTGTTTGTTTGTTTGTTTGTTTGTTTGTTTACACGTTCGGTCCGTACGGACACACGCTTGTGTCCTGAAGGGACCAGACTCAAGCAAAATGCTCTGACCAGGTTTAAAAAGCCTAATATAAGCATGCCGACTCAATTCATTAGAAGATGTTAAAAACTCACTTATTCCACCGTCTAGTGCGATTGATGTTTAACACTGTTTTAATTTTGTTAAGCGCTGTGGTACCATTGTATAATGTGTAAGCTCATTGTTATGTTATGTTATGTTATGTTATGTTATGTTATGTTATGTTATGTTATGTTATGTTATGTTATGTTATGTTATGTTATGTTATGTTATGTTATGTTATGTTTGGAGAAAAAAATGGCCCAATAAACGACAATTTACCAGGCGGCAATTATCTCTTGGTATTGCATCCAGATTGGATTATTGGTTAATAAAAGACATCTGATATTAGACCTTCTGTAAAATCAGATCATAATAATGCTATTTCGTTGAAGCTAAGAAATGGTACAAGAATAAACGTCCCTAGTTATTGGAAATTTAATGCGCTAACAACTGATATAGACTATATTGAAAGAATCAAAATGTTATAACAAATTGTTTATATGAAGGTATGTTATCTATTGATGAGTGTACGAAAGCTGTAAGTAAGTTAAAATGTTTGCATGATATATAACGAAACATGTCATGTCATGTCATGTCATGTCATGTCATGTCATGTCATGTCATGTCATGTCATGTCATGTCATGTCATGTCATGCTGGCTGAATGAAATGAAAGTTAGAAAAGATGGAAGAAAAGAATTAAGTAAAAATAGCCACTTCCAACAAATAAAGCTTTCAGCCTTCGGACATAAGAAAAGAATAGTCTTGATCCATTCTCATTTGCTACATATAGTACTGGGATAAGGCCAAAACTATAGACAGCGAATCAGCCAAGACCACCAGATGGCTTAAAGAGGCAATCTGGATCCGGAGAACACACTCAACAAGGATGAGGAGGTTTATACACACTGCACAACATCTACGATTAGGGATTCTACGATCAACTCGTCGGAACTACGCCCTCTATACTACGGCGTCATCTTGCAACAGGAAATCCCTAATACCTGTTGCCTCTATAAACAGAGTTGCCAGTCTGACGAAGCTGGTAATTGACCCGGCCCCCAACTCAACACAAAAGTTGGTAACCATGACTGTTCTTCATTTTTTCAAAGTAGCCTACTCCTTTGCAAGGATTTTTCACAAATTTTACCCCTTTTTTTGTGCAAAAACGAGGACAAAATTAGTGTGAAAATACCCCCTTTTTTGGTTTTTAAAGACTATCAAACACCTCTTTTCACACTTTATACATATTATAGATCAAACTTGTTGCTCCCAACAGTAACAGGCGTTTATGGTCCTGTGTTATAAACTGGTGTATTAGTCCTGGGTGTATGCCTACTACCAAATGGTGTATCTGGGTTGTTACCATGTTCTAATCAAATATGATTACATCCACACTGTGATGTTTTTTGTTTTTTCCTCTTCGTAAAATACCCCTTTTTCGAATTTCGCGGAGACTAATTCATGAAATACCCCCTATTTTCATGATTTCGCTGTCCTGGCTAAGAATAGAAAATAAACTCCTTTTTTAGCAATATTTAGAACAGTCATGGTTTTACCAACTTTTATGTTGAGTTTGGGGCCGGGCTATTGAGCAGTGAAATGTAACTAAAAACACCCACCCACCCACCCACCCACCCACACCTACCCACCAACCGACCCACAGACCTACCGACCCACCGACCCACCGACCCACCGACCCACCGACCCAACGACCCAACGACCCAACGACCCAACGACCCAACGACCCAACGACCCAACGACCCAACGACCCAACGACCCAACGACCCAACGACCCTACGACCCTACGACCCAACGACCCAACGACCCAACGACCCAACGAAACGACCCAACGACCCAACGACCAAACGACCAAACGACCAAACGACCAAACGACCAAACGACCAAACGACCAAACGACCAAACGACCCAACGACCCAACGACCCAACGACCCAACGACCCAACGACCCAACGACCCAACGACCCAACGACCCAACGACCCAACGACCCAACGACCCAACGACCCAACGACCCAACGACCCAACGACCCAACGACCCAACGACCCAACGACCCAACGACCCAACGACCCAACGACCCAACGACCCAACGACCCAACGACCCAACGACCCAACGACCCAACGACCCAACGACCCAACGACCCAACGACCCAACGACCCAACGACCCAACGACCCAACGACCCAACGACCCAACGACCCAACGACCCAACGACCCAACGACCCAACGACCCAACGACCCAACGACCCAACGACCCAACGACCCAACGACCCAACGACCCAACGACCCAACGACCCAACGACCCAACGACCCAACGACCCAACGACCCAACGACCCAACGACCCAACGACCCAACGACCCAACGACCCAACGACCCAACGACCCAACGACCCAACGACCCAACGACCCAACGACCCAACGACCCAACGACCCAACGACCCAACGACCCAACGACCCAACGACCCAACGACCCAACGACCCAACGACCCAACGACCCAACGACCAAACGACCAAACGACCAAACGACCAAACGACCAAACGACCAAACGACCAAACGACCAAACGACCAAACGACCAAACGACCAAACGACCAAACGACCAAACGACCAAACGACCAAACGACCAAACGACCAAACGACCAAACGACCAAACGACCAAACGACCAAACGACCAAACGACCAAACGACCAAACGACCAAACGACCAAACGACCAAACGACCAAACGACCAAACGACCAAACGACCATTAACCAATCAACCAATCAATCAATCAATCAATCAATCAACAGTTTAGAATGGTGCTCTTGTGCTAAAAGGAATTGTTATCAAGTAGACATGTGTTTTAGTTTTACACTAATTCACTGAGTGTTTACATACATTTCTTTACCTTTTCTTATCCGGTTGAAGCTAATATTACAGTACGAGATTAACGAAAATAAATAGAATATTATGTTATTGAAATCATACAGATGAGAACTTTTACATTATAAATAAAAAAGGTTTTTGAGAATTTTGCTGATGGTGTTTCTAGAAACTAAACATTATTGAGTGACCTTTCCAAAACAAACCAACAACAAACTGCGATGTCTGTCGTTGTGAAAATGTAGTCAAAATGTGTTTGTTTGAAGATATCTGCACTTTGATTTGAGGTTTTTATTACTTCTGTTAGACTATTCCGATCTTCCTCCTCGTATCTAAATGACATGGTACTGCAGATGAGCGTGTTTTAAGAGGTAAATTTTGATTATTAGTCTTGAATGATCTGATCATTGACATTAATATCATTCCTTGCAGGTGTCCGAATTGTCCAGCCCTGGCAAATTTGCCAGTGCACTGGCAAATATGCCCGCTAAGTGGGCATATTTGCCAGTATTTACAATTATTCCAAAAGTAGCGCTTCCACACAAACAATACAATGGCATATTCTACCCTTCATATATCAATTGTTTAACTCAATACCTAAATATTTTGTGTCGCTTCAAAAAAATTCTTGGTTGCGTTTTGCCAGAAAAATGATGAAATTTCAGTCATTTTGTGGCAAATGGACATTTTGCCATTTCAAAAAAAAAAATCCAAAAGTAACGCCTCCACACACAAAATGGCATCTTCTATTCTTCACATACCAATCAATAGCTGAACTTCATACCAAAATATTTTGCGTCGCTTCAAAACAATTCATGGGTTACGTTTTACAAGAAAAAAGATGCAATTTCAGTCATTTTCTGCAAAAACTATTTTTGAAATTTCATTTTCAAGCTTTTGTTGAAAGTGCACTATTAGGCCCCTTGCAATAAGCGAGTTCGCAAATTCAGAATCATGAACAAACCCAAATGCATTGTGGGATTGACACGGGGGATAAACAAAGCAATTCCCACGCTATTCCCCATTACTTTACATACGCTGGAAGCTGTTTTAGCGAGTTTTTAAAGTTCTGAAATAATCATCTTTACTCATCCCAACATTATTTTAACCATTGAATGGCAATAAGACATTATCAATGAGTATATCTGAGAGGTTAAATTCTGCCAACACTACTTTTAATGCTTAAAAACTTCGAATTTGTCAGGCCTGTTTTCAATGGGATCCTCTGTGTATTAGCGCGATTTACGGTGTGTTTATCCCCCATGATTTTTCCCCAGGATGCACCCTGTTCTGAATTTGCGAACTAGCTTATTAAATGTGAGTTTACTGTTGCGTTTTTGAAAAGTAGGACGAGGTGACTATTTAATATTAATATTGTAATATTTTGGGGTAAAGTCACCTGATTTAATATTGTCGGCGTTGTTAACTATTATCCAAGATACGAATACAATTCAAATGCTGTTATAATTATGTCCTACCACCACCTACTGCCTTGGCTTTGCATTTTGCTTCTTTTATAAAGGAGTCAACTCATATTTGCATCCCTATTTTGAATATTAATGAGATAGGCCTATCAGTGGCGTAGCTAGGTTTATTCATATGGGGGGGGGGGTTCGACTTTACACCTACTTTTTTGCACGATTGAGCTTCATTTGGCCCCCTTTGGCTACGCCATTGTGAGTTATTCAATGTTTGTATTTTTTTCCCGTTACGCTTACTCGAAGAATTTTAAAGATGGCGATCGTAAACAAACCTGAAATATTACCTAGAATGCACTAAAAGAAAACTAAAAATAACTCGGCAATGTTTTGATGTGACGTCATGCGCAGAAGCGATTGCGCAGTAATTAATTGCCGTGCCTACGAATATGCTTCAAATGGACCCATATCAATGACTTCGGGTGCAGATCCCTGCCCATGTAATCGCTATGCACAGGGATCTTCGCCCCAACGCGTAGACAACAAACTGTTGCTACGCGCTCGCGTATCAACAAAACATGGCGCACGCGATTGTCGGCGCACGCGTAATGGCGCAGACCGTTAGGTGCGTACGCGTTCGTGGCGCAAACTGTGTATTTTCATGGGGCTGGTAAACAGTGTAAAAGGAATCCGTCCGGTGGCTAACAAGGATAGGAAAAGGACTCCAATTAACTTTAACTCCCGGGCGTGTTTTTGTATGAGTTACACTATGCATATGATCAGGAGGTAAAAAAGGATCAGATAGCAGGTTAGGGTTAATAAAGGAACTGGGAGCGGAAACCGTAGAAACCGTAGGCCTTCATCCAATAACACGTTATGTATTAAACATGTTATTGTTTAAGTGATTGCGAATTGCTGTGGTATGATGTCAGTGCCTCAACATCGCGGACCCATCTACATATATGTATGCGCGCAGGCCACAACGGGCCCTCATCATGCCTATCATGGGATGTCTTTTATATAAATGGGAATGTTACAGGAGGACATGTATAAATATAAAGGGACGGTGTGAGCAAACATTTAACTCCAAATAGCTTATAACTCTCGGGCGTGTTTTTCCCGGTTTTTCCCGAGTTAAACTATGCATGCATGATCAGGATGAAAAGAGTCAAATCTCTCTGAATCTGAATCTGAATGGTAATCTCAACGCCTCCTTCAGAAGCCAAACGAGATGATATGGTGTGCGCATGTTGTTCTTTTAGTCTTGCGTTGGTGCTTCGACGTTGCGCGTCTGGTGAAATCAGCAACGTTTGTCTTGAAAGTTTCAGGATTGTTGATGTTGACTAAGTTTTCAGGGGTGGGCTTCAGTCTGCATGCGCCATGAATCAAACCCAGACCTTGAGCGTACAAGTATGTACAGTGTTGTTAAAGTTTAACACTACATGTATAGCGATTTGGATAGGCCCTAGGCCAATCATGGGATGTCTGTTATATAACTGGGAATGTTACATGGATATCGGTGTGCGAAAACATGTGTGATTTAAATACATGATGTTTAGGCATGCCTACGGAGGAATAATCAATGTCGACACACAGTTCTCGATACTGGGCACAGACAGATCATGACGATCGATCCCTCCTCTCGCTGACTCTAAAACTAAAAGACCTCAGAACTTAGACCCCAATATAAAACCTTAACCCTAGGCCTAATAACACCCCTCCTCTCGCTGACTCTAAAACTAAAAGACCTCAGAACTTAGACCCCAATATAAAACCCTAACCCTAGGCCTAATAATACATGTACTGAATACGTGGATGCACATGGGGTAGCCTACCTGGATTTAAGGGCACATGGGGTTCCTGTATTTAATGGGGATTTGGAATATTAATGGCACCTGTGATGACTGAATTTTAAGAGTATACACATCCCATAAACCCCCAACCCGAGAACCGCCCAACCCACGAACCGCGAAATCTAGTAATATATAATATAGGCTGGTGTCACCCATGTGATAGCGTCACGCATCTGAAAACAGTGGGTCTGTTGCATTCGTGCGTACACACCATGGGTTCTACTATTTTATTTTGCTTCCATAAGGCGGTACGCCAAATTGGAACTGATCAAAGTTTACAATTGTAATTGTGTATGTCTTTATACTTTTATTGACAGAAATTTGATGTGCAATCCAAAATATTATGGGTGCTCTTGGTGCAGCGGCCATTTTGATCATCACAAATAGTGAAATACATAATATCTTCAGTAGTGGTGCTAGCCAACCGAAATCATTATGATGGAAGCGGTAGTAATCGTAGCCATTGCTATTCTAGGCTTTCTATTTGCTACATCGTTTGTTGGTTTGCTTCTTCTCTGCCGACATCGCTATTGTCGCATGATTGATTTGACTGTCAGGGAGGCTGTTGCACAAAGGTAAGATAAACCAAACATTGTGTTACTTACTTATATTGTTACCAATATCAAACAATTTTAATTATGGGGTAACTAACTGGATACATACATAATGTATATATTTATTGCAAGAAACGGTTTATTTATCCCCACAAGAAAGGACAATGTTTGCATGTTATGGTAGAGATAAGAGGTTATTTTTGCATTAGAAGTCTTGGCAGGAATCTGTGTTGGAAGATTTTCAGAAAGAAGCTAGGGTAAAATCGCCTATTTTCGGTCAGCGCCTATTTCCGGTCACTTGGCAAAAATTGTGTAATTGCATCGGTCGTCGCCATTTTAAAAGCAATACCGGCATCAACTATGCGGGACTTTTTAGCTGTCAGTTTATGACGACGAGGTTATTTTCATTACACGATTTGGGTTAAGTGACCGAAAATAGGCGCTGACCGAAAATAGGCGACTTTACCCTACATCTATTTCATGCATTTTATACCATACTATGAATTGGATGTGATGCACCAACTTAATTGATGTAGTACAAGCCATGGATGAGTGAAGCCCTTTGGTCAGGTTTTTTAAGTTGGGCACCCAAAAAAGGTGGAATATGCACATTTTCGGTAACATTTGACAGTGGTTTTTTAAATAAAGTACTGTTATAAGCACAGCAGATATGCAAATTTGGGCTTATATGAAAGCCCAATTATCCCTCTATCAGTATCAAGAAAAATAATATCAAATATGCATACCAATTAATTACTACAGCTAATTAAACACAATTAGTCAGGGGTGGAAGGGGTGGTTGTTGCGGGGGTGGTTGTTGCGTGTGTGTATTTCCAATGGAGATAGCATTTGTAAACAATTCTAAAAGATTCAAATGCTTGTATCTCTGGTGTAGTACAACATGGAATTGCAAGTTTGGTCTTATTTTACAGAGAATTTAATGCTCTAATCATACAAATTAGGTAAAACATTTAAATGAAGTTTAATCAATTCATGTAACTCGTTAAACATAATTAGTCGGCATGGAGGAGGTGGGGATGATAAGGTTGCAAATGATATTCAAATGCGCTTTTAGTAGAAATTACATAGAGAACCCACATTTTCTGTAAAAATAGTCATGATGTTGAAGTTTACAGTCACTATCATGTCTGTATTTAGTGTAAAAAGACACTTTTTAATGAAATAAACACTAATCAATTAAAACTAATTAAATCTTATAAACGGATGTGATTAGGGTAATTCTGGATAGGCACATTGACCTATAATTATTTAGGGTTTTGCATATCAAAATGTATGATTTATGAATTTCATAAAGTTGATAAGGGTTGTCATCATCTTCAAACTCAAGTTTAAATTGTCCATTTCACTGTACAATCAATCAATCTAATATTATGTTACAATGAAATGAATCAATGCATTTTAAACCTATGAAGATTACATTTGTTACCACCCTGTATACTAGCCTGCTGTGTAACAGTTCAAACTAAATATTATGTAGCCTTTTATTCCCTGGAATAAAGGTCTAACACATGCTTGAAATACAGGCCTACTTCTATAGCATTTTCATTCTGTATACAGCCTAACCAACCAAGTTGACATTGACAGAGACTAATTTTAAATTTTGAAACACCCTGTATAATCTTTAAAAAATAACTCCTAATTTTGATGGGGTATATATTTTTTCAAGTAGGAAATAATAATCCTCCATCAAATGTCAGATTCTGACAAGTTATTGATATATGTTTTGATGTATTTTGAGCTACTTTGAATATAGTTAGCTATTTTCTATAATTAATGAGTGTAATAATTTTTATTTTTGCACACCCTGTATAGTATTACTGTAACTAAGAAACCTCCACAAATTATACATTTTTGGAAAGGGAAAATCATATGCTTTCTCATCAATAAGTTAGATTTTAATTTCTACATACTGGGGAAAAATGTGAGACCTTTTAAAAAGTTAAGTATTTCATGTATATTTCTTTTGTTACACCCTATATGATTTTTTGGTCACCCTGAATATCAGGTTAAAATTAGTGCCATTAAAATCCTTAGTATATCAGCTTTCCAAAAATGTATGGTTATACATACTTTAGATGAACTATGCTTGTGATACAGTTAAAAAGGTGTCAAGAGAGGTGATTTTCACCAAATTGCTAAATGTGCACCAATTGGGTCCCAACTTAAAAAACCTGACCCTTTGTATGTAGTTTGATCAGTTTGGTTACATGGATAACATTTATTAGGAATTGCGAGTCTGGTATTTCAAATTTATTTTGATGGTTAATAAAACAAATTGATGAAAAAGTACTGAAAAACATTATTGAGAGGGAGTTTTGATATTATCATGCTTTCTGTAGTCTAAATGATATAAGTTTGTTTATATCTATTGCAGACGTGAACGTGAAGTGGGCCTAGTGGCTAATGCAGAGCTTCCCAATGAGGATTTTGAGGTTGAGCTGAGTGATGTGTGCTTTTCTAATCCAAATCTCGATGAAATTTTGGAAAATGAAAAGTGGATGGACGAGGCGACGTAAGTAGTAAAAACAAATTAGGAAAATAAATGGCAGTCGCTTTCTAAAACCGCTACTATAGAGCAGTGCCTCGGTAGTAAAATGCTGTGACTTCAAAATGCTCAATCCCAAATGTCGCCCTATTATCTTTAAGCTTTAATGTGAAAAGGCTACCATTTATGAATATTTGTGATGCGATCAAGCACATTAAGTCTAAAGTCGAAAATATTACATTCTTGGTTTCAGTTTTTTTTACTTAGCTCTATAGTTTGCAGAAAACCCCATTATAAATAGACACTTAAAGACTGTATATTATGTGATATTTTCCAGGGGACCCCTCAATCCTCAAAATAAAATTGGAAGCGGGTTTTCTTGCAGATTTACATTTCTGATCATAAATCATTAATGTATTCCAAGTTACAGAGCGATACGATTATAATTACCTTAAAATCATGGTTTTAGAGTGAATTTAGTGTAAACAAATAAACTGTAGTTAACCTGACAGTTTATATTCACTCTAAAACCAGATTTTGAAGTAATTAAGAATTGTATCGCCCTGTGAATTGGAATGTATGTACAATTTATGATCAGAAATGTAAATCTGCAAGAAAAATCTGCTTCCAATTTCTTTTTGAGGAGTGAAGGCATCCCCTGGAAAAGATCACATAATATACAGGAAACCCAAAGATATGAATAATTGAATAGGTTTGAAAACAATAGAAAACTAAATCATTTCTATCCTTTATTTTTTCAGAGGTATTATGCCACATTGTATTGCCATCTTGAAGACATGTCATCATCTCACAGAGAAACTAGTTGCTATGACAATGGGCCAGCACAGACCACTCAAATCTCCAGATTGTCTTGGTGAAATTATTACTGTGGTCAAAAAGATAAATCCGAGGTAGGTCAGAATGACCCATTCATTGTACCTGAACAACCCATGTATGTAAACGCCCTATGAATTATCAGACAAGATAGGTCCTAATAAGCCATTCATTGTACCTGAACAACCCATGTATGTAAACACCCTATGAATTATCAGGCAAGATAGGTCATAATAAGCCATTCATTGTACCTGAACAACCCATGTTTGTAAACGCCCTGAATTATCAGGCTAGATAGGTCATAATAAGCCATTCATTGTACCTGAACAACCCATGTATATAAACACCCTATGAATTATCAGACAAGATGGTCATAATAAGCCATTCATTGTACCTGAACAACCCATGTATGTAAACGCCCTGAATTATCAGACAAGATAGGTCCTAATAAGCCATTCATTGTACCTGAACAACCCATGTATATAAACACCCTATGAATTATCAGACAAGATGGTCATAATAAGCCATTCATTGTACCTGAACAACCCATGTATGTAAACACCCTATGAATTATCAGGCAAGGTAGGTCATAATAAGCCATTCATTGTACCTGAACAACCCATGTTTGTAAACGCCCTATGAATTATCAGACAAGATAGGTCCTAATAAGCCATTCATTGTACCTGAACAACCCATGTATGTAAACACCCTATGAATTATCAGGCAAGATAGGTCATAATAAGCCATTCATTGTACCTGAACAACCCATGTTTGTAAACGCCCTGAATTATCAGGCAAGATAGGTCATAATAAGCCATTCATTGTACCTGAACAACCCATGTATATAAACACCCTATGAATTATCAGACAAGATGGTCATAATAAGCCATTCATTGTACCTGAACAACCCATGTATGTAAACGCCCTGAATTATCAGACAAGATAGGTCCTAATAAGCCATTCATTGTACCTGAACAACCCATGTATGTAAACACCCTATGAATTATCAGACAAGATGGTCATAATAAGCCATTCATTGTACCTGAACAACCCATGTATGTAAACACCCTATGAATTATCAGGCAAGGTAGGTCATAATAAGCCATTCATTGTACCTGAACAACCCATGTTTGTAAACGCCCTGAATTATCAGACAAGATAGGTCCTAATAAGCCATTCATTGTACCTGAACAACCCATGTATGTAAACACCCTATGAATTATCAGGCAAGATAGGTCATAATAAGCCATTCATTGTACCTGAACAACCCATGTTTGTAAACGCCCTGAATTATCAGACAAGATAGGTCATAATAAGCCATTCATTGTACCTGAACAACCCATGTATGTAAACGCCCTGAATTATCAGGCAAGATAGGTCATAATAAGCCATTCATTGTACCTGAACAACCCATGTATGTAAACACCCTATGAATTATCAGGCAAGATAGGTCATAATAAGCCATTCATTGTACCTGAACAACCCATGTTTGTAAATGCCCTGAATTATCAGACAAGATAGGTCCTAATAAGCCATTCATTGTACCTGAACAACCCATGTATGTAAACGCCCTATGAATTATCAGGCAAGATAGGTCCTAATAAGCCATTCATTGTACCTGAACAACTCATGTATGTAAACACCCTATGAATTATCAGACAAGATGGTCATAATAAGCCATTCATTGTACCTGAACAACCCATGTATATAAACACCCTATGAATTATCAGACAAGATGGTCATAATAAGCCATTCATTGTACCTGAACAACTCATGTATGTAAACACCCTATGAATTATCAGGCAAAATAGGTCCTAATAAGCCATTCATTGTACCTGAACAACCCATGTATATAAACACCCTATGAATTATCAGACAAGATGGTCATAATAAGCCATTCATTGTACCTGAACAACCCATGTATATAAACACCCTATGAATTATCAGACAAGATGGTCATAATAAGCCATTCATTGTACCTGAACAACCCATGTATGTAAACGCCCTGAATTATCAGACAAGATAGGTCCTAATAAGCCATTCATTGTACCTGAACAACCCATGTATATAAACACCCTATGAATTATCAGACAAGATGGTCATAATAAGCCATTCATTGTACCTGAACAACCCATGTATGTAAACACCCTATGAATTATCAGGCAAGGTAGGTCATAATAAGCCATTCATTGTACCTGAACAACCCATGTTTGTAAACGCCCTATGAATTATCAGACAAGATAGGTCCTAATAAGCCATTCATTGTACCTGAACAACCCATGTATGTAAACACCCTATGAATTATCAGGCAAGATAGGTCATAATAAGCCATTCATTGTACCTGAACAACCCATGTTTGTAAACGCCCTGAATTATCAGGCAAGATAGGTCATAATAAGCCATTCATTGTACCTGAACAACCCATGTATATAAACACCCTATGAATTATCAGACAAGATGGTCATAATAAGCCATTCATTGTACCTGAACAACCCATGTATGTAAACACCCTATGAATTATCAGGCAAGATAGGTCATAATAAGCCATTCATTGTACCTGAACAACCCATGTTTGTAAACGCCCTGAATTATCAGACAAGATAGGTCCTAATAAGCCATTCATTGTACCTGAACAACCCATGTTTGTAAACGCCCTATGAATTATCAGACAAGATAGGTCATAATAAGCCATTCATTGTACCTGAACAACTCATGTATGTAAACACCCTATGAATTATCAGGCAAGATAGGTCCTAATAAGCCATTCATTGTACCTGAACAACCCATGTTTGTAAACGCCCTATGAATTATCAGACAAGATGGTCATAATAAGCCATTCATTGTACCTGAACAACCCATGTATGTAAACGCCCTGAATTATCAGACAAGATAGGTCCTAATAAGCCATTCATTGTACCTGAACAACCCATGTATATAAACGCCCTATGAATTATCAGACAAGATGGTCATAATAAGCCATTCATTGTACCTGAACAACCCATGTATGTAAACACCCTATGAATTATCAGACAAGATAGGTCATAATAAGCCATTCATTGTACCTGAACAACCCATGTATATAAACACCCTATGAATTATCAGACAAGATGGTCATAATAAGCCATTCATTGTACCTGAACAACCCATGTTTGTAAACGCCCTGAATTATCAGACAAGATGGTCATAATAAGCCATTCATTGTACCTGAACAACCCATGTATGTAAACACCCTATGAATTATCAGGAAAGATAGGTCATAATAAGCCATTCATTGTACCTGAACAACCCATGTTTGTAAACGCCCTATGAATTATCAGACAAGATGGTCATAATAAGCCATTCATTGTACCTGAACAACCCATGTATGTAAACGCCCTATGAATTATCAGACAAGATGGTCATAATAAGCCATTCATTGTACCTGAACAACCCATGTATGTAAACGCCCTATGAATTATCAGGCAAGATAGGTCCTAATAAGCCATTCATTGTACCTGAACAACCCATGTATGTAAACGCCCTGAATTATCAGACAAGATAGGTCCTAATAAGCCATTCATTGTACCTGAACAACCCATGTATATAAACGCCCTATGAATTATCAGACAAGATGGTCATAATAAGCCATTCATTGTACCTGAACAACCCATGTATGTAAACGCCCTATGAATTATCAGACAAGATAGGTCCTAATAAGCCATTCATTGTACCTGAACAACCCATGTATGTAAACACCCTATGAATTATCAGACAAGATGGTCATAATAGGCCGTTCATTGTACCTGAACAACCCATGTATGTAAACGCCCTGAATTATCAGACAAGATAGGTCCTAATAAGCCGTTCATTGTACCTGAACAACTCATGTATGTAAACACCCTATGAATTATCAGGCAAGATAGGTGATAGGTCATAATAAGCCATTCATTGTACCTGAACAACCCATGTATGTAAACGCCCTATGAATTATCAGTCAAGATAGGTCATAATAAGCCATTCATTGTACCTGAACAACACATGTATGTAAACGCCCTATGAATTATCAGGCAAGATAGGTCATGGTCATAATAAGCCATTCATTGTACCTGAACAACCCATGTATGTAAACGCCCTGAATTATCAGGCAAGGTAGGTCATAATAAGCCTTTCATTGTACCTGAACAACCCATGTATGTAAACGCCCTATGAATTATCAGGAAAGATAGGTGATAGGTCATAATAAGCCATTCATTGTACCTGAACAACTCATGTATGTAAACGCCCTGAATTATCAGACAAGATAGGTCATAATAAGCCATTCATTGTACCTGAACAACTCATGTATGTAAACACCCTATGAATTATCAGGCAAGATAGGTGATAGGTCATAATAAGCCATTCATTGTACCTGAACAACTCATGTATGTAAACGCCCTATGAATTATCAGACAAGATAGGTCCTAATAAGCCATTCATTGTACCTGAACAACTCATGTATGTAAACGCCCTGAATTATCAGACAAGATAGGTCCTAATAAGCCATTCATTGTACCTGAACAACCCATGTATGTAAACACCCTATGAATTATCAGACAAGATGGTCATAATAAGCCATTCATTGTACCTGAACAACCCATGTATGTAAACGCCCTGAATTATCAGGCAAGGTAGGTCATAATAAGCCTTTCATTGTACCTGAACAACTCATGTATGTAAACACCCTATGAATTATCAGGAAAGATAGGTGATAGGTCATAATAAGCCATTCATTGTACCTGAACAACTCATGTATGTAAACGCCCTATGAATTATCAGACAAGATAGGTCCTAATAAGCCATTCATTGTACCTGAACAACTCATGTATGTAAACACCCTATGAATTATCAGGCAAGATAGGTGATAGGTCATAATAAGCCATTCATTGTACCTGAACAACTCATGTATGTAAACGCCCTATGAATTATCAGACAAGATAGGTCCTAATAAGCCATTCATTGTACCTGAACAACTCATGTATGTAAACGCCCTGAATTATCAGACAAGATAGGTCCTAATAAGCCATTCATTGTACCTGAACAACCCATGTATGTAAACACCCTATGAATTATCAGACAAGATGGTCATAATAAGCCATTCATTGTACCTGAACAACCCATGTATGTAAACGCCCTGAATTATCAGGCAAGGTAGGTCATAATAAGCCTTTCATTGTACCTGAACAACTCATGTATGTAAACACCCTATGAATTATCAGGAAAGATAGGTGATAGGTCATAATAAGCCATTCATTGTACCTGAACAACTCATGTATGTAAACGCCCTATGAATTATCAGACAAGATAGGTCCTAATAAGCCATTCATTGTACCTGAACAACTCATGTATGTAAACACCCTATGAATTATCAGGCAAGATAGGTGATAGGTCATAATAAGCCATTCATTGTACCTGAACAACTCATGTATGTAAACGCCCTATGAATTATCAGACAAGATAGGTCATAATAAGCCATTCATTGTACCTGAACAACTCATGTATGTAAACACCCTATGAATTATCAGGCAAGATAGGTGATAGGTCATAATAAGCCATTCATTGTACCTGAACAACTCATGTATGTAAACGCCCTATGAATTATCAGACAAGATAGGTCATAATAAGCCATTCATTGTACCTGAACAACTCATGTATGTAAACGCCCTATGAATTATCAGGAAAGATAGGTCATAATAAGCCATTCATTGTACCTGAACAACCCATGTATGTAAACACCCTATGAATTATCAGGCAAGATAGGTGATAGGTCATAATAAGCCATTCATTGTACCTGAACAACCCATGTATGTAAACGCCCTATGAATTATCAGGAAAGATAGGTCATAATAAGCCATTCATTGTACCTGAACAACCCATGTATGTAAACACCCTATGAATTATCAGGCAAGATGGTCATAATAGGCCGTTCATTGTACCTTAACAACCCATGTACATGTATGTAAACACCCTATGAATTATCAGGAAAGATAGGTCATAATAAGCCATTCATTGTACCTGAACAACCCATGTATGTAAACGCCCTGAATTATCAGACAAGATAGGTCATAATAAGCCATTCATTGTACTTGAACAACCCATCTCAACTTATTCTTTGAGAGACAACGGCACCCTTTTGCTGTGGCTGTACACATATGTGACGTGTTCTACCGAAACCAGACGGAATTGGGCAGAGTTCCAGACTGAAAAATAGCCCAAAACTTAAGGTTGTTCCTATAGTTAAATTTTTATTTGATATTTTGATAGAGCTTGCTGAGCTTCACAATAATCTGAAATTTGAGATTGATCGGAGGTACGGTTTTCTAGATATGACAATTTTATTGTCAAAAATCCATTTTAAGTCATTTTGAATTCTTTTGTTTTGTATTGTTTTTTGGCCAACAGAGGGCAGTCTATTTTCTTTTGTATTATATTGTTTTTTTGACTCCCTAGGTAAAATATTTATAAACATTTAGTTTTTTGTTTTTGCTCTAAAAACTCCTGTAGACTCCCGCAGCACAGGAATAAGGAGAGTAGTATAACCAACATATACACCAAGTGGCATTACATTTAGTTAAGGGCATGAACTTGAAAAAATTAATTAAGTGTATTTAATTAGCCTTATTTTTTTATTTTTTTAAATTTTTAGATAATTAAGTATAATTAATTATGCAGATGTCTTACAGCCTCCCGCATCACAGGAAACCTTCTAAAAACTATAATTAACAAGCTCCCAAAATTTCAGCTTTGTAGCATTTATACTTTTCTGGAAAAATTAATTAAACATTTTTTCATAGATTAATTATTTTGCTAGGCCAGCTAGGGGATCAAAAAAACAATAAGAAACAAAAGAAATAAACGCTTCAATTTTGCTTCATTTTTGACAATAACATTGTCATATCTAGAAAACCGTACCTCCGATCAACCTCAACATTTCAGATTATTGTGGAGCTCAGCAAGCTCTATTAAAATATCAAATACAAAATTAGCCATAGGAACAATCTTAATTGGGGGGTTATTTTTCGGGAATTTGAGTTTCTTGTAAATAATCAATCTTCAGAGTGTTTATTACATTATTGTGAAAGTTTCTTTTGAAGTTTTTTTTTAATAATGTACATTGTAAGTACATCTTTAAAAGACGATATCTCAGTTTGGAGTTTACATAAAGACGAACTTGAGCCGGGGTGTAGTGGCTAGGATCTGGGCCCTGATGCTGGAGGTCCGTGGTTCAAATCCCGGGGGGATCGGGGTGACCTTTCTGGTGAATTTTGGGTGTCGGAAAAAAATTCTGTTGCCGTGTGGTGAAATAGAGTTAGGGTTAATAATCAATTACTAACTCAATTTTGATATCTTGCCCAATTGTGTCTGGTTTCGGTAGAACATGTCACATGACAATGATATTGCCAAACTATAGAACATGTGTAATAAAACTTAAAAGCACATAAGGCCTAAAAAAAAAGAGGTTTGATTGGCGTAACATAGAAGAAAAAAATAGGGTAGGTAGGTCAGATTTTTTTTTTTAAATCTATAAAACGTCTATGAAATTTTATATACCAGCACACATATACCATGCAGACATAAACAAATGGCACAAATACACATTTTCACTGTTTTTTTCCTTTTTCTCACACAAAAAAAAATTAAATTAAAAAAATTAAATTAAAAAAATGTTGAAAAAAATGTTGAAATTTTTGTTTGTTTAGGGTCGGCAGTAAAAATAGGGTCGGTCTGGTTACGCCAATCAAACATTTTGTTTTTAGGCCTAATGACGTTACAGGGATTGGGAAAGGAGCTTTCCGGTGTCTCTCATATATGTAGGGTCATAGACATGTAAGGCTAGTCACCCAAATATGTGCCCTTAGTATATATAGTATTATAATCTTATTTGATTTTGATTTTTACCACTATGACTGTATGACCACTGTCCCAATTTTAAGGAAAATCTTGAAAATTGAATCACTCATATCTAAGACCCCTTTGTTTTGGAAAATTCTGTAATATATTTACTCATGGATACTCTTTTTCAGAATATTTTGCAGGTTTATCATCCAAAACCCTCTTTTGTTGGTGATTTGTGATTTTTTAAATTAAAAATGGTGTCCATTCTTTCTTTTTAAAAATTGAAAATTTTCTCTTTGAAACTTTTTGATAAATTTAGAAATATATTTGAAAACGTTTAAACAATATGTTTGTTTTGTAACTGTTAAATGGTACAATATGTACCTGAAACTTGCAATTGAGACTTTTCAGTCTACTGCTGTTATTGAGGGTTTGATATTTAACATCTGTCAAATGATTTGCTGATGACACCATGTGACAGGATAAAGTGCTAATGTATTGTAATATAAACACATGTGTAAATGATGATGATCCATTCCAGGGTTTTGTGTCTGAAAGCGCAATATGAATGCCATGGTTGCTGAAGTGTGCATATTTAGTAATTGCTGTTCCTACATTGTAGTGTTTACCAAGATTATAACTCATAGCAGCTATTATAATTTGATAGAGCCTTACATGTACTATAGTTTACTCCTTTCAAAATTGGCAAGAAATATCCTGGTTGTTCTGTGCACATAAAAAAGTAATATAAGTCGAGGATTTAGTGCAACAAAGGGCTATCTGCATTTTTGGCCAAAATGAGATTTTGGTATCAAAATGAGATTTTGGTATCAAAATGATCCGCACAAGATCAGGAACCTAATTTTCCTAATGATTTATAATGCACAACGTTCTATTGTAACAATAGCATTTCTTTTAACTTGTCAAAACCAGAAGGTAACAATGATGGGTACAAATCTTTAATTCACTCTTTCTCAAAATAGCCAAAATGCAGATAGCCCTTTGTTGCACTAAACCCTCGAAGTGTATTATGTGCGCAATTTTGGCATACGCACAGGTCAGGCATATGATACACAGAACGTCCAGATATGTAATGTGAGCCATATGCACCCACACTCTTCTAAGAAGCTTGCACATTTGAAGCTGACTGAACTATATATAGTTTGATCATCAGCTCCAAATTGGCGTATAGCAGCAAATTATGGCAGATAGCCCACATAAACGCAACAAGCGCACTGTGCTTCAAATGCATAACACATGATGGTTGATCCTGTTAGAAACATCTGCGTATTCACCAGTCATTGTGTAAAAGTAAGATTTTAAGATAACTTCTGTAACTTCTGTAACATATGCATTTTTGTCCTAATAATTACAGAGTTGATGATGTGGTACGATCCATGTATCCACCTATAGACCCAAAGCTGATCGAAGCTAGGTAAGAAACAACATTTAAACATTCTGTAGCTATAGATGAAATAACAGTTGATCTGCAAACACCAGTCAGTCAAGAGCTGACAAACTGTGTCTTGAATACATCATAGGCAGAATTAGTGAAAAAGTGTTCTTGTGCCATTATTGAAATTGATTTTCTTTCTAATTTAATCCTCACTTATACAATAAGGATTAGAAATGATGATCAATACGTGTCACTTGTTAATATGGCACGTTTAAATAGTGCGTTATTTACTTGGGTACATGAAGTTTAAATTCATGCTTTGAAGTCCATTATATCGCAGAGAAACCATATAAACGATGCCGATATCTGTGGGATTGGTCCATTATGGTTCCTTTAACGTAAAATGGAATAGGTCCAAATCAATAAATGATTGCCCAATGTTTATGAATCTACTATAGTTAGAAATTTGAGCTTCCTACCATGTTTGCTTAGCCCTAGATTTACTAATATTTCTATTTCAGGTGTGCGGCATTACTGTTAGCCGTTCATCATCTCGTACTGGTCACTAAACAGGCGTGTCAGATGCCTTCCTCTGTACGGTGGATTGACAGCTCACTAGCAGAGATGGATGAACACTTACAGGTCTTAAGAGAAGCATCATTAGCAAGCGAAGCAGACTCAAGGAATGGATCAGTTTCATCGCAAACAGAGAGCTGTCAGTCGCCCATCTTGAGCGATGGTATAATTGTGGATCTGCCCGTCCCATTTGAAACCTCGGCCTCACCGGTCTGAATTATTTGATTGGATAATGCATAATCAGGTGATTAGCATCACTGTTCCCATTGGTTAACAACTTGGATGTTTAATTCATGGAGACATGATGGTCAAATGTGTATTTGAGACAAAAAGCTGAATGAGATTCGGAGTAAGACTACAAAATCAGTCCATGAGGAAATGGTCTGATAAACGTAACGGAGTCTTTACACCAGTTCAACATATAAATATCTTGCAGTATGGATACACCAAATTGCAACACCAAATTGGTTTCTCTAAGGCAAGGTGACACACTGGTTCATTATATAATGAACACTATGTACAACTTACTATGTCACTATATTGAGAAACACAAATTACACACGGAATAGAACATATTGTTTGGCATAACAGGCAAAAACATAAATTTGATTGGTTGGTCGTTTAGTTGACCTTCCCTCCCCCCCCCCCCATCTAACCACTGCCCTCTCAATATATTTCTGACTGTATGATAACAACAAAAAATCTTGAAAGAAAAAGTAGATTCGTAATACCCATAAAGTTCAGAATAATCACACATTGGCAGGTTCTTTTACAGAATAAAAATGTACAGAATTTAAAATGAAAAAGTTCTGTTGGCAGAATTTTCTTAGATTTAGTCAGGTTATGTCAAACAGTAATTATTTTTTTTAAGTCCAAGGTTCAATAATACCCCATCAAATGTTTTGAAAGAGTTTTTGATGTATTAATGGCTGATGAATATGGCTGATGTTTTAATTGACACCCATACTATACATAGAGCCTTTCAAATTGAGTTCAGAAAAGTTTGTAAAACAGGATCATGAAACTATTGCTCAACAGTATTTTGGTTCTAGGTCAAGCGTGTGCCACCTGCAGCTCGCCGGCCTCTAATCTGCGGCCCGCGAAGCAATCCCAAAATTCCCATTGATGCGGCCTGTTTTGACCGGAACTCCCTAGGTTACACTAATGGCGAATTCATTTAGTGGTGTCCTCCCTTATAATTAGTAGGATGTCGCATCCAAAGGGGGGCGAGGGGGGGTATTTCCCCGCAATATTGACTGCCGTGTCGGTTGAGATTGGCACTGTCGGTTCATTTGACAAGAGGAATCATGGAATTATGATGGTCAAAAGTGCACAGACCTAATTGTTTCGCACGCATGTGTACCCCGAATGGATTTGTTTTGGTAGAAACTTGTTTAAATCAGAAATGTACCTCAATCATAGCAAAAATAAGCCGTAAAGTCGAAAATGTTCGCGCTGTGTGCACATTCCTTTCATCTGAACAAACTTGTGATTTCGTGTTAAAATCCCAGGTTAAAATGGCGTAGAGAGGTGGGTATCCTGATGTGTTTTGGAATGTTTGACAATCACTGCGGCCCGTGAATGGATCTCAAAATCACAATGAGGCCCGGTTGGTAGAAAAGGTTGCACATGCTTGTTCTAGGTGTATGGATCTATGAATGTTGTTAGGAAGTTGGAAGTTGGATGTCACAGTTTTTCTCCACTTTTGAAAAACGAAAAAGTTTGTAAATCAACTATTGGTGCAATTGATTTGTACTCCGAAGAGAGGCTTTTTTCATTTGTGTGCATATATAATATTTTCAATTAATTCTACAAGGTGTCCCAAAAGTGTTGAACCATTTTAACGCTTTATATATCGAAACTATTTCAAAGCTTTGAATGGTTTCTCGAAACTTCTGGGACACCCTGTATAACCAACTGCATTGTAATCTTCAAGTTTTGACATATTAGCATGAAAGGTATACAGGAATAATGTTTTAATGCAACTCAGTTTTAATGTTTATATTCTTACAGTAGCCATCATTATTTCTGGAAAACAATTTACATATTACAAGCAAGAGTTGTTTGGCCAAATGAACTAACATAACCCTTTTCAGTTTGAATTGAAATGTAACTCAAATTCTCCCAATCAGCTTTAAAGCTAACTTGTATGTTAATTGAAAACAGTATGGGGTTTATAAGAGAGGTCCGTACTAGAAATGAAAATGGCCTAAATGTATGGATTAATGTGAGTTGGTTTTTTGTTTCAATGTAACAATTTGAGTAAACTAACTATGTTCACAATTTCAGTACTTGTCAAAACTGTAGAATACATGTATTTATTTTCTAACTTTGATTTGCAATATATAAATTGTGATGGGAATTAAATTTAATAATGCTATATAGTTTATAATTGTATGTGGCATTTCTTTTGCCACGGCCATGAGTGATCCTATTCTTACAGTAATTGTAGGTATTTTGATCATTATGATAGCAAACAAGTTGCAGGGCTGTAGAAAAGTCCAACAATTGTACACTGCGACCTTGTTGAAGGCAGGCAATGTGGTCAGATGTACTATGGAGTAGGCCTACAGGTTTATTGCAATGGTTTGAAATGCAATAAATCAAAATATTTTGTCATATTGTTTTATAAATGTTTATATGATTGTATAAGTTCGAGTCTTTCTTTTAAATGAGCAGTATTGTCAATTGGAAAAAGAGAAGGTTTTAGGGCACTTGTGTCCTATTGCATAAAAGTTACGGTTCATCATCTTAAGAAAAGTGATGCTTCTTAAGTTTAAACTCTTATGGGAATTGTTAAGTAAGTCATAATTCAATCTGTATGAAATAGGACCCATATCAAACTTTAGACCTGGGTCCAACTCTAAAGCTCAATTTAGGAAGAATTCTTGAATAATCTTCTGAAAAAGGCGTAAGAATGGTTCTGAAATCACTTTTCTTAAGTCACTTAAAAATAACCTTAACTTTTGACAATAGGCACTGGCATTGCTGTTTAAGTTCATCAGATTTGTTAAGGAGTAGCATTATGAATCTTTGAATAAGTTCATCTGGATTGTTTGTAGACATAATATTGTAATTTCTTTGTGTACAAATCCAAGAGAAGTGAAGGATGTTACTCACTGTTTATTGACGTTTCACTACCACCCTTGAAGCTTCTACGATGGGTAGCAGTAGATAAAAAACCAATGAGCAGGAGTTAGAGTTGCCAGTCTGATGAAGCTATCAACGTGGTAGTGAAACGTCATTAAACAGTGAGTAACATCCTTCACTTCTTTTGGATTTGTACACAAAGAAATGTCAATATTATAGAGTAGCATTATGGTCATCAATAGTAGTGGTAAAGGTGAATTATTGGAATAATTACCAACTAACTTGAGCAATCAGATTTCATCCCAGTTGTGATACACAGAAAATCTTTACTGGTTTTGATGAACATGATGGTACCATTTATGTGCTAGCATTGTGTGGCGATGTTGCTGAGCTCTATTAGTTTTGTATTATATTTTTTATTATTGTAATTTTGTAATATAAATATAAAGTCCATGTATGTACTTTGTAATATAGATTATATAAGGCTGATTTTTGTTGATATTGGACTCATTAAATTTGGTAATATAACTATGATCTGAAATGAACAAAATATGATTTTCACCCTACTTTATTTTCAGAAAATTTAAAAGCTGAATAGAAACTGCGTATTTGCTAATAAACATATGTATTAACATAGGGCTAGACGGTTATGATAGGTTCAAATAGGGCTAGACGGTTATGATAGGTTCAAATGTTTTGGGGTACTGAAAAGTGGTAATTTTCTGGCGATTACATTTTCGCGCTTTCAGCCATTTGGCTTGTTTTTAAATTCGCAATTTGAAAGTTCATTGCATAGACTTACACACAAAATAAGTATGTTTGTGTGTATTTATATTCGTGGTAGGGCAAACAACGCTTAAACTAATGTAGCGCGAAAATGTCCACGTTTACAGTCGTTTTTGTTTTTTTAAATAATTTTCCATTGTTATTGTAAAATTTGTACCAACAAACTGCCAATCACAATATATTCCCTATTCCCCATATTTTGAATATTACAGGAGTTTTGTTGTTTTATGAGGCAGGTTTAATGATTCTATCCACAAAATAAAATTTTGTAAAAAAAAAAGAAGAAAAAAAAATCAGATACATCCAATTTGAACACTAAATTAATGCTGCTGACTATTTACCTCATCTTATCCTATCCCAATACCCATATAACTGCCATCTATTAGTGTAAGTCATGTGGGGGGATATATTCCCCCAATATTTGACCAGGGGATGGCCTAAATTTACACACTACAATAATAGAGTTATCTCACTTTTATAACCAAAAACCACCCCACAGCAACAAAATATTCTTCCAAAATAGGTGCTTTTGAATTCATGTTTCGATATTCTATTATACCAGCCTGGATGGAATGGTATATATAGAGTGTACTGTACATGTAGTTTGATTAGTAGCTTACACTCATGATTGTTACCCATCACTCAGACTATGAAACCAAAATACATGGAGTGGATTGAAGTTGTCTTGCACTCCCATGTTTTGATTTGGTCTTTTGCAAGCAGCATGAGTTTGCCCAGGGGCTGGGGAGGGGGGGGGGGGGGGAGGGGGTACTTAGTGGATATGAGGTCACAGGAATGTGCCGCCAAATAGGGTCCCCTTTTCAGCCGTCTGGTAAATAAATAAACATTTTTTATAGCCATTTTTGGTAGAAAAACTGTCAAATATATAGGGCAATTATGGGTCTCTGGTAAACATATGGGTCCATTTCCCCCCGAAAATAGGTTTGAATACTTTGAAATACAGACTCCGCGACCACTTATTTTCGTTCATAAATGGAATACCATGGTTTGACACCGTGATGCCGCTGTTTACAGTGTTTCCTGCTACGATCACAACTGTACACAAGTGAACGCAATACTATGGAATACTTTATGATCAAAATCGAAGCAAATATGTTGAGAAATTCCTTAATTGGAAGCAGATTTCCATTATGATTTAGAAAGATTCTGTGATGGTTTTGTTTCACAGAAAATACAGTCAAGATAGAATAATTAGTCTATGAAAGCCTTTCCTGATAAGTCAAACTTCATTATATAAGAGAGATAAAAAATGTGTAAACCTTTAAAAAAGATCACATATTATTGCTTTAAACAAGCCAAACAATAACGATGTGTTTGTATTTATCTGATAAAAGTCAAAGCATGAGCTTTTGGTAATGTTATCTTTGACTTCAAGTGTATATAACAAAGTTTTTATTTAAGAAATTCAAAAAAGAGTTTCATTAATTCTACAATCACTATGAATGTTATGACCTTATTAGCCATGACAAATGTGATATTATTGGTTTGTCCGGATTGTTTAGGTTAAATTTGAATTGAATTAAATTTGAATTATATAGGCCTACTCAAAATATGCTTAATGATACACCCTTTACGAATGGTGGCTAATTGGAAAATCTTGCTGATATTTCCTAAATCAAAATCATGTTCTTTTTAACAAAAACATTTTGTCATAGTTTTGTTAAGAATACGGTAATAAGATGTACAAATCTAGACAACAACTGAATCATATTTTTATATTTTCATGAATGAAATGTGTTTTGTTTTAACATATTATGCTTCCTTTGTACTGGTGACTAACATTGTATAATAGTTTGAAAGTATTATAGATGTGGTATGATTTAGTTGTGCTTACAGCCTAATTTTTTTAATTTAAATTAAGGTAGTTAATAATAAAAATTGTGTGGTTGTCCCCTGCCTGCCCGCCCCTAATTTTCAAAAGTAGAAATATATTTTTACAAAAGATACCTACCCTATTTTCCAAAATTCAAGAATTTTGTTTTTCTATTTTGAACATGTTGACATTTTTAATTGTAAAAATTAATTTGGTGTGTGAAAGTTTTCTCACTTGCATCATTTGTAAAACATTAATCGAATGAAAAAGTAGCAAAATATACAATCACACCTGATTTATGGAATATTTGTTGTTAGTTATTACACATCATTAGGAAATCCATAAGGAGAAAGAACAAATCTGCCCCAGCTCCTAAAAAAATGTGTTGAGGACCAACAGATATTTTTAGACATAAGGCGTTAACTCTAGATACAATTGGCATTAGATCTGTTAATAGATTCTCTGACCATTGGCATTATTAGATCTAACTAACCCCTATCCCGTATCCAATGAGGGATTTGCTCACTGACCAGCAAACTTTAGCTAGGCCAGATCCATGCAATACTCATAATGCGATAACACAGTATACTATAGTACAGTATAATGTAAGCCATTGGTCAAGAGGTGGGAGGGGTATGAATACATCTACATTGGCATTTGTTTATTGCAGGGGTATATTTTGAAATCCGTTTCTTCCCCCATCACAAAGTATCAATGTCCCCTTTTCTCTCTTTTAAACCAACATTTGCCGCCTTCTGCCTTTCCCCTCTCCATTTCACTTTTGCCTCTTTCTTTTTCTCACTTTAGACTCCAGTTCCCCTCTCTCTTTCACAGGTGATTGATTTTCTTCACCAATTTTCAGAAGTATTGTGTTTTTTCCTATCCTCAAAGTATATACCATAAAGCCAACAGATTGGATAGTTGACACGTTTCTGGCAACTATGATATATACTTTGTGTAATCTCAAGTTGGGAAGTGAAATTGTGTGTGTATTCTGGCCGGTGAGTGCATCATTTAATAACTCTGATGATCAGTGGCATTTTACTCGGCACAATAAAAGAAGAACTAGTGATTCTAATCTTGATGATTACTACCAGATTAAAACTCATCAACAAAGTTTGGGAAATAGTGTATTTTAGGTCCAAGCCATACATCTACTGTGTAATTAATGCATGCCTATGACCTAAAGTACACTTTATCCAAAGTTTGCAAATGATTATAATTGTCTATGTGTGGACATCTTTCCAATGAGGCTGCATTTATAGCAATTGGTTGTTT
Organism: Ophiura sarsii; assembly: GCA_035610835.1. Classification (NCBI taxonomy): domain Eukaryota; kingdom Metazoa; phylum Echinodermata; class Ophiuroidea; order Amphilepidida; family Ophiuridae; genus Ophiura; species Ophiura sarsii. The sequence goes on from CM069443.1 coordinate 4,755,348, forward strand.
CAGTGCTTAGCCACTTGCTTGAATATGTGAGATATCAATGTACCAAATCCACCACTATTTTGTGCTCAAAAGAATAACTCTGTTCTATAAAGTGTCACAACTACAGATAGAGAGATGATCTATAATTGACTTTTGAGGGTAAAATATTGGTAATTATGGCTCATTCAAGTATAAGCATATTTTCAAGTAAGTGGCTAATTTGATATCATTAAAAAGAAAACACACCAACTTTCCATTGATGTGCAACACAGTAATTTTAATATGAACACATCATGAAATATAAGAAAAAGTACTTTTTTGAGGAGTTAAGTTCATCTCTACAATAGAAATGTTGGTTTGCCATGATACTATAGTTTAATCAGTTCCAAATTGGTGAGCCTTTTACAGACCGATTTAATACAGGTGAGCGTGCAGGCAGAATTGCACGCATGTAGAAACGCTCACATACGCTTGGATTACTTATGCGCGTAAAGATATAAAAAACGCATCATTCTTGCCAATTTGGAAGTGACTCAACTATAACTGCAGTTTATAGACAACAGTTTGCTGACATTTAAAGCTTGTGGTATTTGTGAAAACAAAAACCTTCCCATTACACCAGAACATTTTGGTTGATGTTTTTATCTTCATTATTACAGAGATTGCATGCCCCAATGTGTTCAGCATATCAAACCTGGCATGTCTTGATGAGTTTGATCAAATGCAATATGAAATTTCGTATCACAAAATTGATTTTAAAAAGATATTTTATTCTATTTTAGAAAAAGTACTAATATAAACTATATTGTTACGTGTTATATGTCAAGAGTGTAAATATTATGAAATACAATATTACAAAAACATATACAACAGTTTCTTGAATTGTTTTTATATTGTGTCACCTTAACAACTTTCCACACAAAGGATTCAAACTGTGGAATGTGAATTTTATAATTCTACAAATATTTAAGCGAAATTCAATCTGGTTCCAATTCTTGTCACAGCTCACTTGTATTGATGTTATCATTAAAAAAATATTGATTAAAGGTGTATATTTATTACATAATAACTATACCTACCTATCTTATCAATCACGGTTTGCATTAATCTCCCCAGTACGATTATTCCCCCCCAAAAAATTCAAACTTTGAACGTTATTTGGCCAGCGGTAGTAGTACCCCTTTAAATCCTATCATTGGGCTACATTGTAGCGTGCGCGGCAACACCTGGGTACGCCACTGCCCACAAGGAATATAGGTCACGATGCAGACTTGCCCAATGGGAAATATGTATGTATCTCTAATCTCAATTTCTTTCATGTAGCACAATATAAATGCTGTTAACTGGATTGACAGGGAAGATTACAGTTACGGGCACATTAGGGATGAATCTCTATCTATTAGTGTCTTTCAGCAATGTTTGGCCAAAATATTTTGAAATTTGACAAACATGTTATTTCAAAATTAGTTTAATGTAGAATTTTGGAGACCGGAATCGTACCATGACTGCAGTGGCGTTACTAGGGTCGGGCTAAAGAGAGGGGGAGGGGCATTCCCCCTCCCCCTTATGATTTGCAAAAACGTGCTTTCACAGTCTTTGACAGGTATGACAGGGAGGGCGTATTCTGTGCGCAAGTGTGATGTTGTGTATTATCATCACGAAAAACCGTTTCTGACGAAACCACAGCACTGTTCTCGTCATGAGTGGTCTCACGTGGTGTACCCAGGGGGCCATACCGTTGTTGTTGGATTTTGCTTGAATGACCCTACCAACAACTCCACTCAAGACCTTCAAGTGGGCGGTGCAGTTACCTGCATTCGCCTGCCCGGCAATGTTTACTCCCTGGGTTTACCAATTTGCGTGTCGGCCAAAATCATAGTCTCAGGAAATTGGATTTCGAGTTTGTTAAGAAATACAAAAGGGGAGCGAACTTTTGTTCAACTCTTAGACGTGGCTGATTTATCTATGCGCAGTGAATTGTCAGCATTGATCCATTTGTCACAGCAATTATTAAAAATGAAACCGATTGTTGTGATTCCAGTGGGATTGTAACTTGAGTTCAACTTGAGCATTAGTATCGCTAATGCTCAACTTTTTGGTACCAACTTGGCAACGTTTCACAACATATAGGGTGGTTCAATAAAACGTTGACAGTTTTTTGAAGCCATTTTTTTAAAAATTCTGTAGATTTAAAAAAAATCTTTTTCAATATTCATCAACTATATGATCTTGACCATCTATGCTGAAAATATCGTTACAAATAACCTTACGGTTGCAAAATAACAGCTATTTGAACAAAGTCTGTCCCATTTCACTCTGTCCACAAGTACTGATTTCGCGACGTTACATTGAATACTGAATGATGAATTGCATGCAAGTAATCTAAGATTTAAATATCCCGCCAGGTGAAACCAGTGTAATTGTTAACATCTTATAACTATCTATTTAGATGTGAAATCAATACGTAATAATAATACCACGAGTGACCCTAATTAGAATTATTGATTTTCATAGATTGGAATTGTAATTGTCTATGCTCTATGCCTTAAAAGTGACGATGCCATTTAATGTCATCTTGCTGGTCATTTCCCGTAGACTTACCCGTGGACAAAGAGATTTTGGAGAGATTCTCTTCAAATAGCTATCATCTTGCCGACATAGCATTATTAACATTGAGATTTTCAGCATAGATGGCCAAGATGATATTTTTTGAGGAATATGTATAAATAAAAAAAATTAACCCAAATCCCACAATTTTGAAAAATATGGCTTTGATAAACTGTCAACGTTTTATTGAACCACACTGGTTGTAACGTCGCGAAATCAGTACCCGTGGACAGAGTGAAATGGGACAGACTTTGTTCAAATAGCTGTTATTTTGCAACCGTAAGGTTATTTATAACGATATTTTCAGCATAGATGGTCAAGATCATTATAGTTGATGAATATTGAAAAAGATTTTTTTTTTTAAATCTACAGAATTTAAAAAAATGGCTTCAAAAAACTGTCAACGTTTTATTGAACCACCCTGTACAGTATTAAATTTCCATCTACATGTTGTTAGAATTTTGTTTAGTACCATCCTTTCTTCAAGTGCGACACACGAAAAATCCATTGTGGTGATCGCGGAATTATAAGGAATCCTTGTTAATTCTGAATGCATGATGCTTGCTACATTTTGTAGAGTAATTAATATTTAAGAACAATTATCTTCTATGAATTGAGTAAACATTTGCTCCTCCTTGTATAGGTACTACGTAAGGGATAAAATAGGTTGTTTGTTAATTATGAGAGTAGATAAGTAAGCATCCTCAAATCAATGATTTAATCAATATCTATTGAATTAAAAGAAAAGAAATAATACAAGAACAACTTAACCTCATATAACCTGTAATCTTGGAATGTAAACATTGACGTCATCAACGTAAGAAGGTTTCCACATTGTATCTGTAGTCGTATATCTCTCGTTTTTCTTTAACGGCCGCGTACTAAGCGTAAACATGGAAGTGCGGTTCCAATTGTTGGAATTAAATAGCACAACTTTGAGCTGACCACCAATGCATGCATCCAATTGACCTGATTGTATCTATGGCATCAATAATGTTACCACCAACACGCTCATTATTTTGCATGCATGCATAGGGGCCAGTGCTGTTTTTTAATAAGTTCCCCTTTAGATTATGCCTGATATTTTTAAAATTAGTTACTCCATCGAAACGAGTTTTGGCACACATGATGTAGGGATGCACAGCAACACTAGAGCCGGCCTATAGCTACGCAGGTCTTGTAATGCTTGAATGAGCACACATTGAATGGAGGAATACCTGTTGCCAAATGATGTATTGAAGGAGGATGGTTAAGCAACTTGAACCAGGGTCTTTGCTTGAACCAGGCGCGGCCGCCCCCCCCCCCCCCCCCCCCCTCCCCTCCAAAAAAAAGAGGGAGGCAAAGGGGAAAAGGCGGGCGGGGATACATGCGAGGGACATAAGAACGTTTGGAGTTTATTGGAGCTCGGTCTGGATACAAACGCGTACGTACATTGACGATAAATCTGATCTTTTGGAGGTAACCAGTATAACTTCTTTCTGGCATAGGCCTATATAAAAAGCTAATATTGATCGGAAATAAAGTGATTGCTTTTCAATAAAATATTGGTCAAAAGTACACACCAAATCGCACCAAATGGGTTCGAAAATTGAACATTTTTCCAATTCTGAGGGGGGCACATCCCCATCAGACTCCCCCTGCTCAAGCTTTTAAACCATCAATACTTAAACAAGAATATATCAATATATGCTCAACGTCTCTCGTGCATTGAAAAAAAACCAAAATATTTATTCGAAAAATGAAGTATGGCTTTTCAATACAATATTGGTCAAAAGTATACACCAGATCGCACCAAATGAGTTCTCAAATTTAAAAAATCTACTTCTGAGGGAGGCACATCCCCCCTCAGACTCACCCCTGCTCAAGCTTTTAAACCATCAATACTTAAATCAAGAATATATCAGTATATGCTCAACTTCTCTCGTGCATTGAAAAAAACACCAAAATATTTATTCGAAAAATGAGGTGATGGCTTTTCAATACAATATTGGTCAAAAGTATACACCAGATCGCACTTAATGAGTTCTAAAATTAAAAAAAAAAATCTACTTCGGAGGGGGGCACATCCCCTCTCAGACCCCCCCCCCCCCCCCCCCGCCCCGTCCGAGCATGCACCGCTTGGATGATACCAGCTAAATTTCATTTTTGGGCCCCCCTTAAACTTGGATGGATCCGCGCCTGGCTTGAACACCGCACAATTGTTGTCCTGCTTGAATGAGCACACATTGACAGAAGGAATACCTCATTTCAAAAGGTGAAAATGCGGTGTTCAAGCAAAGATCATGGTTCAAGACCGTGGTTCAAGCTGCTTAACCACCCTCCTTCAATACATAATTTAGCAACTTTTGAATTAAGGTATTCCTCCATTCAATGTGTGCTCATTCAAGCATTAAAAGACCTGCGTATTTAGCCCCGTTCTAGTGTTGCTGTGCATCCCTACATCATGTGTGCCAAAACTCGTTTCGATGGAGTAACTCATTTTAAACATATCAGGCATAATCTAAAGGGGAACTTATTTTTTGTTGAACTGTGTATATTATCCCACCACTATGTTGACTTTCCTGATCCTGCACTACCATGCATCCAATATGGTTTGTACAGAATTGTTCTGGGTGTTGATGAAATACTTGACAGGTCCATGACAATCATATTATATTATCCCACCACTATGTTGACTTTCCTGAACCTGCTCTACCATGCATCCATTATGGTGTGTACAGAATTGTTCTGGGTGTTGATGACATACTTGACAGGTCCATGACAATCATATTATATTATCCCACTACTATGTTGACTTTCCTGATCCTGCACTACCATGCATCCAATATGGTTTGTACAGAATTGTTCTGGGTGTTGATGAAATACTTGACAGGTCCATGACAATCATATTATATTATCCCACCACTATGTTGACTTTCCTGATCCTGCATTACCATGCATCCAATATGGTTTGTACAGAATTGTTCTGGGTGTTGATGAAATACTTGACAGGTCCATGACAATCATATTATATTATCCCACCACTATGTTGACTTTCCTGATCCTGCACTACCATGCATCCATTATGGTTTGTACAGAATTGTTCTGGGTGTTGATGAAATACTTGACAGGTCCATGACAATCATATTATATTATCCCACCACTTTGTTGACTTTCCTGATCCCGCACTACCATGCATTCAATATGGTTTGTACAGAATTGTTCTGGGTGTTGATGAAATACTTGACAGGTCCATGACAATCATATTATATTATCCCACCACTATGTTGACTTTCCTGATCCTGCACTACCATGCATCCAATATGGTTTGTACAGAATTGTTCTGGGTTTTGATGAAATACTTGACAGGTCCATGACAATCATATTATATTATCCCACCACTATGTACAGAATTGTTCTGGGTTTTGATGAAATACTTGACAGGTCCATGACAATCATATTATATTATCCCACCACTATGTACAGAATTGTTCTGGGTTTTGATGAAATACTTGACAGGTCCATGACAATCATATTATATTATCCCACCACTATGTTGACTTTCCTGATCCTGCACTACCATGCATCCATTATGGTTTGTAAAGAATTGTTCTGGGTGTTGATGAAATACTTGACAGGTCCATGACAATCATATTATATTATCCCACCACTGTGACCACTATGTTGACTTTCCTGAACCTGCTCTACCATGCATCCATTATGGTGTGTACAGAATTGTTCTGGGTGTTGATGAAATACTTGACAGGTCCATGACAATCATATTATATTATCCCACCACTATGTTGACTTGGTCTAAAATGGTTTCTTCATAGTGATTAATAATGTTATAAAATGTGGAGGATTTGACTCTTTAAGAATAAATCCAGCAAATATAAGAACATAAGTTTTAATAAAAGATTAATTTAGAATTTTCATGATTGACATAAATTGTACATGAGACAAATATAAGCAAACATTACATGTGATTGACATAAGAAATGTTTTGATTGGCATCAAATTGTATATATGACCTTATTATGGCATTTCAAGCAAAGCACAGGATTTTCTCATTTAAAGCCATGCAATTCCCTCTTTTTTGTAATAGGAAAAATAGGAGTGCAGTCATATATAGTCATATTATTTGTTAATGATTAGGGTACATGTATTACCTTCGGATTACTTTTGACCTTAGTGAACATTAACTGTGACAGTCTATATATTGTTGGTCTAATGTTGTAGGCCTATCTGCAATCATAAGATCTTTTATCAAGAACTTAACATTTCAAATTATTTCATGGGTCAATTTATTTGTGAACGGGTAAACTGACGAGAGCTATCAAACAAAATAGCAAGTATACAGTGGTCTGGCCAATGTAATCTGGATATCCTGTGTCTTAGTGAAATTGTAATATACAAATTAAACATGACTCCTGTGAAAGCAACAGGTCCGTCATCAACCTCATTATAATGTTGACTTTCTACATCCTGCACTCCCATGCATTTATTATCAGTCAGCACGAGTGGGTCTAAATAGAAATCTAGTTTCAGAATCATGACTGCTCCTAAGCTGTATCTACAGCCATAAAAACTCTCCTTATGGACAACATTAAAATGTTTCAATTGACTGCATGAATCAAATCTTCCATGAAACAGGTAAACTGATCTAAGCTAAGTCAACACTAATATAGTGACCTGACCTAAATAAACTAGGATATCCTGTATCCTATTGAAATGTTATTCAAATTAGATATGACCACTGCCATTAAGTGAATTAAGTCAGCTACAGGTCCATTATGATCATATATCACTATTCATATAACAATGTTGACTTTCCACATCCTGTCATCCCATGCATTCATTACTGTCAGGATGTGGAGGGGGGTTTTTTCTTTCTTTTTTCTTCAACTTTAAAAATTGTATACATGTATGTCTTCTGAAACCAAATGTGATCCATGGTCCAATTCAGAGTGAATGATAAAGTTTGTGATTTACCTATATTGTCATATTTGCAGACTACGCAGCAGTCAAAAACATATACAGTTTTGAAATGGGATTTTAGATACTCCATAAAATGTCGACAAATGCTGCTATTTATGCTTAATATCAGGTAACAAGAGTTTATAAACAATTACATCTGCTAAATGCTAAAAAATCATCAATATCTAAGTGTATCTCCGAGTGGAATATCAGTGCCTTTCTAGTACTGTAATGCAAGGTCATATGGCTGCAGTCTCAGCAGCATGGTCTGTAGTCTCATAGGTGCTGCTAACAGTGGTTTCTTGAAAATACCTTGAAGAGGCTTATGATAACTCTCCACCTTTACTTCTCTTCCATAGATGTAATGATGGAACAGCTATGTACGAATGCAAGCATCTCCTTCTCAATTTGCGCATATCTCTTCTCAGTCTCACTCATGAAACTGGACGTGTATATGCAATTGGTTTTCCTTCTTGGAGTAAAACACGCCCCCTACTGCGTAACTGCTTGCATCACACTGTATGGTGACTTCTTTGTTGACGTCATAGTAGGCCAAGACGGGGTGTTTTGTGCATACAACTTTAAGCTCTTCAAAGCTTTGTTGTTGTTTGTCCCAGTGGAAAAGTGTTTCCTTCTCGGTAAGTTCTCTCCGGGGGGGGGGGGGGGGGGGGTCAATCTCGCTCATATTTGGAATGAACTTGGATAGATATTGGAGGAAACCCAAGGAACGTCGTACCCCTTCTTTATCTGCAGGCGCTGGCTTTTCCGCTACCGCTTTTACTTTTCAGGATCGGCTTTCAGGCCTTCACTGGTAAGCAGATGACCAACATATTTCACGCTTGGTTTTTTGAGGTGTCACTTGTCAAAGTTGAGTTTTGAATTGTACTCCGTTGCTCTTTCGATGCCCTTGTTCATGACAATATCATGTTCCTTGATGTTTCTTGTTGCAATCAAGATGTCATCCATGATAGCTCTAGCACCTGTGCCTTCTAAGGGATCACGTCAAAACTCGACCGCCCGGCAACCGCTGGTTACGGCCGGTTCCGTTCGGTTCTCACAAAACGTGTCGTCTGTTATAATATACACACATAATGAGGTCAAATAGTAACACTCTGGTGATCACGACCGGTTGAAAGTGCCTCGTCACACACGTGAGCAATAACATCTTGAAGTAATGGGCTCTTTTAGTTGACACCAGTACAATACAGCTATTGATTTTCGCTGGGGTTGGCTTTTTCAATCTGTTTATAGCTCAATTAACTTTTTAAAATCAATACCGAAAGTCTATGAATGTTGTTTTTTATAGAACGATTATAGAGAGAGCTATTATGACCGCAAAGTAACAGATTGATAGTGTAAATTGGTCAGATTACAGCATTAAGTCAACCGGCGGTTGTTCAGTGTTGCATGCGCGAATATTCATATACCAGTAAAACATTTGACCTGAAAGAACCGGGCGGAACCGCCCGTAACCGGCAGTCAACGGGCGGTCGAGTTTTGACGTCTCCCCTAACATGGTATCCATAATCTTCTGAAACATCTCAGGTGCGCATTTGATGCCAAATGGCAGAAGAAGCCATCGGTATCGTCCTATCGGAGTGTTGAAGCAGGTTAGCAGACTTGATTTATAGTCTATTGCAATCTGTAGGAAACCTGACTTGGCATCAATCACCGAGTTTCTGAATTCGGCAGTCTTATTTCGCGTAAATTATACGGCTTATATACTGCTTTCGTGACGTTACAAACTTGCTGCCTCCATTTACGTTATACCGGGTGGTACAAAAAAAAGTTGACCCAAGTTCTAGGTAACTTTTCAACTACATTTTATAGTTTCAGAAAATTTGTGTTTACTTAGTCTTGATCAGCAGTAAGTTTTGAAATTATCCTGAACAAATTGTAAATTTAGCTTGGTTGGTTCTTCAGATATGGTTCATTACAGAGAGCATGCACAAAACTGCCTTGTCCACGGGAGCGTCCTTTAGTAGAGATAGAATGCACAAAGTGGACTTACACACGATTGGTCACAAATTGTGAAAAAGGGTGAAAAAGAAAGAAAAAAGAGACATCTGAAACATCTGCCTGGTGCATGACATTACTTACCTACGTACCTACGTACTTACGTTTCTTTGTTGAATGTGAATGGCACATAAGCACAGAGATTGGGATACTTTGTAAGGGTGGGCTTTTCAATTCTGAATCTAGAGCATGCTGTTTTGTTAAAGATGAAACGGCTTCTTGCATGGGCCTGTCTGTAGAGGAGAAACTAGATGAACCGCAGTCAGGTTTATTCTTTTACAGCAGTCTGGACGACCCTGTTTAAGAAGGCTTCAGTTGCTTTCTCCCTGCCTCTCGGAGGTCCATTCAGAACTGACAGCAATGCAGAAGAAGAGCTTTGCTGAGCTCACGAGGGATTCGAAGTTAGATGAAAAGGCTATGCAGGTCGCTTTCCGAGCCAGTCAGATGGACTATGAGAACGGCTTTTTTAAGGGTTTCAAAGGTCGATGAGGAAGTACTGGGTTACATGAAGGACAGGTCTAGGACTAACCAGTCGGACGGGTACAGCAAGGAGTGGAATGAGACCTTGCGTCTGGAGCAGAAGGACTGGTTTTGTGTTCGGCGTTTAGGCATTTTTCAGATGTCATTATTGAACGCTTTGGCGTTTGATCTTCAACCTCCAACTGGCAGTTCAGCATCTGAATTAGAGAAGAGGTCGTTCGCCTCGGTCAGGTTGGTTATGGACATGGCTGGTCGTACCATGAGGACGTCAAAAAGGTCGCATTATCGGTTGGAGATACTCCGGCGGAGGAAGGTTTTGGCTGGTCTGAAGCACGAGGTGGTCACGCCATTGGTGAATGCACTTACCGATGCGTCCTTCGACAGGGATCCAGCCTTGTTGTTTGGAGGAATGTGAAGGAGAACAGCAAAAACGGTCTCGAAGCAGACTATTGCTGACTTTTCAATAGAGAAGCTGGTCAGAAAACCTCCATCGAGGACAACGCGCAGTCAACAACATAAGAGTAGTAAGAGAGGCTCCTCTTCTCCTCCTAGACACCAGTATCAACCTACCCAGAATCCTTCTTTCTCTCGTCCTTACTCGCGAGGGGAGGGTCCAGAGGTAGGGGTAGAGGTGGACGGTCACGCTCTAGAAGGGGCAAGCGCCTCTCTACGGCGCATCCGGCGCCTACACCTTCGGGTGATATCACGTAGCTCCGGGTAACAAGGTAAACCTCGTGACGGCGGCAGAGGCCGCGGCCGCCGAGGCTTTTGAAAGGTTGTCGGCCACAGTGAGTCACACATGTCTGTCCAAACGTGACTCCACCACCCCCTAAAGTCCTCCGCAAGGGGGACTGGGAGGAGGGTGGCCGACTCACTCACTTCACGGAGAGATGGCTCTCCATTCAGTCCAGCCTGTGGGTCTTCAACATAATCAAAACGGGATACAGACTGGAATTCTCGGACAGTCCCGAATTTGGGCCCGTCCGAGAAACTCCTCCCCCGCGGTATGTAGAACAAAGGTTTACATTAATATAGGAAGTTCACAAACTCGTCACAAAGGGCGCGGTGATCGCCATTCATCCTTCCTTCAGTCTGGGGTTTTAGTCAATGTTCTTTCTTACAACAAAGAAGAACGGAGAGTGGAGACCGATCTTGAACCTAAAGCCGCTGAACCTGTTCATCCGACCAGAGAAGTTCAAAATGGAGACTCTGGCAACTATTCTGAAGGCTCCAATAGTATAAAGATGGGCAGCTCAATAGATTTGAAGGATGCGTACCTGCACGTTCCCATTCATCCCTCTCACCAGAAATGGCTTCGTTTCATGCTGAAGGGCCAGGCCTATGCCTTCCAGAGTCTCTTCTTCGGGCTTTCAACTGCCCCGAGGGTTTTCACCCGCGTCGTGCAGGAAGTGTGATTATACCTTCGCAGTCGCGGGATTCAGATTTTCATGTACTAAGACGACTGGCTGATCGTGGACAGCTCATAGATAGCTACGTCTCAAACAGTGTCAACAGTCCTAGAGGAGGTGAAGCAACTGGGATTTATTGTCAACCTCGACAAATCAAGTCTTGTTCCGTCTCGATCCCAGAATCCGGTTTTTCTCGGTGCCAGTCTGGACCTCGTCATCGGGTTAGTTTTTCCCACTCAGGAAAGAGTCCTGAGGATAGTAGAATGTGCCCGCTCATTCGCGATGAAACATGCAGCCCCAGCATCGGAGTGGCTTCAGGTCCTGGGTCTGATGGCCAGTATGGTGGATTTGGTCCCCTTTTGCAGATTTCACATGTGGTTGATCCAGATTTATTTTATCAGGAAATTCGACGCGCTGATTCAGCCTCAGAGCCTTCGAATACTTGTCTCGCCGGAGGTCCGCCACGAGTTCCTGTGGTGGACTCTCCCTCTTCCCTCCCCCACTCCCTCATCAAGTCGTTCTGACCACAGACGCGTCTCTGACAGGATGGGGCGGCTTCATCACGGCCTCGTCGGCCCAGGGAACATGGTCCGCGGAGGATGCGACTTTTCACATCAACGTGTTGGAGCTATGGGCGGTGAGGAACGCTCTTCAAAGTCTCGAGAGCTCAGTCAGGGGAAAGAGAACCCTTATGAGGTCCGACAATTCCACCATGGTGGCGTACATCAACAAGCAAGGGGACGAGGTAGGAAGTCCTCTGCAGGGAAGTCAGAACACTCACCCTCTGGGGCTTGGAAAGAGGAACGATCCTGTCAGCAGTACATATTCCAATGTCCTAGCAGACAGCCTATCGAGAGGCGTGTCCACCGGCATAAACGACTGGGCCCTCTCGAAGCAGTTTTTGGTAGCCATGGTCATGATGGTAGCTGTGTGTCCATCAGGGGATTCCCGACCATAGATCTGCTTGCGTCCGAGAACAACAGACAACTCCCTGTCTATTGCATCAGAACGCAGGATCCCCGGGCATGGGCGGGACAGTTTTAAGGATGACTTTTCATGTAAAATAGAAAACATCAAGTTGAAAATCGGGCCAGCAATCAGAAATACCTTAATAATTAAAGGAATCAAGAACAAACACGCACAAAAACACCAATACTGTTCTATGGGCAAACGGTTCTTCAAGTAGGGTTCATGGGCCTTTTTGTTTTATTGAGAATGTTCCCCTATTATTACTTGACACCCATCTCTGGACCCAAACTGTCACTGCGAGCAGAGTGGAGTTTATTCTGATTTTAACCAAATGTAATTTGCAAACCTATAAGGGGTAAGCATGAGGGTGATTCGAGCTAGCACATTGCATATATGTTAGACAATGGACTTTATAAGTCCATGGTTCGACATTCATTAGTTACAGCTAATGATGGAATCATAGGCTTGTTCTAGAATTCAATTAAAAAACAAGCTAATACCACACCAATCGTACACCATGAATGATTACTCAACCGTGAGTGCAGATCGTGTAGTCTTAAAAATACATGTGCATTTTAAGGAATTCTGTACTAGACAGTGTTGTAGTCAAGTCTTCGTCATCGGAGTCAGAGTCCGAGTCCTTGAGAATAGGACTCGAGTCCGAGTCCTTGAGAATAGGACTCGTGTCTGAGTCCTTGAGAATAGGACTCGAGTCCGAGTCCGAGTCCTTGGCAATTTCTGAGTGTCCGAGTCCGAGTCCGAATTATCCGAGTCCGAGTCCGAAGTATCAAATTCAAGCCGCAGTTCACTAATACTATGACAACGTTTTTTTAAGCAGAATTTTAGTTCTATACTGTTTACTTGTAATTAAAGTATAATTACAGTCAGTTCAGTATCTTATTAACTTATTAGGGCTGTTGGTTTTGTGGTTGTTCTTTTATTTACAAACTGCTTATCTGCAATTATTTGCATGCAAAATTACTTAAATTAATCATGTGAATGATGTGATGTAATCACTGTTTTTATTGATCAAGCTAAAGAAGTATATAAATGCTATTGCTATTTAATGCTAATAATTCTGATAAGCCAAGATATAATTTGATATTCTTTGTACTTCACTGCTTTTAAAGCAATAGGCCTACTAAAATGACGACATCCAAGTCAAAAATATGATATCCCGTGCCCGTAGACGTTTATTTATGTTATATTCTCTTCGTAAACATGCTGCCCCAGTTGAGGACATGCTGACCATCTTTCAAACATATATCCGACCAATTCTGGAATATGCTTGTGCTGTCTGGCATCCTGCGCTTACCAAAAATCAAAGCTACCAAATTGAAAGGATTCAAAAGCGCACTTGCAAAATCATCCTTGGCAACAAATATCAAGACTACGAGTCTGCGCTTCACGAATTAAACATCACCAGTCTTGTCGATCGCAGGGAAGAATTAGTTTTGAAATTTGGTCAGCAGGTCCTCAACTCTGACAGACATCACCACCTTCTCCCAGAGAAGAGATCGATTAACCACAACCTCCGTCGCAGCAACATATTTCCTCAACCATTGTGCAATACCAACAAATACCAAAAATCCACCATTCCTTACATCATAAAAAAGCTCAATGGCGTTTTGGATAATTAATGTATTTAGCTGATGTCTGTATTTCGTTGGAATATTTTTATGCATGTATTTTTGATATTTATATATATATTTTTATTGTAAAGCCGGCTTTTTCAGCTTAAGCTGCCTGCTGGCTATTTTTATACCGTGAATAAAAAAAATAAAAAAATAAAAAAACCTTTGGAACTGGGAGTACTAATATTGAAATAAGCATGTCAGTAAAATAAGTCTATGAAAATGAAACATCAAAGAAAATTGAAAATTGTATTGCTTGACAACACCCGAGTTTTCATTGACCTTATCACATGAGTAATTCAATTATCAATAGCAGTTTTCAATATATCGATGAAAATAAAACACCTTAAAAAACCTAAAATTTTGCCGGACTCAATGAGGACTCAAAGCCGAGTCCTCGAGTCCTTAGTCTGAGTCCTTGAGTACTGACTGGAATCGAGTCCGAGTCCCGAGTCCTACAACACTGGTTCTAGATATCTATTGTAACCCATTTGGTCCACATAAGTTGAATAGGGTAGGTGTGGGTAATACGGGACCTTTAAGACATTTGCATAATTAAAATACAAAATAACTGACTCAAATTTAAGCAAAGTTTGTTATTTGTAATCTATATTTCATAAACCTTTATTGTAATAAAAAACAGAGTCATTCTATGTTTGGTTTTGCTGTTATTATCAAATACTGACGTCATCATAAATGTCCCATCTTGAAGGTAATACGGGACATTGTTTTGAGGACATTGTTTTGGTATGAAAAGTTATTTGACATTTTTTATTTAAAGAGTAACTGTTAAAAAACCATAAATAATGGTCCAGTAATCCATTTAAGAGATAATAATGCATGAAGTACATTGGTACAAAAAAGGTACATTGCTACTAAAAAAAGAAGAAAAAAAGTAGGTTAGGTGTGGGTAATAGAATACGGGACCTTTAAGACATTTGCATACCGTCATGCTGGCTGTCCCATATTACCTTCACCAATTGTGAACCCACGGCTCCCATTCAACGCATGCAACATTTATTTCTAAAGTTTGTTGCAATACCAGACGGATCATAGACAAGTATTTACCATCGATACCTTCACCATCTGGATCGGTGAATCAAGTTGTTTTACGCCCTCAATAAGTTTTGCTAAACATCCGATTACTAGCCCATTTGGGTTTCATTTGAGATTTGGGTCCAAAATGAAGAACAAACCATGGACTTATTATTCTAATAAGTCCATGAACAAACTAAGGCCAACAAATAAGAAGTTATGTTGTCCTCCACAGCTATCAGAAAGGAGGTGGAGGGCGGGCGGCTTTTTTTATTTATTTATTTTCTCATACCAGCGGGAGCTCAAAGTTCAGCCAACAAGAAGTTGAAATCACACTAAAGAGCTAAGCATACTCCATAACGCTCGTCAAACTCTTTGCGCTCTCACACATGAGTAGTAGCCGCTCCACCACAACACAATGACACAGTCTGATTGGTCAAACAGTGGCCAATGCTAGACTTGTGGAGTCTGCCGGGCCCTTTAGAGTCGCACCTAGGCCTATATGTTATATAAACACTTAGTTTAATTTTCAATGTTATACAACACCTAAGAAAATCATTGTTATTTCATTGGAGGATTATAATAGGTCACATCATGTGATTAAATATCCGCTCCCGGCCGTTGCACGATTTGCTGTGCATCGACCCCTACGATACATTGCACGGTAAGCCGCTCGACCCTAAGTACATCATATTTTATATAATCTCTATTTGTTACAAAATAACAACGATTTTCTTAGTGTTGTGTAAAACAAATTAATGTTTTTATTCGTGCAATGGAACGAATATTTCCATTCGGTGAAAGATGCAATGTTCCATTCAACTCGGCTCCGCCTCGTTGAATGGAACATTGCATTTTTTTGCCCTCATAAACATTCATAGGTAAATTAATAATTGAACGAACAACGCAAACGCAGTACAAAGATGATCGCGCCCAAAATTATAAAGCGAATGTTTGTGTGCGCTTCACGCAATGTACGCGATAAGCTGCTTAGTTGTGTTCGTTCAATTATTAGTTTACCTATAGTATACTATTTAAACTGTTAAAAAAAAAATATGAAAAACAAAATCGGAGCGGCCCTAAATCTAACGAGCGGGCGGTCGAGGACAGCATAACATTTTTTTGTTTGTTGCCTAATTGATTACTGCAAAATTGGGCTAAATTGGGCTGCTTATTCTGTGCAACACTGACACTTGACTGCCGACTGCCCACATTTGACACTTGACAGATAGACCTGTTTCGTAAATACGGATTGTCAGGGCTACGTGCCGATTGTCACCGGGCGGATGAACACGGCTCAATTTCGCAATCTCTAATCTCTAGACCTTCTCCAAATTGATTATTGTTTGCTGGAACTGATATTAAAGTAAACAGGTAAGAGACGATTACAAGCGGCCGATTTCCACGTTACAAGTAGCGTATATAATAGTTACTTCCTGTTTAGGGATGGATAAGCTTATTTTTAAGGCTCAGAATTCGGAAAGCCTGCATTCAAAAAGGGCATGGCTATTTTGTTTACCTCTGAATCCTAGTAGTGGGAGAGCAATGGAATAACGGGCATTATTATTAGGGAGTCAACAGAAACGGCAATTTTCGATTTCCTATATGCTAGCGTCTGAAATGTAGCTAAAAGTAATTCACTATTTGCCACCTTTCCCACCTCCAAATATCCTATATTATTATTAATAATGACTATTTTTAGAAAAAGTTGTGTAGAATAAAAGTGAAAGGAAAGATCTTTTTAAATTCTAGAAATATAAAATGTATTTATTAAAAATAATGCTTTCTATGTTTAAAATCGGCTGGAATTCAGTGTATATGGAGACATATGTGGTTGTGCCTTAGTAGGTGCACTTCACACTTGGTACATCCACTGTCTTCCCTTGCAATAGACCATATTCACGCGGCAGCAATTTTCTACAATTTGAGTCTCGTTCCCATTACGCATACCTGCGCCTGTGTGACTTGCGTGAGGATGCGTACGTCGCGCGCTTTGGTACAACGCGTCGCGCGCAGTTCTATTGAATGCGCTGAGGCGCAGATAGACCAAACGGGAACGAGGCTTGGGTGGCTTATTTTGGAAAATGGCTGCCGCGTGAATAGGGTCTATATAATCCTTATCGCCAATCGGAAAAAATCCATTGATTATCCTTTTCTGATGCATTGTGGGATCCAGGACGGGGCATATTTTGCACTTTTGCAAATTCAAAATAATGCTTTCTATGTTTAAAATCGGCTGGAATTCAGTGTATATATACGGAGACATGTGGTTGTGCGCGTTATAGTCGTGATCAGAATACTTCGGGCACATTTTTTCTGTGACAAAAGTGCTGAAGTATTATGGCGACAACTATAGTAGGTGCACTGCACACTGTTGGTACATGAATCCACTGTCTTCCCTTGCAATAAGCCTTATCGCCAATTGGAAAAAATCCATTGATTATCCTTTTCTGATGCATTGTGGGATCCAGGACGGGGCAGATTTTGCACTTTTGTGATCCCACAATGCAGCAGAAAACGATAATCAATGGTGTTTTTTTTGATTCGCGATAAACCTTAGGCCTATACGTTGCGTTGTAGTAGCACATCTTGTAGGCCTATAGATACGAAATTGGTGGATTTTACAATGTTTAAATGGCAATGATTTTCAATGACTTTTAAACTTTATAATTTGCATGGCTGCTGAGACTGAATTTAGTATTACAATGTTGAAGAAGATTTATCTAAATTTTGTTAACACCATTTTTATATAGGCCCTATATTATATAAATTTATAAATTAAAAAATCCCATACTGAGATAATACTGTAATTCAAATAATGCTGAGTACCCGCTCTTAAAGGGGCACTAAGAGATGTGTTGGAGGCTGCGCCCTCAATTATGATAAAAACTGGGATAAGTATATTTTTATAATTGAATTACATGTATGAACTTACACCTATAACTAGGATTAAGAAAAATCAGCCCTCTTAGTACAAGAAAACGTTGATTCCAAAATGCTCGTACAGCCGCGACAAGCATTTTACGTCCGGCAGTATCCCCCTGCAGTACGCATGACACATAACGCGAACCATATTTGCATAGAGGGCGTTTTTCAAAAAAATAGCGATGATATTGTTTTAATCAAGTTTCGCTTTATTTTTGTTAGTAGAAACAACAATAATGGCAATTTTTAATGTTCATCTTGAATTCTGAAGTAAATTTTTAAACATTTAAAATTTTAAACACCACTTAATGTCCCTTTAATGGGCCAATGCTACAGACATGAAGCCCTTATTCTCATGATTTTACACAACCATAACTTTACTATGCTTCATGCTATTAAGCTACTTCTACCAGCATTGGTTTCCTTATGAAATTATCTTTGGACAGTGATACCAAATTTCATAGAATCTGAATCATCATACACTTGAATTGACAGAATGCTGCACACACCCTTAAATACGATTCCAGGCGACAGACACAATCACACAAAACCCATACCCTGACGACTTCAAACAAGCATAACTCCACTGTGCGTCATGCTATTAAGTAGTATTAGCACCATTGTTTTTCTTTTAAAATTCTCTTTCCAATGATACCAAATCTGTTGGGGTTTCTTAAAAAAATGCAAAAAGTGGTGGATTCCCTAGCATGAGTCGGCATTGCGGATGGTCGAATCAGGGAGGGGTTAGGTTCATAATATTTTGTAGTTCAATAAGGTTTCAGAGTTGTTTATCTTGAATCGACAACGGTAAGACGGGTTTATTTTGCGAGAACAGCTTTAATAATAACAGCTCTCTGGTCGAATATTATCATCATCATCATCAATATTTTTTAACTTTTCTGAATAAAATGAGTAAACTTTTGCTTCAGAAATCCGTTTAATGTTCAAGTAATACTGTGTTAAAACATTGGTTAAATATCTCAACCTGCAACCATTTCAAAAAAATACTGGCTTGAATTTTCGATCACCCTATTCCCGCTACAGTTCAACGGCGATATGGTCTGTCTATGCTTATCCTTAATCTCGTAGCTATATTTTGTTGTAAAGCAGCTTTTTTTAGACACACTAAGGTCATTCATATTGGAGGGGGCGAGTCTTTTGTGAGTCAAGAAATGCACACGAAATTGTGTGACTTTGCACCTATTTTTGGCACGATCGATTGCATTTTGGTGTGCGCTGAGCGCGCGATTTTTTTTCATCTGTGTACTTTTGACCATCATAATTCCATGGTTCCTGTGGTCAAATGAACCGACAGTGCCAATCTCAGCCGACACGAGGTCAATATTGGGGGGGGGGGGGGGGGTGATCGCCCGATAACCCTGGCCGACCAAACCGGCTACGTCATACTGTGTCATTCATACTCCCCAGCAAAGGCTAAAAAGCCGAATGTCTAATAATAATATGATATTGATTGAATTTATTGTCCATTGAGATAGTCATATTCATAAAGCCGCTTCCGCCAAACGTTTGATAAATGCTTAGAAAATGTTTGTCAAACGCACTGTCCGGACAGGGGTCAGACCCCCACCCTTTTTATTTTTGCCCTCCCACCCTTTTTACAGAGCCACCCTTTTTATTTGGGAATGTTCAACCCCCACCCTTTATACCGAAAAGGGGACATTTTGATCATTTTGTGCATTCAAATTTGAAAAGGCACTCATTGGAAAAAAGTGACAGAAACATCCCGGGACCCGTTTTGTTTTTTGGGCGGGTCCCAGGATTCCCGAAATTATTCATCAACAAAAATAATTGAAAAAAAGGGGAAAAAAGCTTACTTAAAAACCACCTTGTCGACTAAATCACGATTATTTAATGCAAATTTATAGAGGAGATTCATTTGAAATGGATTTATTTATTATCTCTTATGCTCCCTAAAATGTGATATTACGCCGCGTACGACACTTTCATAGCTCGCGGTGAGTTTCTATTTTGACTAAATGTCACAATTTCAACAATAGATGGCGCTATATAACATCAAACTCAATCCCTGCTCAATTTAAAGATGGCGACTTTTAATTTCGAAGTATATCGGACCCGATATCGGATACATATTTATGATATAGCTAGCGCTAGCGAGCCGACAAGGTCGGTATTTTGATTATTTTGATGATCGCTGAGAAACCCCACCCTTTTTATTTTATCTCCACGCTTTATACAACTACACCCTTTATATCAGAAATATTCTGACCCCCACTCTTTTGTTGATTTGTTGATTTCTGGAGTCCCACCCTTTATAAAGCGTGCCGTCCGGACTATGAAACGTTTAAACATTCTGTCAAACATTCTGTCAAACCTTTGAATAAGTTCATCAGGATTGTAGATTGAAATGATTAAATAATTTTGTTGTACAAATCCAATTTAGCTACTCACATGCTAGACAGTTTCGTCTTCCCGTTCAGAAGACTTCTTCCGTAGGCCTAGTGACTTGATTCACTTGTTTTTTCCGCGAGATTTGCTTGCGTTCTCCGTCCCAGGAAGCTCGGGTGTTAACAGTGGATTGTACACATGATAGAGAATAAATACCCTCGTCACGGTTGATGATTTTGCCCCCTACTTGCGTATCCAAATGGATTCTCTTATCCATCGCTTTTGTTTGTCGTAGTCTTTGTCAAGGATTGTTGCCCCCTCCCAGTTGATCGTGTGATTCTCTTGTGCTATATGGTCGGTGACAGCTGATTTGTGTTGTTCCGTCGTAGAATATTTTCTGTTGGCTCTTGTGAACTTTTTGTCGCAACTTTATTGTGTTCGTTTTGCCTTGTTCCAAAAAGACGGCCTGTCTCACCAACGTAGGCTTTGTCACACGAGTGACATGGGTGTCACACAAGTGACATGGGATCTTGTAAACACAGTCGTTGGTCTGTTAAATATGTCTTGTTTGTCTTTGGGATGTAGTAGTCGTTTGAGTGTGTTGTAAGGTTTCATCGCAGTCTGGATATTGTACTTCTTAAAAGATCTTTGTAGTCTTTCAGACACACCTTGGATGTAGGGGATAACCACCATGCCATTGCTCTCTTTGGTCTCATCCTTTTCTTTGCTTTCTTCGTGGTTTTGTCCTTCATCTGTTGCTGTACTCTTTTGAAAGTCCAGCAAAGCATGTGAAGAATGTACGGCGCCATATTAAAAGCATCTTGAAAACAAACGGGATTCAGAACATTTAAAGAGCAAGACAAATACGCACATTTGAGACTCTACAAACAAAACAGGAACTTCAGAATGCTTGATGCCTAGCAATAGCTCATCTGGTGTCAAACACATTTTTGGCCCCCTATATCGAGTTTGTCCTTCATGTAATTCTGCACGGAATTACCCCCAGGACCCCCGCACTTATAAAACTCGCCCATTGCTTGTGTGTTGGATTTCGATCACGACAGGAGCATGCGCAGATGCAACTTTGTGTAAGTGGTCTGTGATATTGTCAATATTATATTTTTACTGTGATTTGTCGATCTGCATTAAATGCAAAAAGAAACAACGCCCCCGGCTGGCCTCGAACCACCAACCTTTCGGTTAACAGCCGAACGCGCTAACCAATTGCGCCACGGAGGCGGTTATTTACTAGGCTGTTTTGGTTTGTCATGTTCACCCGTACACTTCCCGTACACTCCCTTGCAAACCCGTACACTTCCCGTACACTCCCTTGCAAAGCCGGGCATCGTTTTTTCTCAAATGTTGCCTGCATATTGTAGTTGCTGTGTACTTAAATACATGTGCTGTCTGTTGAACTTGGAACCAACGTTTAATTTGAACTGTCTATTTTCAATAAAAAAATACTCCAATACGGGGAAAAATTCACAAAAGCTCACAGACAACAAATAAGCACATCATTTTACTCGACCTAGAATTTCAACCCTACAATTTTGGCGTTCCGAAAATATCGATGATGTGAGTGACGTCATTTAATGAGCGGCGCCCTTCACGATTTAGCTCATTAGCATAATTTATGTCCGTGAAATGTATCACACAGTTTGATTAGTGCTCCGTACATGATGCGACCCGGCAGCAACACAAATTATTGAATTTTGGCCCCTAACTGACTTACTCAGACCATCACACCTTTTGTACCTTCTCAGCTGATTAACAGCTTTGAGGAATTGTACGGAGGTAAGAAAGGGAAGAGAATTCAGCGCCTTGTTTTGAACTTGTTTGAAGTTGGTTTTCTGTGAGTGTTTAAATACTATTTTTTATTGGGGCCTTTGGACTAAACTATAAATTTGTTATCCCCTGCATGTTCACACAATACAGAAAAATACCTATGGTTTGTGCCATATCACATTTGGCCTGCGGCCTCATGTGATATGACATGCCAAACCATAGATATTTTTCCGTATTGTGTGAATATGCAGGAGATAACTAATCGAAACAATCTAAGCGGATGTACGCCAGATGGTTATGTTGCCATGGATTGACCCGATAATATAATTAAAATTGACATTATTTTCTTCAGGTTACCGTAATGGTGGAACAAGAGCATGTGGTGCTACTGACATTGTCTCGGGAGGAGACCGCCAATCTTAAAGATGGTGTCAATCTTATCTCAAAATCTGAGGACCAGAAGTATGTTATCTACAAAGATAAGAATACGGAGGAGTTAAAGGTGTGTCGGAATAAATGTAAACATCAAGGCGGTACTTTTATAAAGGACATTGAGGATGGACCAGATACATGGTAAGTACAGGGTTAAGGCTTGGCCACTGCCTTATGGTTAAACCATCATGTGTATGCTTTAATACATTCAGCATACTGATTTTCTGTTAAGGTATTTTAGGCTAAATTAAAAAAACATTAGTCTCAAAGCTCCCGTGCGCGTTATTGATGCGTATTAGAAAAAAGAATTATTTTTAAATTAATTGTTTTTTTATTTTTAAAAATCCAAAAATTTTACAGATTTTTTCAGATTTTCATTGATCAAATCATTTTAAATACAATAAGTTTTGTACAGCACTTTGATAATGTGATAATGATAATGTTGCATAATAATGATAAATAATGAAAGATGTTTGTTTTGCTATTAATAAAGGAGGCTCTATATTGGGTTTTTATTTATTGAATTCTTACAATATTTTTGAATGGTTTAAAACTAGTACTAGCCAAAAAAGGTGGGTAGGGAGGGATGAGCAATGTGTCACATTGTTCTTGTCCTAACCTATGTGTTTCTCAAAAGCACTAGTAGCTGATGTTATCATGTGCCCATTCTTCAACCAACATATTATTACATTTCTGATTTTTTTTTTCTCTCCATGCAGCGTTGTAAAATGTACAAAACATGGCTGGAAGCTAAATGCCAAAACCATGAAATATGTCAACCCACCAGATAGCTTCAGTCAAGAACAATTAGGTAAGACCCCTTGGACAGGTGGTTGTAGCTAGGTGCATGGAGTATGAAATCAATATCCAGGTTTCAATGCCACATGTTCATTGTGCAAACAGTGCTGATCAAGCCTTTTGTAAGCAGGTCTTGACCAGGAGCTACTTTTTACTATTTAGACAAAAAATGGCTCCTGGTCTTATACTTTACTGTGAAGTTTGATAAACACCAGGAGCCAAAACTTGGCAACCAGGGGGTAAAAGACTCCTGGGTGCCCGCTTAACAAAAGACTTTGTGCTGATGCATGTACACATGACACGGTTTGTTCTATATGAATTCCTACATTGCCAATTAGCAATTACCACAATTTAGCTATGCAGTTTAAAATACAGTATTTATTAAGTTATATGTTTTATTGATACCTCCCTTTCTAAGCTTGTACATTTTGTGACCCTTTTTGCTGCACAACTCAACTTGCATGTTTGTCTACGAGCAGGCGAGCAAAGTGATTTTCAATTGAAATTGCACATATTGCATTTTCATATTTGAATATCCCGCAAACAAAAATGTGATGTGATCTGTAAAAACCAGCCACATGGTGGGATTTTTCTTATTTGAGATATTTACACCACAAGAAAGCTTATGAATTATGTGCTGATTACAGAACTGTTTCGATCATTTTTCTACAATCAATCCAAAAAAAGTTATGTGAATGTTGATTGTGATGTCATAAAAAGCTACAAAACAAGAAATCATGAAAACAGGCCAAAAAAGATACATATTTCAATAGAATAACATCATAAGGTTATTATGAAAACTTACTTAAGTAAGTTTTTGAAGGTGAAATTTCATAAAAGATGATGACTCAAGTATTGGACATTAATTTGCTAAAAAAATCTTAAATTTAAAAAATAAATAAATAAAAAAAATTAAATTTTTAAATTTTTAACATTTTACCCATAATCCCTAAGTTCACATTTTGCGACATCCGACGAGGTTTTCACAGATCGCATCACAAATTTGGAAAATAACATTTCCCACTAAGTCACACAAAATCAGTTTATCTAGGAGTCATATTCTATTTTGCCAAGACCATTTGTATACCAGCTGTGGATTTTGAAGATTTTCTCAATGTTGAAAACTAATTCCATGAACATTTTATTTCACACCATATTATTATTCTATTCTTTCTGTCAACAAAAGTAGCAATGAAGATCATGTTAACAATTAACAATTGTGTTTGTTTCAAGATCATTATAAAATCAACATCAAGTTCAAAATGCATGAATTTAGGCTATAAATTCATGCAAGACAACATATTGAATGGCTGAAACGGCACATATTCCATCTGATTTTAGAAATGAAAGAGACATCAAACACAAAGTTCCCCTTTGGTTTTATCACCATGTCTTTTCCATTTCCAGTGGGAGAAGTAGATGATGAAGGCAGGCTAAGTCTAGTTGAACTAAAACCTCCACAACCATGGGAGCACCATAAGAGAGATCCAGAACCACTGCAAGTAGGAGAGGTCAAGGTAGGTGGAAGGAGGATAGGATAGCGGATAGAATCACTGCATATTTTTTTATATTTCTTCACTATTTGTACCTATCTTCCGGTTGATAAATGTGTGTAAAAGCCGCAAAACCCAGAAAACCAAACAACAAGCTCGGGTTTGTACTCCACGCACAGTGTTAGTCGGGTGTATTTTTTCATGGATGTGTACTTCAACCTAGGGGTTGTAGCCTAGAAAATCTATATTCACCTAAACCAGGTGGTTTGTGTATAGTTCTTTGTCATAAATTCATGTTTGTTGCATGTTTTGATCATCAGATTTCATACAAAAATGTGATAAATAGAGGTCTAACATCTACACAGTGAAATCCCATTGCCTCATTATAAATCAGGCATGAGAATTTCCAGCTAAAACACTGGAACCAGTTTTTTGTGATGTCAAAATGTCGGCAATTTTATTTATTTTCAGCCTGTTTTTAGGTCTTTTTGTCCAATTTGACATGCTTTTCCAGCTTTTTTTGTGCAAATTCCAGACTTTTTTATGAAGGTGTAATCTCATGTCTGATATATTCATGCTGCCAGTGTTGTAATAATGATTATATTATATAGTGAGATCTTATATAATCCCTAATATATTGTATTGTGGCAGTGTAAATATTAAATTGATCTAGGCCACAGGAGTGATAGGGTTGGTAAAGTTTAATTCTTATTCCCTCATAAATCAATTGAATGATTGATGAGGAAGAAGTCTGTGTGTGGTGTGTCAACATTTGAATAATATAACATTCAAAATGAAATGGCCTTTAACAGGTTTCTGTGTGTTAAAATGTATAGTGATATTATTCCACATCAGTTAGGCCAAACAAACAAAAAAGTTTGTCTCAAAGCTTGCGAAGGCTTCAACATCGGGCGACGCGCGCTGTTTTTTGTCTTCCATTTTTTTTTTTTTTACTTTTTTTAAATTTGTGTTGCAATTTTTACTCTTACTATTTGCAACCGTTGACACTTTCTGATATTTGTTTTTTCTATTTGAAATGAATATTGTGATGTAGTTGTGTATACGAACAATTGTGCAGCGTTTTTTGAAGAACTGAGTCATGTAAAAGTTTGAGAAGAGGAAAATCTGCCGATATTTTTAATAAAAACTCGAAATAAAAATTTGTATGGAAAAAAAAAAATGATTTTACAATTTTCTGCATTTCAGACGCGGTATTTTGGCATTTCAAAACCAATGCGCGCGCAAGCTTTGAGACGAACCATTTATTTTGTTTGGCCTTATCAGATTAAATGTTGTTTCTGAACTAACTAATTATTAATTATCACTAATTGATTAATTAATTAATTAAAGGTAGATGACCCGATCACATTTTCGTAACACAGAATTATTTCAAACATACGGAGATTTTCATATCATATGAAAGCTCGTATTTTTCTCATCAGTCATCATCATACTGAAATTTGACGGCCTAAATCGGTATAATTACGGAGAAATCGATGAAATAACGTCGAATTACCGCGAATGGTGGTAACCACCGATATAGTTTGTGTACTACTCAATGGGTACAGTTCACAGCATCTTGTGCGTCTAAAAAAAGAACCATTAGAGCTATGCAACTCAAACTTTGGAACACAACTTTTTTAAGGATGACCTTTCATGTAGAATAGAAAACTTCAAGTTAAAAATCGGAACATCTACCTTCAAATCAATCAATACTAATTGATATATTGCAAAAGTTGCGATGGTTACCATGTAAGTTTGTATACATGTATGATTAGAAACTTACTTGATGCAAGGTGTACTTATAATTCCTGATAGTGTGCATTTGGACTTTAAAAATCCACAGAATTTTGTTTTTCAAAATGTATGCAAATATATAGAAAATGATCATAGATCATAAAATTGTCCATTTAGTTATCTTTTTTGACACCCTGAATAAGATGGTATCTACATGTATCATGATGTTATGATCTGAAATGTATACATATACCATGAGGTCCTCACTCGTCAGAAACTCAATACAGAATGATGGTACAATTATCATACACATTACAATCATGTTTACACATGTTTGATATAACATAAAAAGATAACCTGAAAGTTCATATTATACAAATATTGACTGCAACGTCTGGTTTTCGAAATCACCTTGGGCATATAATTTAAACCGTGACCCGAATGAAAGCAATTCAATATTTGATTTATATACCAAATATATAGATTGTTGTAATTTGATTGGTTAAAAGAACATTTCCTATAGACTTATTCACCTTAGGCCAACCAAAGTACCATGAAATGAAGGTACACGATACCAAATCTTCATTGTTTTGTTGCCTAAGGAAAAAGTATAATCGGACAAAAATATAGATTTCCGAATTCGGAAGGTTTGTCACTGTATATTCTTACCGCTAAACTGCTAGAGGTAGCAATTCTTACTGAGTATTTCACTGGACACTTTGCATTTAGGCTAGCTGAATCCATGATATCTTTGATACCTTCTTCATCAACAAGCGCAACCAGAGCTATTTGCTTTTTAGTCATTTCTTAAAACGGTACAACAACACGAAACTGATCATATAAAATTGTAAACAAAACTTTACGCAGCAAACGAATAAATGCGAAAAGTCAAAGGTCAGCTGTCAAGCACCGCATAAATATATACAGGGTGTTCAAAACTAAATTGTTCGCAGTCTTATTACGTTTCGTCAATCAAGGCCCAGGCCATTCGGGTGTTTCAAACGGGTCGCGGAAGGCGGATCGCTTGACTCGTGAACCACGGGGTATGACGTCATCAAATAAGACTATGCCCGGGCATAGTTGTTTTTCATGACGTCATATTGAAGTTGAAGGCATAGCATGATTATCCCCTCACTTTTAACCAATCAAATGACAGGAATCTATGTATGCGGTATATAAAATATAATGTTCATTGATCACAAAATGTCACTCAAAAAGTATAGTGTAAAGTGCACTTGAATATGTCAATTGATAGATCATAAAAGTTGAAAGTCGCATTGACCAAAAAAGCCTGTTATTTTGACCATTGCCCACAGTACTGTGCGGCCTTTATTTTGTTAAATTTGTTAAATTAATAATGCCAAGGAGTCACTTCATCCATTTAGAATCATATAAAAAAATGAAGGTGACACGATTAAAATATGGAAATTTTAAGGTAACAACATGAATGCAAACCTGGCGTGAAAGTGAACTAAAAACAAAAGCGGCAGGCCTTCACGTTTGAGGCGTGCGAGTGCGATCGCACGCCTGAAATGGTTTCGAGAAGAGTGATTTATCGCACGCCTAAAAAAAAAAAAAAAAACCCCAAAGATCCTATACTAAAATAGTACTATACTATCTTGCTGTATTAACTGATAATTTACTGAATTTAGGTGGGCTTATGCTTGTGATATAATCAGCAGATGTATATTATCAAATCTATTCCATTACCTGTAAAGTTGCAGGATCCTGTCCATCTTATCTAGTGAAGCCTCTTTGTTTTTTGTAATACTATACTAAGCATAGATAGATTCATGGGTTGATTAATTTAACCTTTATCATTCCCAAATTTAGGCCTATGTCTTTGTTTCTTAATTAATTGTGACACCAAGATAGAGGTTACATGGAAATGATATGGGGTCACATGAGGGCAGAGAAGGTGGAGAAGGATGGGGCAATGATGGTTGTGGCCACCCAAAATAAGCATTCTCTCAAGAGTAATCGAAAAGATAGCATGGTCATACTCATAAAACAGCACACCTAATTTTTTTGAGGAGTGCAATTTATGGCACACCTACAGCACACCTCAATGTTTTGAGGAGTGCGATTTAAAGCACACCTTCAATTTTCAAACGTGAAGGCCTGAAGCGCCATCAAAATTAGTTGCAAGCTTTCGTAGACGCAGATTTATCATAAGACTTTAAAAATAACTGTAATATTTCTGTAAACTTGCACTAGCGGTGACTCAAAAACGTTTCAATCACAATAAAGGTGTATGTTCCGATCACTTTTTTGGGGCTATGATTTTTTTTTCACATCAAGATATTTTGATATCAGGAGAATCCCCATTTTTTTCTCATTATGTCTGTAAAATCTTAGGGCCCAGAAAGGTTCTATTTAGAAATTATAGGCTAAAATGTGGTGAATTACTGCAAAAGGTGGTTAACCACCAACCAGTTTGTGTATAACTCAATGGGCAAATGTATTGTGACCTTGTGCTTCTAAAATAGAACCATTAGAGTTATGCAACTCAAACTTTGGAATGCGACAATTATAAGGATGACCTTTCATGTAAAAATAAAATTTAAAAAAAAAATAATAATAAAAAAAATTAATTTTTTTTTTTTACCCATAATCCCTAGTTCACATTTTGCGACATCCGACGGGTTTTCACAGATCGCATCACATATGTTGATTCGTTGCCTAGACATTTCAGACAAATTTAAACTAATTTGAGTTACTTTGACATTAAAACTCAGCATTTTTTGTTTTGTTTGGAGGTGGGTTGAGCTGACTGTGGGGCACCTGATAGACAAAACAATTTATTGCTGATTTATTTTCTATTTTTGAAATTATATGACATTTGTATCTTTTTGTTTTGATTTTTTTTCAAAACAATATTTATGTTTTTGACACAGCTGTGCTTTCATTCCACATTTGAATTCACGCATTGTTAGTAGGTGAGACCTTAAATGGCTGCATCCATCGTGTGTGGGGTGTGTATGTGTCAGTCTGTCAAACATTTGATATACACTTTTTGATTTGATTTGATTTCTCTTTTGGGGCGCCTGCTACGGTGGCGCCTCCTTATAAAGCTATAGTTCGACATTTATGAAAACAATATCTTACACTGTATAACTCGCCAGAAAAGGTGACCCCGTGTCACAAAGCGCAAATCACTTTAGGGCATGCTAATCAGAAATTATTTCTTGACCTTTTTGCAATTAAAAGTGATCATTTTATGCAAACAGTAATGAATAGGGACATATGCTAAAAGCTGATGTATAGACATGGTCAAACTGATTTGACAACATGCCGCTGAAGTGATTTGATTAAGATAATCTTATCATCAAATACTAAGCATGGCAGCTATTTCACATTGCCGGTTTTTCTTTAAAGTGTCGTTCATCAATGATGTTTGTTTAAAATAAAACCGATGTTAACATTAACTGGGCGACTCCATAATAACAATTATAATTCCGAAAGACAATTTTAACAATATCCCACAATGCCAATCTAGAGTTTTTTCCCACGATGAACTTGGGTGCTCTTAAGTTTTAGAAATAAGAATAAGGAATAAACATCGAAGATCTACAGCTGAACTCATGTTGTAATTGCAATGAAGATGCACGATGATATGATGATCTTGATCTCTCTAATATAATTTTTAAAAATCCCTTTTTAGCTTCCTAGAAAAGACAATATAAAAAAAACATTATTTTAATGCATTTTTAACATCAATGAACATCTTGACATTTTGAAAATGGATTATATGGCAATAACATAATGTGAATAGTGCTAAAACAAAATGCAAGATTGCTCCATACCTGAATAACTTGATATCAAATATGTTTATCCTGGTGGTGTATTATTTTTTTAGACAATTCTATATTTATAATATTTACAATCACAAAACTAAAGTTTTCTGGACTCTGTTTAATTTTGTTTTGTCCACTGAATTCATGTAATCCTTCAAGGCTATATATACTGTTATTATTTATTTGATCGCGCCCCTTTCCTTTTAAAGGAATTTTTATTCATACAAAGTCCAACAACAACCTAACTTCACAACTACTGCACGATTTAGGGAGTCTTTGAAATGTAAGGTTTTCAAACCTGACATGAATTCCTAACATTGTACGCCCCCTATCGACAGAGCCTTGCATGACTTGCAGTGTAAGGTGTAAGGATTTGAAAAACCTAACATCGAGAAACAAAATATAAGGATGTTATATGATTTGAAAAACCTTACATTAAAAAAAATATGTAACGTTGTAAGGATTTCAAAAACCTTACATCGAAAAAAATTTTTAAGGATATAAGGAATTCAAAAACCTTACATCGAAAAAAATTTGTAAGGATGTTAGGATTTGTAAAACCTGACATCGAAAAAAAAATGTAAGGAAGTAAGGATTTGAAAAACCTTACATTGATTTTTTTTTAGGGATATAAGGATTTCAAAAGCCTTACATCGAGAAAAAAATGTAAGGATGTAAGGATTTCAAAATCCTTACATCGAAAAAAAAAGTCAAGTGTAAGGATTTCAAAAACCTTACATCAAACAAAAATGTAAGGATGTTAGCATTTCAAAAACCTTACATTGAAAAAAAATGTAAGGATGTAAGGATTTCAAAAACCCTAACATCAAAAAAAAATGTAAGGATGTAAGGATTTGGAAAACCCTAACATCAAAAAAAATATGTAAGGATGTAAGGATTTGGAAAACTTTATTACATTGAAAAACCTTACATTGAAAAAAATGTAAGGATGTAAGCATTTCAAAAACCTTACATTGACAAAATGTAAGGATGTAAGAATTTCAAAAACTTAACTTCAAAAAAAATAAATAAGAATGTTAGGATTTCAAACTCCTTACATACAAAAAAATATATAAGGCCAAACAAAGAAGAAAATCTGTCTCAGAACCATTTTGCAAATGAGCTAAGTGCTGTGCACTTTTTTTCTTCTTTTTTTGTTGAAAATAGGCTATGGGGTATGCGGGTTTTTGTTGTTGCGATTTTGTTTTGTTGTTGTTGCTAATCCAAGCTTACATGTAAGGATGTAAGGACTTTAAAATCCTTACATCGAAAAAAGATGAAAGGTGTAAGGATTATCTTAGCATTGAAAAAACAAAAACAACATAAGGATGTAATGAAAAAGTCACCAAAACACAGGTATGAATGTAAAGATATTAAATATGTTAAATGCAAGCAAGTAATATAATATCAATACAAGAAGGAAAGAATAACGAATATAACACTTAATTTTTGTACTATCATTGGTTGAATGATCAGTTTTCTCAAGGATAGGTAAGGAAAAAGAGAGTTTCAGGAAACATCCTCCAAAAATGTTGGTCCCTAAATCGTGGAGTATCTGAATAAGTCATTCACTGACCATCCAGATATTAACCGTCAAGAAATCTAGGACGTGATCATTAAAGTGCTGGCACGTTACGTTCCTTTAAAAATCATTATACTTTGGAACATCCAAATTTCTAGAATTGCGCCGTTTCAAATTAATTTCGGAGAAGAACGGTGGTGATAAAATTATTTAAAGGCCATTATTTCAATCCTACCTTTTCTAATCAAAGAAGTTTTGAAAATGGAAAACAGCTAGGGATATTTTGGAATAATGAAGCGTGTCTGTTTGTGTTTATGCGTTTCCAGGCAACGCTTCATCCGTGTTCATTAAAGCAAAAAGGCTAAGCCATCAAATGCAGGTGCTTTGCTCGGATGTGTAATGAGCGGAAGAAATAACAATAGATGATCATTTATAATACATGTCCCACTCTTTATATTTATGCACAAATATTCAAAAAATCGAGATAAGTAATTTACCTTAATGACATTATGCACTTATCAATTGCAGTCCCGGCCCCAGGGGACCCGGGGATTAGGGCCGGGACGTACAAATTGCCGATGTGACGTCCCGGGTACAGTCGTGTACGGTCCCCGCAGGGCGGGGCACCATTTTGTGTACGTCCCCCGCTACAGTCCCGGCCCCCCGTGGCCGGGATAAAGTGTACGGCGGCGTACGGTCCCGGCCCCCAATAGCCGGGACAAAGTGTATACACCCCTGCTACTCTTCTGGTGTATACATTTTGTGTACCAAAGCGTACGCCCCCGCTATATATGTGCAGGGGTAGAATTTCGGCGCGAATCCATGAATCGATTCGCGCAAAGATTCGCGCAGGAACAAAGCAGCGGGAATCAAATCTGAAAAAATTTGATTCTCGCAACAACAAAAAGGTTTTTTTAAATATTTGTTTTAACAAAAAAAATTCTAAGTCAAAAACAGGACCTTAGATGACTCGTATTTGATCCTTAATAACCCACATAATACCCCTTGACCCACACCATTAGGGATAGTAACTCCTATCCTAAGATCTTATACTAAATTATTTAATTCATTCTTATCAACATAATGATTTTTTCAACACTGTTTTCTATGTAAAAATACAATTTATTTCAAAATCAACAACATCTTTAATTAAACGTCATAGTTGGAGATGCAGGGAAATGAAAGTGCACATTACATACAGCTTGTCTTTCATTGTGACCCAGGAAATAGAATATAGACATTAATCCATGGGAGGGGGTGGGGGGGGGGGGGGGCAGGCACCCGGGTAGAGGAGGCTGGCTAACTGTATCTTGGCAAGTGGCAGGCTAAATGGTTTGATACTTGACTGTCTTTATACCTACCAAGTAAAACAAAGGGGACACAAAACAGGTCATACTCAGTCTCATTACATTTTTCATTGACTCATCAATATGGGCAAACATTTTTTGATTCACGCAAAGTTGTTGCGAGAATCAATTAATACGCGGTTTGTGTGAATCAATGATTCGCGCGAGTCCTTATCTGCGGGAATCAAATTTAGAAAATTTGATTCCCGCACTTGGAGACGAATTTCTAGGCCTGATGTGTACACCCCGGCTATGGCCCGGGGTGTGCATGTGTACCCTAGTGCACGCCCCCGCTACACTGCCCGGCTTATTTTTCAGTGGTGTACGCCCCCGCTACACGCCCCGGCTATGCGGGGGCACGTTTCGTACGTCCCCGGTACACGCCCCCGCATAGCCGGACAACGTTTTTTGTACGATTGCGTATGGTCCCCGCATGGTCCCCGCTATGCCCCGGGTCCCCCGGGGCCAGGAATGCAATTGATAAGTGCATTATACGAGCTGTTTCATTCAAAGTTATCGACTTGGCAATCATTCAGACCTATTACAAAGTATTAGTGATGGTTGAGTTCAACTTGTACTCAAATTAATTGGGTGTTTTCAACTCTTAGCCCTTTTGTGACAAAGAGAATAATAAATTATTTACATTATTTGTGTGGCAATCTTAGATCGAACCGAATATATGCACAATACTGTCGCGTTTACTAAATGTCACATACGGTATACACGAGAGTTTTGACGCATGCGTCATATAGCCAAATTGCACATATCACTCAATTTTCCTTTGATGCTTTTTGTTCCAGATGACCTACTTCACTCATGCCTGTATGGAAATCAACTTTAATGGTACAATAATGTTCACAGATCCATGGTTGACTGGTCCAGCTTTTGCCAGGGGGTGGTGGTTATTACACGAGCCACCAACAGATTGGTTAGATAGACTGGAGAAAGCTGACTTTATTTATATAAGTCACTTGCATTCAGACCACTTAAGGTAGGTCATCTAATGAAATGTATGATACACCTCTATGTACAGGGTATTAAGTCGACCAGAAAAGATGATTTTCTACGATTCTTGTTTTTTTAAATTTTAATAAATTTGAAAATATTCAAATAGTTATAGTGATTTGGGCAGATGTTAAACAACCGACCAAATGACTTGAAGGGCTGTCCACCTGTGCAGGTTGTTTTTCCATTCCTTCCTTTCCCTGCACACCTGTTAAAGTACAATAAGAAATCACTCACAATTGATAGATCCTGTCTATATTGATAAATCACAGTCATAAAGACAAATCAATTATATATTCAGCTGCTATAAGCCTATAGTTCAAGAACAAAAAATGGATAATAAATATCAATTGAATTGCAATGCATTTTCAGGGAATTGGTGAAAAACAGCGTTATTATTGTTCCAGAAATTGGGCATGTTTGTTGTGTGTAAAGTAATAAAAGTACAATTTCTAGGTATTATCAGAACACCCACAACATGATATTGTCTGTCATTCAGTTATCCAGGTGTTAAATGGATATCATGTTTTGGTTGCTCAGAATTTTGAACACTGAAACAAATATTTAATCACGTTTTGATAATTTTACAAGAGAAGCATACATCAGGATTGTAGGCCAGATTAATACAGCATGTCTCATAAAACTGGATCCAAAAATTAGCAAGCTGATTATTTGGCAATTTAAAATAAAATCTTCTTGATATTTTGCATGTATGTTTTCTTTCACTGTCTTCATCTCACATGAATCCAAGGCAAACTGTCTGCGATACATTGTTGAAGGAAACTGTTTCCCCCAGTTTTATGGGGAAATACTCATTCAATGCATTTGCCGTTTGGACTTTGGCCGGAGAGTGTATTCTGTTTAAAGACTCTAAATATTAGTAATTATTTTTAATTAATTTAGTTAATTGTGTAATTTGTGTTTAGCAACAGTTCTAACTGTCTTTTAAGCCAAAGAATCACGCTATGACAATATTTTTTGCTAGCTCCGACCAAAGTCTACAGTCATTCAATGGATGACTGATTGCCATTCAAGTGTGGGTGAAATTATTTTTACCTACTTATGCATCATTGTGTATCTCAAAAATTCGCAACATGTTTCTCTCAAGATTTCACAGATTGACCTCGGGTTTATAATTTTCTGATTCCTTAATGAAAAGAAGTTGCTTGCTTTATTTATTGCTTTATGAATCTTTTGCCAAAACCAAGGTAATTACATTATAAAATCAAAAGCAAAGCGTATTTTTGATCTATGTTCTATGTATAGGGGGAGTAAAATGTTATTGAAATTCAAGCAAATTATGATAACATACTGTCATTGGACAGCTTTGAATTTCAATTTCATTTTACTCCCACTATTCATAAAACATAGATCGAAAATTATGCTTTGCTTTTGATTTTCAACACTGAAAAATTTTACTCACCAAGTGTTAAAATATTGGCAACTAAAATGGTCATGGCCTGTGCCATATATATAAGCTTGAATGACTTTGAGCCATCATTAATATGGAGTTTACACTAAGTAAAACTTGAATTCATGTTGACCGTAATACTTGAAACTATCAAAGGTCAAGCTTTTTCTCCTAGCAAAAGATTTTTTTAATATTAATAACCAGTGTTGCAAAACATTGGCACAGAAACAAAGCCACAAGCCCATTGTATACAATTCATTATCATGAATAATAGCGATAGCTGCGTACCAAGTGCGTTCCAATCAAATGAATCGTTAGATGAGAACGCGCACACCGAGCGCAGGTTACTAATAATTGCCCAAAAGTACTGCGCCAAATTGTTCGATTGTTTTGATCATTGACCGACCAATCAAATTAAAGCCTCACGCCCCTAAACTGAATATTCAATGAGTTATGAGGAAACCCGATTAAAAGTTATTTCTGATTGGTTGAATGTTAGAAAAATTAATGAGGGGATGACCCGACTTGGACTGTTTCAATAACTAAGAAGGGGTGGACAAAATAAACAGAAGAAAACTAATTAATTATTAGCGCGATTATATCGGTACAAATTAACGTTTTGGATAAATATGCATCTTTTTCAGTAATGAATGAGAGAGAATAAAGACTGCTTAACAGCTGTTTTCGTGAATTTGTTTTGAAATCCTCGGTTGTTGTTCTGGTCATTCGGAACAACAACCTCTGATTTCTAAACAAATTCACGAAAACAGTTGTTACGCAGTCATTATTCTCTAAATGACACTCACTATTGCGATGTCAGAAGAGTCTTCATCTGAATCTCAGTGACCCATATTGGCTATTTAAAGGGGCATTGAGAGATGTATCGATATACTAAATGAGCAAATAACGTAAAGATAATCATCAACATAGCCCAAATCCAAAATGTCATAAAATTCCAACATCGCCTTCATGCCAAAATAAGCAAATAACGGCACTTCCGGGTTGAGATTTGCCGCGAAAGTCCATGAGTAAAACTTAGCATAACTTCCGAATTCAGCACCTTAGTTTTGATATGATCATATCGAAACTAAGAAAATCATGAAATTTTATATGATAAACGGCGAATGTTGGTAAACTGTTTCAGATGGTAGTTAGTATATGCCTAAGTATTACTTTGATGCAGAAAAACTGATTTCCAGAAAAATTGAGGGCACACTCCCATACGTATCTCTCAGTGCCCCTTTAATTCATGTGTTTGTTTCAAAGGTATTGCTTAACTTGCTTGCTTACTTTTACCCAATCTACGATGGCTCTCCACACTTTTCGGTTTTTCATTGCTGTCTTGATGTTTACAGGGGTCCAATCCAGTGTCTTGCTTGAGATAAACGTCAGGGCAGGTCTTCCAGGTTTATTTTACCATGCTGTTGGATATTCAAAACCAGAGAATAATGTGTGTTTTCTTTCTTTCCCCCCTTTCCTTGATTTTTAAGTACAGAGTCTTGAAATAAGTTTAACAAATGAACTTGTGCTCTGTAAACAGGGTGAGTCAAAAAGACTGCAATAGTGGAAAGAAGCCATTTTGTTTTCAAAACCAAAATGAATTTTAAAACTTTTTAAACGTTGCAAGAATTTAATCCTAACTTTGTGTGAAAAAAATGAAGTCGATCGCATTTTCCGTTTGTCTTTGGTGAACCTTTTGACCAGTGCACCCATTTTACACGTTTGTCCACGAGATACCCAAAATATGCATCAGATCGCAAAATGTGTCTCTCATTCAAATTTGGAAACTTGAGTTCATTTGTGATGTTATTGGAATTTGATGCATCCTTTCTTGTTTACATATGAGTTAGCATAATCAATTATAATCGTACCCATGCAATGAAAGCGTATAATGTTCTAAATTTTAATAAAAAACTGAAATTTTCCATTTTTTTGTTGGCGGGATATTCAAATATGAAAATGCAATGTGTGCCATTTCAAATGAAAATCACTGTGCTCGTGGACAAACAGGTAAATTTGGTTGTGCAGCAAAGAGGGTCACCAAATACAAACGAAAAATGCGATCGACTTCATTTTTTCACACAAAGTTAGGATTAAATACAGCATTCTTGCAACGTTTAAAATGTTTTATAATTCATTTTGGTTTTGAAAACAAAATGGCTTCTTTCCACTATTGCAGTCTTTTTGACTCACCCTGTACTTATATATTCATATTGTGTGCTGAGTAATGAATCACAAACTGAGCATATTTAGGTTGTATTGTCTTTATTGGATGGAATAACACAAATTAAAAGGCGTAGCATCTCAGAACAGGTATTCAT
This sequence comes from Ophiura sarsii, assembly GCA_035610835.1. Taxonomy (NCBI): domain Eukaryota; kingdom Metazoa; phylum Echinodermata; class Ophiuroidea; order Amphilepidida; family Ophiuridae; genus Ophiura; species Ophiura sarsii. Next base: position 4,793,372 of record CM069443.1, read on the forward strand.
ATTCAAAGGTGGATTTCAAGCTGGAAGAAAGAGTAATATTGGTTGTTTTCATGAAACGCAGTACACATGTGTACAGTGCTTATGGTGTCATAAACAGCACAATAAGAGGAAAGGGTGTGTTTTGCACAAAAAACTTTTAAAATACTTGTTACAGGAAAGAGAAAAATAGGATGAAAATGTATCCATGGGTGACAAGAGACAAGAAGTTATACTTGTTACGGATCTAATTTGAAAGTCATTAATTACCAAAGCATGATATCTATACTTTGTATACAGAGTGAATTAAAAAAAACCTGTACTCAAAATTAAATAAATATTCAAAACATATTTTAGCAGAACATGAAGGCAACCAATACTTGAAATAGCGCTTTATAAAATCTCATATGTATGTATGTATGTATGTAATCAATAGCTGCATTTATTTACTGTTATCAACAAAAAGTAGCACAACATTTCATGGTACCGTTATCAATTTACGACTATTTTGGTAAAGTAACTGCATTTTTGAAACCGAACAAATTATTAAGGATTGTCAGATATTATTTTCATACATTAAATGCAAAATAATGACAAAACAATGTCATTATTTTGTGAATTCACCAAAGCAAAGATAAAATCAGGCTTTTGTGATGATCTGGTTAGAGTGTGCACCTTATTTGATAGTGAAATTCAAAAGAACCTATTACAGAAATATCACAAATCTTATTCTGTATTTTAAATGCACAATTTATGGAAATGGACATAAAACTTGTTTTCCTCAACCAATTTTAACCAACTAAAATTCTTTTGAAAGCTAATGGAGTGAGTACAGTTTACTCACTCTGTACAGGTGCCCTTACCCCCTCCCCTGGGCTTCATAAGTTGTCTATTCAGGCTTCATTCACCTTTGACATGTTTGTTCTATCTGTGATTTGCAGTTACCCAACACTAAAATTACTGTGTGAAAGGAACCCCAACATACCCATCTATGTAGGGGATACATCAATGCCTGTGTTTGTCAAGCTTAAGGAGAGTGGCATCACCCTCAACAATATCAATATACTCAAGTTTGGCATTTGGCATGAGGTAAGTCTTAAGTAGTGAAAACTTTGTATTTTCAGGGTGTCCCAAAAGTATATGAACATTCATAAAGATGAAATGATAAACAAACAAATCTTCATAGTAATCCTACTCTGTTGTCAGTGGGTGGGAAATGGTCTGTATCTGAAGGATAACTTATTTAATCTCCTGATGATGTTCGTATACTAGTATTCTTAGACTTTAGAGGGCGCTCGCTGCTGATTTTATCATCAAAGAGCCAGGAATTTCACCTTCCCTATCCTGGTTTAGAATAAATTTGGACGATCATTCCAAAATCTTTGACAAAAATTGAAATGAATGTTGATCCCTTGTTTGAAATGGTTTCCTTTTTATTTTGAAAGAAACAATCACAAGAATCTGTAAAAATGTTGTCATTTTGGACCAAAAAAACCCCACAAACCAATCCCAAAATTCTCCAATGTGGGTCGCTATTCATCAGCAAATGAATTCTTTGTTAAAAACTGGGGGTCGATAGGTCAAGAGAACTGGATGTATACTAGTAACCCAGAGTGGTAGCTCGCCTTTAAATCTGCATTAATGGCAACAAAACATTGTTGTTATAGTAATGGCCGTCCTTTTATCTCTACCTAGACAAAACAACAACATGATACATAGTTGATTTTCACACACATTTTGACTCCACTGGTGTTGTCATTTTGTTTAATGAATGTGATGGATAACATAATGTTCAGAGCGTATGGAATAAAAGTGGTTATGCATGAATGCTTAAAAAATGAGTTCTTTCTCTTTTGCTTCAATACATGAAAGTATGAATATGATAGATAACGTCTGTTTTGAGCCTACAGAAGATAATTGGTTAAGCGTGAAATTTAAAGACAAAAATGAGTTCTTTCACTTTAGCTTCAATACATGAAGCATGTGTAGGATGAATTTGATGGATAACATAATGTTTAGAGTCTATGGAAAGAACGTGGTTAAGGTAGCTAACCCATATACTACACCACTGCAGAAAAATAGCTGTTATATATCAAATCAATGATATCTGTACTTTTTATTTATACTGAGACCACCTCAAAGATAAGTCTTTACGCTACATATTTGAGGACTTTCTGATCATTTTAAATATTTTTTTAACATCTAGTTTGGGGAATTTTTCAAAAGGATATGATTAAGTCTTGAAACACTTGATTGGGAAAAACATGTGTTTTCTGAAATTTGGCAATATTTGGGAATTTGGCAATGTCTCCTGTAGTAAGTCAATGGCATTTTCATCCAAATAATGAAAGATTTTTTTGTGTAAATCAATATGCTTTTTTGGAAACAATTCAAACTTAACATATCTTCTTTTCTCATCAATTTACACATCCTCTTCTATTTTGAAGCAAATCAATAGCGTTCACCGTAGCCGAGTTTGGTACCTTAAGCGTAATATATTTTTTTAATGAGTTCTTTCAATTTTGCTTCAATACAGGAACATATGTGTAGGATGAATTGATGACTCAATGCATGAACTAATGTGTACTATTAAGGGTAAAGGTGGAAATTATGTAAGAAAAAAGAAAACCCAGCCACTCAATAGTATTATCTATTATTCAACATACTGTTAGTCTATGAAAAGAAAGTGGTTTAAGCGTGAAATTTAAAAAAAAAGTTCTTACACTTTTGCTTCAATATGGGAAAGTATGTGTACAATGAATTGATTACTTCAATGCATGACCTAATTTGTACTATAAAGGGCAAAGGTGGAAACTGTGCAAGGGAAAAAACCAACCAACCACTCAATAGTATTACTCTCTGACAAACAGTGCTTTTGAAATTTTGAACACTGTTTCAAAGTAATACTGAGGAGCTTGTCTGATATAAATGATAAGGAGTAATTCTGTTACGGTATACCCTTCACAGAGGTATTCATAGTGCATGATTTTTAAGAACAACGCATACTGCTGATGTTGGTGTGTAGGGTATAACAGAATTATGCCAATGATAATATGACTTCCTTTCTATTTTGATTGACATATACAGATCAATGCAGATTTACGCTTTATGATCATGATGGATGGAGTACATCCTGATATGGATACTTGTATCCTGATTGACTACAAAGGTACTAGATAGGCACATTATAAACACATGTCTGCTCTCATTTAATCCATGATACTTGTGTCCTGATTGACTACAAAGGTACTACAATGTTAGAAAAAAGTGTTCGAACACTTTGTAAGTGTAATGTAAAGTGTTCCCCCTTCCCCCTTGATCAATGTTGAATCCCACAATTTGCCCACCATCAGCACAATTTGTCCTGGTAAGGTCGTTCTTGTGATGTGCCGGCCATCTTTCTGCACAAAACGTAACAACTTTGGGTATAGAAACAAACAGGTGTAATTAGGCACACCCTTCTTGACAATCCCATGAGAAGTTTTCTATTTGCACGCACAGCTGCTGTAAATAGGTTAATGATCATGCGATAATTCTCAGTATTGTGCAGATATCGATTAAAATGATCGTTTCTATTGCGGGGAGGCGATAAGTTACATTAGGTTATTAGACAATATATTTGCTATATAACTATACAATAGTACAGTACACTTTTCATGAAAACATAGCATTTTTTTTTTTAATTAGGTTAGTCCGCGACCCCACAAAAAGTGCGTCGCGACCCAGAGGTTGGGAACCACTGTGTGACAACATTAGCTTTGTCTGAGTTTTGATTATTAAGATATTTGGCTACAAAGATACATGTTGAGTAAGAAAGATATTTATCGAATATGTGAATAACTTATTCATTATATCTGTTTAGGCACAAAAGAAGTCAGTCTCACATACATTTGGGAAAATAGCTATGTGATATGCGTTTGTTTTGTTTTATGTTTAGAAAAAATAGCTTTGCTAATGGGGAAACTTCTTTTCATTGTGTTTTTGGTCCACTCCCCCCCCCCCCCCCCCCCCCCCTTGGAGCCATTTTTATCCCCTCCCCTGGTTTTCCAGAAGGGGATTTTGTCATCATGTAATGTGTGTCTGTCTGTGGGGGTGTTCTTGGTGGGGGGTGTGCCATTTGGTTAGCCTTTTTTCCCGAATGATTTATCTTTTGAACGGATGGACGGATTGACTTCAAACCTTCAGCGATAGGTAGGCCATGGTCTAAAGATGTGGCTGCTTGTTTTGGGGTCTAATTTGCATAGGTTATCTGAGGTCAAAGGTCATCCAGAGGTCAAATCGTAAAAGTTGCCCGATTGACGTCAAACTTGGAGACAAGAAACATGAACACCAGGGGAACATGTCTAAAATAAATTAGAGGTAATCCAAGGTCAACGGTCATTAGAGGTCAACCAAGGTCAAAGGTCAACAAGGGGTTAAATTGTGCAATGAACACCGGGGGAACATGTCAAAAAATAATTAGAGGTCATCTGATGTCAAAGGTCATCCAGAGGTCAAATCGTAAAAGTTGCCCGATTGACGTCAAACTTGGAGTAAAGAAACTGAACACAGAGTGAACATGTCTAAAATTAATTAGAGGTCATCCGAGGTCAACAGTTATTAGGCCATCCCAGGTCAAAAGTCACCAAGGTGTTACATCGTGCAATGAACACCAAGGGAACATGTCAAAAATAATTAGAGGTCATCCAAGGTCATCTGAGGTCAACGGTCATCTAGAGGTCAAATCGTTAAAGTTGCCCGATTGACCTCAAACTTGGAGAAAAGAAACATTAACACCGGGGGGAACATGACCCATATATGACCTTTGACCTCATTTAGTTTATCTCCCAGCCAGGGGGATTCGCAAGTCGTGACTTGCAGTATTTTTTCAATTCTTTTCGGACAACCAAAATAAAGATGCCCAAAATTGGTCTCATCGTAGGGTTATACGGCAACAGTGACTCCAAATACTTATACCCACGGGTTACCCACAGGTATGTGTGAGACAGAGCTTTTTTCTTCTTTGCCTTATGGTCTAACCAACAATATTTTCCCTCCTCCTCATTTCTCTCTATAGGGCACTTAATACTGAACACAGTGGACTGTACCAATCCCAATGGAGGTAGATTACCAGATAATGTAGATATCATGCTCAGTGACTTTGCTGGTGGTGCATCTGGTTTCCCTATGGCATTCTATGGCGGCAAATATACAGGTTAGTCTGGTTTCCCTATGGCATTCTATGGCGGCAAATATACAGGTTATAGGAGATAGGTACTTCATTGCACATTTTTCGAAAATGTTTTGAATTTTGAAATGTTGAGCTCCATACTGATGAACCCTACCTATAGATGAGAGGAGGAGGAGGAGAGGCTTAATTGGCTAAAATGGTAGGCTGGGCCTAACATCCCATGTATTGATGTATGGTTGCAAAAGGCTTAGGTTTATTGTCAGTAGTGTAGCCAGGGGGAGGCATATTGTAATATATTGTAATATATAGAGCGCTTACAACCTGAGAAATAACCTCATATTGTTGTGAATAGTCCTTAGTGTGAAGTGATGTGACTTTTGATGTGTCAAATTGACTTATGATGTGTCAAATCATTATAGCTAAAGAACATAAAACATTGTATTGACTTATTGGAATTTTGTTTCATTTTAAACAGAAAAATGGAAAGCAGACTTTGTAAAACGAGAGAGGAACAAGCTGTTGTATTACAAGACCCAGGTTATACGTGATGTGGCCCCCAAACTTTATTGTCCGTATGCTGGCTACTTTGTGGAAGCACACCCTGCAGACGAGTGAGTATAATGTAGACTAGGTCCCCGCGTCCCTCTATGTGCCCCAAGCTTAATTGTCCCTAGGCTGGCTACTTTGTGGAAGCACACCCTGCAGACCAGTGAGTTTAATGTAATGAGTGTTGCATTTCTGCAACAACAAAAGAAGGATGAATAGATGAAGGAAAAAGAACATGATATGAAAATGCATAAACTTACATCAAGGATGTACAATTTGAATGATATATTAGATTGATTCTTTGACTTAATTGATTTGATTTATGTTGAGTTACCAAACTGTGGTGACCTTCCATTTCTTCCTGTCTTGATAGCTATCTTGATTCATAATTACTTCAAATTCTGATTTTAGGTATTAAACAACAACTACAAAGTGTACAATATTAAACAACATTTTGTTATGTGTCAAAACACAGATGTTTGAAGGTGCTGGTATTAGATTAGATGATGCCCTGTATATTGAGAGAACTCAGTTGGCATTTTGTAATAAAAACTGCCTAACCGATGACCCCACATAAAAATCGTCTTGTGTTTTTTCCCTGTCCGTTAAAAAATGAGGAAAATAATATAACTTCCCTACTTGAAAGGTTTGTCTGGGCGTATGCCCCCCTCCCCCTGTCCAAGAAGGATGTGGAAAATAATAGGATTTTGATATGATTATAGTTCTATTTAATGTAGTTATCAGGCAATGTGAAAGCATATAATATTATGACATTGTATTTTCAGGTACATTCGCACTACAAATACCAAGAATAACCCAGCCGATTTGAATAAACTGATCCAGAGATATTCTCCACACATCAAGACATGGACTCCTGTACCAGGCTCTATAATGGATCTACAGAAAGTATTACAAGGAGATAGGTATGCATATTACAGGAGGCCTAAAATCAGGGTTGTCTCCACGCCGGTCGGGTGTAGCCAGCACTCACGCTGGCCGACCGGCACTTAAAAAAAAAACGGCACTAAAAAAAAAAAACTTCTTTTTTTTCTTCTTTTTCTATTCTACATGTATAAAATCATTAAACTGCCTCATAAAATAAGAAATCATGTGGCAGGAACCCCCAAATAGGCCAAATTGCATTACAAAAAACCTTAAAAAAACCCATAGCAGGCCCCTGGACCCTGTGCCGTGATCCGCTGCGCTCCGTTCGCTACACTCACTCCGCTCGCCATCAGTAAAATTAGCCGGCACTCAAATTGCCCTGGAGACAACCCTGCCTGAAAATGTTACCAAAAACTGTTCGTAAAAATATGCAGGGCTTTTTTTTAATACATGTATTTCCTTACCAGAGGCCACCACAGCAAATAGCTGCTGTACCACATGCTTCACGATTCTATCTCGTGGCATGATTCAGCAAGCTGTCCAATGGTCTCAATCGAGCTCCCTCTTTTAGTGCAATCAGTTACGCATCCACCTGTCACACTGGCAGCCCGGGTTTGATCCCAGGCACGGGCAAACAGTGATTTTTTCCCTCCAAATAGCAGCAATTGTTTAGTACTTCTCAACAACAAAACAACAAAACATACAGATCTATACTTTTTACTCCTTCATCAAGCCTGTTTCATAGAATTGGTCCCAAACTGCCAGTATTTCTGGGTTTAGGTTATAAATTTGGATCATAATTTGATTTGATAATGTGATTCGCAAAATTTTAATGCTGTGAACATTTCATGCTTTACAGTATCTGTAACCGAGCTTTTTATGCAGGCATCAATGTGCAGCTTGCACTTACCCTCCTTAAGCTTTCACCTGTATTCACTTTTCATAAATTAGGTCAAGATTGGTTCTATCCTGCAATTTGTAAGGTGAAGATTCTCAGTGCACCATGTTCGTTCAATAGTAATATGTGGGAGAAGTTGTAATATAGGTGAAGATTCTCCATAGATTCACCTGTCCAAAGTATAAATTAGTTCAAGATTCACGTCTTCAAATATATTACTAGGCAAAGATTAGGGGTCTAATCTTTGACTAACCTTGAGGAGGGTAGGTTCAAGATGCACATTGATGCCTGCATTAATTGAAAAACAAGGTAACACACAATAGTCAATCCATTATAAAATAGCAGATGTTAAAACCAGACATTAGTCAAACAGTGATTTCAATGCTAACATAATGACTTGTTTGACTACAAATTCATTAGCTAGTTTTAGTACTAGTACAATAAAACAGGATGTTATAATACCAGTAAAAACACACTTACTTATGCAGTAATCAATGTGTATTTAGAACCTACCCTCCTCAAGTGGTTCAGCTTTATTCACCCTCTTACTAATCCTATTATTCAAAGATTCACCTGATGTCCAGGATATTTAGATCAAGATTCAACGTGCAAAAAAGTTTATTATAGGCAAAGATTCACCTCAATTCATCTTATCGGTGCTATACAAGCCCATACAAAAATGTGCAAAGATTAAGGTAAAGGTTCACCTCTTCAAATAAGTATCTAGTTGAAGATTCACCGCTCCTTAAATTTTATTAGGTCAGGATTCACCGGTATTTTTGAAAGTTAGTCAAAGATTATTCAGCTATTCACCCCTCAAATGGTGAAGGCTTGAGGAGGGTAGGTTCAAGATCGCCATTGATGCCTGCATTAATAATCAGGCTGCTCACATAATGTGGGTAAAACCCTGTTAACTATTTTCATGCATATGCTTTATTAAAACCTATCATATTATATCTGGTATCAGACCAATTCATAAGTTTCAGTCGATTAAATACATATTTTTTGTGTTTATATAATTATTTTTTGAAGTAACCTTGTCTTAAAGACACAACCACGCCAACTCTCTGCTGGAAATATCAGCCAGGGAGGTTGAGCCAGAAATTCATGTAATAATGAGCTAGATGACACAATAGCCGTTACTAAAATTAGGGGAATTAGCCTAAGTGACAGGCCCTGTTACTTTGAACAAATTTAACCTTGACTTTCCTTGTCCTAACAGCCTTGATTGTTTTACCATGTGTAGTTCGCTAGTGGGGAACTACGAGAATGTGGTTACACCTTTAAGCTTTTTAACATATATGTGTGGGAAAATAAACTTACTTGACATTTATAGTCAATATCTTATTTATTTCGAGAAAAATTAGACAAATCAATGAACGCGGGCTGATGTTGATGTGTGAATAATGGTACGATCCCGCAGGGAGAATGCTATTGTGAGCATATCAACATTCGCACAAGTGCATTAATTTTCTTAATTTTTGAGACACAAAACATACCCATGTATTGACCTAATTCATACAAGACACTATACAAATTAAAATTCACAACTTGAGCAGATTTTGATTATATGTAATAAACAAATAAAAATGTGTTAACAAGTTTGCTAACACCTGCAGTGATAATCAGCGATCCCCGCGATGCCTGGACAATGAATCAAAACAAAGCATGTACGCATTGAAAGGCGCACTGAAAATCAGGGAACCTGTGATGCCTGAACGACGAGCAAAACAAAACGTGCGGTGCGCGCAATGAACGGCGCACACATGGAGTGCATTAGACACTCTCAATGTACTCCGCATATTTTAGTTTCTTGCTTTCTCATTAGTGTGATCATACGTGTATGAATAATGATTATTTAATACTTTTCACAGTGATTACATTACACCGCCGCCACCAGGGACCAAGGTTTTTAAAGATAGGTAAGTGACATTGCATCCAGGGGGGGGGGGGGGGAGGGGGAGATAGGAGGAAGATCATTGAGGGAGGAGGGGGGTAATCACATGATGAGCAATTGGGGCAGGGGGGTGAAACTCAAATTGCTGATCGGAAGCTACTTCATCCGGAAACTTTAACTTGTGTGTTCTCATATCTTTATGGCGTTGTTGGCTCTGTAGACTTAATTTTAGTTTGCTCGGATTTGTTGTACAAATTCCCGAAAAATTGTGCGGTTTTGAAAATTATGATAAAACTTACATGCTGAATGGTATTTAGCAGCCTGAAATATGATAATTCATTGTTAGTTAATATACATTTTGAATTAATTTTATCACTTTACACCATACCATCGTTGTTTGTGTCTGACAGACTTGATGCAAGTCTACATAAATACCTTGCATATTTTCGTGCCAGACTGACCGACCCTACCTGAGAGGTCCGTTCACCCGTATAAACAGTTTTTTTCCCATCGCCTTAGCAGCTGACGAGATATCACACGTCATGCAGCAGAACTGAACTGCATTGGATATAGATGAGGTGACCTATGATGTCATGTATTTACAAATGGGACACCCTCTGTTGTTTCCCTCCAGGCAGAATATACAGTAAAGTTAATGAAGACAACATGAAATTTCTTTCTAATGAATTGTAAAACTCATTTAGTTTTAGTTTTTTTTGTTGTGAAATGCGATAGCTTATAGCATTCCTAAGCAAGTTTAAAGACAGTTTTGATAACAATTTGCTGTGACACCACAATCTAGTTAGAAACCTGATCTGGCCTATGTAAACTATAGGAACTCTTGCCCGGTGTGTTTTGTCTCAAACCAACAGAGGGCGTCCTAAATGTCAACAAATGTCACCTCATCTATAAGGAAGTGCATAAATCAATGTACATTTTTGTAAAATTAACCCTCAGAATGCTTTGGGATGGGAACAGATCTATTAGACGCACCACTCATATTTAGCTGCGATCTTACTTTCTGCATGATCAGAATTCTTAAAAATGGTTTCTATATGATGAAAACACTTGAGTGATTGTATTGTGGTGACATTTATATCTTTCAATTAGTATGTATTGATATGATATTCAACTTCCGTATGTGAAAAGATTATTTCTCAAAATGTGTTATGTCAAATAAAACAGTAATGCAAGTACACCAAACTTCTCAATTTATTAGGTAACATTAATCCAAACCCTATTCTGAGTACACCAAAATTAAAAGTGTTGTAATGTAACGCACATTGTTAGTGACAGGGAATAGCAAAGTGGAGTTCTATTATTTAAATTATATACAAATGTCTATGGAAATCATGTTGAAATAACAGATGGTAGTTAATTGTTATAAAGGAATATGGTTCTCAAATTCCCCACTTTTTCCAGGCACGTCAGGCCCCTTTATGACCTATTGTTGCAAAGCGTTTATATTCACTCCTGAAGCATCCCAAGTCAACGTGTTGGGCTCTTCATCAAGTGCAAGTTTTATTGCACAAAGTTTACTTGAATTCCTTATGAAATCATCCATTGTGTTTGTTGTTTGTTTTAGCCACTGAATGTATAGTAAATAAACTTATCTTTAGGGGCGGTAGTGTTTGAGCAATATTTTTATAACATATCATCAAACAGTTATAATACCAGACAGATCAAGCTATTTACAATTTTAACACTTTCCATGCGGCAGGCTTCTGCAGACGACATTCCAAAATTTCACTCTATGTTTCAAAAAATGTCAATTATTTTGAATTTCATTACAATATTTGGAAACACCTTAAGAAATAAATTGAAATAAGTACAAACATGCCTAGTATTGGTTCAGTAATTCCTTGAGATAGACTTTGAAAATTGGAAAGGTTTCAGAAACTCTGTTTTGATTGGTAAAACTAATAGCTGCATTGAAATTGTTAAGATAAGCAATGTTATTGAACACACATAGAAGGTGTGATCATAGATAATGATTCATGCATTGTTTGTTTATCAGTATTGCACAGCAATTTTCATTGCTTGTCCCAGTGCATTTCTGTTTTTTGTTGTTGTTATTTATCTGTTTTATCGCGTTATTCTCCCTTGTTATTACCTGTTTCCCCACACCCTGTTGGTATATCTTGCTTTTACTCTTAGCAAATAATGAATGTTTATGAGTGCAATGGTAAGAATATGAGGTGAAAGATGAAATGTTCCATTCAACAAAGGGAAGCTGAGTTGAATGGAACATTTCATCTTTCACCGAATGAAAATATTATTTCCATTGCACGAATGAAAAACACTCATTATTTGTTTTATATAACAACTTCGGTAGATTATTTGTCATAAAAATACCGGAAACTGGCAGGCCTACGCTACGACTTGCGTTCTCACTTACAATATTTGTCTCATGTACAGCATTAAACATTAGTCCCATCAAGACAAGAAGGCAATTATATTCCAAGATATGCAGGCAGCAGAACAATAGGCCTCCCAGCAGCTACGACTTACGGCACTTTCACCGGAAGATTGGTTGTTGGGAGACACTGCGCTACACACAGGCTGGCCATAAAAACAAACGCATCATAATCGTGGCACGGTTCAATAAGCGCGAGGCGTGCCATGGTACAAAACGTATGGAACTAAATTGCACGGCAAATGGAACCAAATTGCACGATTAATGACGTATGATGTAAAATCAATGAAATGGGACAAATATTTGATGTCATGTGACATACAATTCACCAATCAAATGACAAGGACATTTCCAAGTGTGATATAAACTCTATTGTTTGACAATAATAAAGACTTTTTTACTGATATTACATTTTCAATATATTTTCTTTCAGTATGTTCTAAAAAATGTGAATCTAGTAATTGTTAACAGACAGCCGATTTTAAGCTGTGTTTCTAGTTCTTTCAGGCTGTGTTAGCAGCCTACATATTTTGATAACTCAGTTGTGACAATTATTTCCAGCGTTAGTGCCGTAAATTGGTCCCTGGGTCGAGTTTTAATTAATCACAAGTGGGATTTATTGTACATAAGGCAAAGTTCAATTTATGGAATGTTTGATCAATAATATTTGATGGAGACTATTATAAGTTAATCAAACAACTATTCATATTTAGATTGTGTAATGACAGTAATCAGTGTACATAATGGGTATGCACATGATCCTTTGTACTGGTACCTGGTTGAGACAGTGTTGCTAGAAATATTGACACAAATTACCAAATTCTTGATGCAAATTAGCCCAATGGAATAGAAAGTTACCATTGCACAAAGGTGGTATTTGAAAAGTCCTCTAGGTTCTTTTAGGGTTAGGAACCACTTATTGACAGAATGAAACAAATGGATATGTTTTAGATTGTCCATAAGGAGAGACAGGTCTTTTGGCTATGTCCCTAATTTCCCTGTGTTAGTGTTTGTCTGTATGTGCTTCAAACATTTTGTACACATTTTAATCTGGTCTAACAATGTTAATGCAGGACAAAAGGAATTGGCTACTCCTTACTGATATTTCCCTTATTCAGTAAACCTAAAAAAGTCTGTAATTTTATTTTAACAGTAAAAGTTATTAAATATGCCATTGCCAATCTGGAAGTTATTACTCATCCACAATAATAAGTTGAGCATTTCATCTAATATGTTCATCGTCCGGGGGGCAAGTCAGGTAAAATGTTGTAATCATTCGCATGAACGAAAGCGATGATTAAGGGTGCTTTTTCGACCACAACGCGGACCCGTGCTAAGGGTATTAAAATTGCTAATTTCAGGTAATAAGGGTATCTTTTTCAACCTGAATCCACGCTAAGGGTTGCTTGGGCCGATAGTGACGTGTCATCATTGTAAATATATCTGAAAATGGTTAGGCCTACATGACAAATTTACTAACAAAACTGAATCCCACAATTACTTTTCAGTCTAAACTCTTGTCTTGAGGACCTATATCCATTGCTTATGAGTATGATTTGTCAAGCTATAATCCTGAGTGCCCCCCCCCCCCCCCCCCCAGCGATTCATCGATAACATTTTCCTATGCTTCTTTGTAAAGGTTCTGCTTGTGCATCGATAACAGAGTATCATTATTGTTTCACTTTTCATTTAATAGTTGGGATTTTGATTTGTATCTTTCCCGGATCAACATGTCTGTCGACGATGAGATCTTTGCCTATCCTGAGTGGATATCATTCTACTACAAATGGTGTGGATTCCACAGCTACAACCTAGTCATAAGGGTCAGTAGAATTAGTGAACAATTGGTGCTTTTTATGTTGTATTATGAATGTTACAGGATTGAAATATTTGACCTTGGTTCATAAGACGATGAAAAAACCCCAGGCCTGTTGTACATGTAAATGTACCTCTCAGGTAGCCTAGGGTTGGTTGGTCTTATTTGTTTTTCCTTAAAAAAAAGAACAGGGTTTTGTATTTTTGTTGTTGCCTAATGCCCTCATGTGTGGACTCAACCATGTATGATTCCCACAAAGGTTATGATTATTGTAAACAAATCAAATGTATAGACCATTTCAAATCCGAAAATATACGATCGGTTCCGAATGCTTCCAATTAGCCGAGTGATTTGACGCTCGGTTACATGACCTGTCAGCTCACAGGTCATGTCCATGTGCCGGAGAAAAACAAACGTGTTTTTCACCCGTCTGCCTGTGTGGTAGATAGATTGCGCTGGTGTTGGTGATAGATTGTATCACTCACAAATTGATGTTACGGCATTTCAGTAACAAAAACGGTGAGATGAAAGAGATTTGGGGTAATATTTTCACTTTTACCGTCTGCTCGATACATTTGGAATTTTCCCGTCAACGCCATTATATTGTTGATAAAAAAACCAAAATAGTCTCGTTCCACGTTTAACTTCTCATGTGTGCACGCGTGTATGTAAACATAGTAAATCACTAGGCGGACAACCAACTATGACAATGCTGTGAATGCGATCAACTGTTGCGAAGAACGCACAATGCACCTACTCCATGTGACCTGTTTTTTGTCTGGTCTATACATCAACACATTTGCAAGAATCCTGTGATTCACACAAAGTCTCTTTCATGATAATCAACTTGATTCTTGCAATAAAGATATTCTTATTCAATGAAATTCTCAACAGAATAGTAAACGCAACCATGCATAAACATTAACTGATACAAACAAATTGATTACTTTTCAGGTGATAGAGACCAATGATAATTTTGAACCCATCGAGGGTGGCTATGATTTCTTTGTTGATTTTACTGGATCCACGCCAACCTTTCCTGAGGAGAGACCAGCAAAAGAACACAACTATCTGGAGGTAATTAGGCTTTAAATTGTTGTCTGGATATTTGAAGGAATTATATTTGAAATATTTAGGATGTAGCAGTAAATGGACCTTAGCCTCAGTTTGTTTTATTAAAGCCCCAGGTATCTACTCATTCCACCAGTGGCTTCATCCAGCCAATCTGACACATTTGAGCAATAGAGGGCGCTGCAATACCAAATGTTTTAAATGTCTTTTACTCTAGATATCCATATTCAGTAGACTCCAATTCCTTTTCAAAAATATGGTTAAATGTATTTTCAAATATTGTTTGTATAAATCAGTTGATATAACAAAGATAAACGATAAGAAACGTAAAAATGTAATTTTGATGATGCCCCTTTTTTAAAATTAATTTAACACCATAGATTCTGTATTTTGTAAATAATATCTAGTAAGATTCACACTCAGTTTGTCCACTATTTAGTAGATGCTTGGGGCTTTAATGAATCTTGTAGCCAGGCACTGTATTGTAACAACACCAAAGACAAATCCATTGGATACCAATACCAAGATTAAATCCAGATCTTTTGACACAAACACCAAGACGGTCCTTTCAACACCAATACATAGATCAGTGCTCCCAACACCTACACTAAGACCAGGCATTGCAACACCATCACCAAAACCAGAACCAGTCATGCTGACAAAGACACCAAGAAGCCAACACAAACATTAATACCAAGACCAGTCCTTTCACCAAGACCAAAAGCAGTCCTGAGAATGACACAAAGACCAAGACCAGTCATCCAACACAAACACTAAGACGTTGAACAAACTTTCCAATAACAAACACCAAGACCTTGAACAAACTTTCCAAGAACAAGACCATTTAAATCCAGACCAAGATCAAGACACTTCTTTTCAGCATCAACACCAGGAACAAGACCAGACCAAATCCAGTCTATCGAAAATCAACATCAATATCTGAACTAGGCCTTCCAACACCAAGAACAAGACCAGACCAAGACCAAGTCTGGTCCATCCAACATCAACATCAATATCTGAACTAGGCCTTCCAACACCAAGAACAAGACCAGACCAAGACCAAGTCTGGTCCATCCAACACCAACATCAATATCTGAACTAGGCCTTCAAACACCAAGATCAAGACTAGACCTTTTGATACTGACACCAACACCAGGACTTCCGACACCAACACCAACACACTGACCATTTCTTTCAGTACATAGATCAAGACCAGTTCTCCTGATACCAAGTCCAAGACTAGTTATTGTGTAAACCAACACCAAGATCGAGCCCTCTAACATCAAAATCAGGTCTTCCAACCAAACAGATATAACAAAATGTGCCCACCCTAGTGAACATGTATTATTTCTAGAATTACTGTAAGTTAAGATTGAACCTATGATAATGTTTCCTCTTTTATAATATAAATTTTTTAATCAATCAATAAATAAAAAATAAATAAATAAATAAAAAAATAAAAAAATAAATAAAAAATAAATAAATGAACAGTAGATCTGCAGTTTCAGAAATTTCAAGTACAATTATACTTGTGTTATTACTTTATTTTACAATCTTTATAGATGAAGAATCGGATAGGAGTTCACCGAGAGACTGTTAGATATGGGATGTTTTGGGATAACCTATATATAGGTTTCAACGATCGCATCGCCAGATCGCCAGACACATTCCACTACTTGTAAGTTATAATTGGGTGCATTTTTGTTCATTTATTCAAAATGCAGTGATACTATTTTTCACTTTATTTTGTTGTAATTCAGTTTTTTTCTACTGAAAATTAACCCATTCATATTGATTTTTACCCTCAACTTCGTGCAAGTTTTTATTTTTGTATTGTAATTTTATTTTTGCTATAAAAACCTATGTGATGGGGAATTATAATGATGATCTTATTGTTCTTAAAACCAGGAATAGTGTTTTACAGAAAGAGATCACACAGACAGAGCATACATTGTGTTTTAATGACAGTTGAATCACAGAAATGGAAAAAGTGACTCTTTTAGCATTTTTGTTAAGACTTTAAGATTGAAATATTTAAAAAATATGATATAATTTAGAACTTTCCAGTGTGACATAGAATTGCATATAATTGTATTAATGAAAAGAATTCATGTAAGAGAATATCACTTTTATGTATAGTTACCATTCAGTTTGCAATTTTCAGTATAGATACTCCACAGCGGAGTGATTACAGTCAAAGATAAGGTAGCACAAAGGATTAGAAAAACATATTTTTAAAAATGATCATATTTGTATTTTTTTATGACAGATTCTGGAACCACATGCAAATCCTGCTGCCTCGTGATCCTCCGGATTGGGAATCCTTCCTCAGGGAAAGGAAGAGCATGGAAACACTGAGGCAAAAAGTCTGGAAACCTGCAAATCTTTCAGATATCCCAGGTAGGCCTTGGAGTTATTGAATTTTTCATACATTTCTTGATTTTATGTCATGTTCAAGTTTTTGATGTGCCTTTCTCAATAGTGTGCTGTTAAGTGCTCAGAACCCATGCTATGACCATAACCATAACTTGTGTAGTGGTTGGGTGGGAATGAAACAACAAATAGAGGGAGAGTGGTAAAATGGGAACCAAGTCTTGGCCAGCCGACATGGAAATCATGCCCAGGAACCCATGCGGGCGGTTAGCCAGTCGGCCAGCCACAAGATTATAGCTTGCCTTCCTATCATTTTGGTTCCTATATAACTATGGTTGTTGCAACAAGTGGTATGTGGTAGATGCTGTATGATTTTGTAAGGGGTAGTGAAATATGGAATATTAAATATAGTATTTCAATGATTTAGGATATTGTGGTTTTCTACCTGAATACAATTTATTTGCAGTTTCTTTTTGATATGCTATATGTTAATTGTAATTATTTACAGGTAAACCAATCATGACCAATGGTAACAGCATCGAACCAACTGATACGGTAGACTCCGGCACAACACCAGTGAAAACGCCGACGAACAAACTGCAATGGATCCTACCAGCTGCCGGTATTGCTACGGTAGCTATTGCAATAGCCATATGGAAAATGAAGTAGTGACATCATTGTTACAGCCCCACAATTGGACATGCCTTGTATTCCATCCGTCTGTGTGGTTTAACTCTTGGCCAAGTATACAGAGAGTTTCCCCTCGCACCACATTCTACCACACATTCTGTCACTGTTATGTAAAAGTACAAATTATTTCTTATATTTGACAATATAACAGAAACATTATAGGCTGCTCATTAACTAACAAATGAATAGTTGGGACCAATTTAGAATTACAAACATTCATTTGGGTTAGAGACCTAAAAATTGTATTTGTATGTTTAAAATGTACCCTTTCACCAAAAAGGGACCAAATGCATGTAGCGATTGTAGCATTAGGGAACAAAAACCCTGCACCATGGGCTGACGGACATCTCGGTAGAGATCCCTTGGCCTGTAGTACAGGTTTGTAGTTTCAATCTGGTATCCTAATTATTGTATTTTTTCGGTTGGAGGAAGATACTTTGATATAAATATGTAGTAGTGTATTATTAACAGATTATTTATGTTTGTAACTAAATATATGCACATAAGAGTGACTGCGTATGCACATAAGAGTAACTGCTTATGCACATAAGAGTGACTGGGTATGCTCATAAGAGTAACTGCGTATGCACATAAGAGTGACTGCGTATGCACATAGAGTGACTGCTTATGCACATAAGAGTGACTGGGTATGCACATAGCAGTGACTGCGTATGCACATAAGAGTGACTGCGTATGCACATAAGAGTGACTGCGTATGCACATAAGAGTGACTGCGTATGCACATAAGAGTGACTGCTGTGAGTGAGATAAGTAAGTTTGTGAGAGAGCACATTCACCAGTGTCTTGTCCAATTTCGTTATCCGAGAGTAATTGGACAATTCGAATATTTTGCAATTAAAGATGGGTGACCTGATTTTGGCCCAATTTTTCACAAAATGTTCACTATTCTACATAAAGATGCGCCATAAATACAGTCATATTCCCAGATTTGAGGTACATTACTCCAGTAGTTTTTATGATCGAAGCAAATATACACTTCAAATTTGCCTAGTGGACCACTTATTTCAGTTATAGCACATAAAGGAATCATCTCTCAGGCCTACAATTTTGCAGGGGTAAAGAGATATTTATGGGTTTTCTTCTGATACCAAAATCTCAATTTTAATGGGAAAAGTGAATTTTATAGGGTCACCCACCTTTAACTGCAGACTTTATATCCATGATATATCTGGTATCCTAAAATGTATCGATTATATTTAAAATAGAAAGATAAAAAACAACGATCTTTTTTCATGAAGATTATTATGCAAACAAACCTAGAAAAAAATGATATTACAACATTTTGTAATATTGGTGCTTATCCATTTGCTTACTGGTGCATGGATACATTTGTAGTGAATATCTCTCAAAAGGCTGAGAGGAAATAAAAGGGACCATGAAAGAGAACCAAAAGTTAAACACACATTTTGTCTGGAATTGAATGAATTCCATTTCAAATTGAGTTTGGTCCTTTACTGTCAACTTATTTAGAATATTGGCTGTTATTTGAGGATATGAAGGATACTTAACATATGCATATACTTATTTTGTGTGCTATTTTGTATTATCACCTACCCCCTTCCCCCCCCCCTTCCCCCCCCCCCCCCACACCCCACACCCCACACCCTACCCCCCACCACCACCACTTCTTACATGTGGGTGTTTCCACAGTAATGATACCTTTTTTTGTTTGTGGCTCTAAATGTTGTTTCAAATTGATTTTCTAGCTCATATTTGGCCAACACTACTGTAAAGTAGCAGGGAGATAGCGAGCAAAATTTCAGAATCCTAGCTTAATGTTGATTTTTTTTTTTACACAAACCCTATGGTAACGGTTGTAACATTTTTTTGACATACACATGTTACAACCGTTAACTTTTCAATCTTGACATACAAAATATAAAAGGCTAAATCTTGACAAGTTGACCATGTATGTGGGTTGTGCATATTTCTTCAGTTGACGGATATCAATTACTTGAAACAAAACCAACTCGGGGTAATTTTGATCAATATCAGGGTGTGGAGAACTCTGCGAATGCGTAACGTATGTCAATGTTACAACCGTTATAAAAACAGTCACGAAATGTCATAAAATGTCATGAAATTCGAAAATATGACAATATTTCAAAGTCCTTTTACATTATTCAGGTAGCCTCAATGTGTTGAATTACAAAAAACAAGGAAAGCCCTCCTAACAATTGATATCTGCTTCAGGAGGCCATTCAGTATGTACTTTTTAATGTTTGACATACAGAAATGTGACATTCCTGTATGTCAAACATTACTAAATGGCCTACTGAAGCACATATTAATTGTTAGGAGGGCTTTTCTTGATTTTTGTAATTCAACACATTAAGGCTACCTGAATAATGGGAAAGGACTTTGAAATATTGTCATTTTTTCAAGTTTCATGACATTTTATGACATTTCATGACTAATTTTATAACGGTTGTAACATTGACATACGTTACACCCGTTACACATTCGGACAGTTCTCCAGACCCTGATATTTATCAAAATTACCCCCAGTTGGTTTTGTTTCAAGTAATTGATGTCCGTCAACTGAAGAAATATGCACAACCCACATACATGGTCAACTTTCAAGATTTAGCCTTTTATATTTTGTATGTCAAAATTAAAAAGTTAACGGTTGTAACATATGTATGTCAAAAAAATGTTACAACCGTTACCATAGGGTTTGTGTATAAAAAAAATCAACATTAACCTAGGATTCTGACATTTTGCTCGCTATCTCCCTGCTACTTTACAGTAGTGTTGGCCAAATATGAGCTAGAAAATCAATTTGAAACAAGATTTAGAGCCACAAACAAGAAAAGGTATCATTACTGTGGAAATACCCATGTAGGGCTGAGAGCCACAAGACCCAGCTTTAATAGCTGCTAGGTGACATATACTTGGTAGCCTGTTTCTGAACCCATGACTTATAAAATTAAACTAGAAGTAACACAGGGCAGCTATAGTAGGTAGGATTTTTACATCTTAAATAGCCATGTCTACAATAGCTGTAGCTGTGCAGTTAAGGCTTTCGGTCACTTTACCCTCTATATCAGTGCCTTCATCTGACTATATAATAGTAGTAGTGTTTGTATAACAATGGTGAATTAACAACACATTGGTTCTGTACTTCAATAAGATATTGGGAGATGTATATGGTATTAATACTTAATATTACTGGGACTAACACAAATGCGAACTAATGGCACTTTCCTACCACAAAATATAATAAAATCTGTTTGTAATTGTCAATTTGTTTAGTTAAATGCTCATAATATCAATGAAAAAAAGCAAATTTATTCCAGGAAAGCTAAGTGTGTTCCTCATTTTAACTGTCTTAACACGCAGCAAACTATTGGTATGTGCTCATTTTTAGTTCCCAGAAAACTTGTAATTATTTCTATGGCCTTAAAAAAATCTCATCTTCATGATTTGCCAATAAAAATAAATGTGAGCTTCCTGTAGCTCAGATTCCTACATAGATAACATTTGCCAAATTTAGGAGATTTTCCTGCATTAGTAGTGGAAGATGTAGTAGTAAGTAGTGGAAGATGTTGATAAGGTGATGCAAAACAAGCCCTGTTCTTCGGGCCCGACTCACCCATTTCTTTTTTCAACATGTCAACAAAAATGTTCATGCATTGAAAATATACATAAATTTGTTGAAAAAATTAGCATTTCTTTTAAAATTAAAAAAACCAAAAAAACCTTTTGAACATTTCAAAAATTGCTGGAAATTCACCAACATGTTCATGACATTTTTTTGGAAAGAGAAAAACCACCCAGAAAACACCTGACCTGACCAACCGATCACCCTACCTGAGAGGTGCGTTTGCCCGTAGAATAGAGTTTTGTTGTTGTTGTTGCCTAAATGTATTTTTGTATGGGTCAAAAAGGTTCATCGCGAATCAAAAAAACCCCATTGATTATCCTTTTCTGTTGCATTGTGGGATCGCAAAAGAGCAAAGTCTGTCCCGTTCTGGATCCTACAATGCATCAGAAAAGGATAATCAATGGATTTTTTCCAATTGGCAATAAGGCATATGGTTTGGCCAATTCCAAGAGCCAGCATGAAGGCCTTATCTGGTTGAAAAAACACCATAGGCTTAACCTGCCTATATGTGTGTATATTTGCAAATCATCAACATATTTGTTGATATATATTTGACTTTCAAATCTGTCTTTTCATCACCATATATATTTATTTTCATATCCCCATATCATAAATTTAAATGTGTTCATTTATAAAGACTTGGTGGTCATAAATATTGATAATTGAAACAAAGACATTTAGCAACTTTGGGGCACCGTACACATTTTACATCAAAACTATTGTGATCTTGTACACGCACAAATCCACAGATCATTTTATCCTGAATAAGCTGCACTAAAAAGAAATTGCACTTTAAAAAATGCAAACAAAGTAGCATGAAGTATTATAATCAATTCACTTGTGCGAGTCTTGATCTAATCTGACAGTTTTTTCAATATTTAACAATATTCTTGACATTTGGCCCAATTTATTGCAATAAAACCTAAGGTTTTGAAAATGAACACATTTTAAGTGCAGCAACAGTGAAATTTACCCCATTTTTAATATTGTAGATAAAATGTGTGTATATCATGTTATTGTTTTATTAACTGGGAAACTAGTCATTGAACAATCTATCCCTCCCCTGCTGCTGTTCTTGTTCAATGCATTACATCACCTATTTACTTGTGCTAACATATTGTCTCATATAACTAACTAAAGGCACTCTATAGTTCTATCAGTTCCAAATTGGTGAGAAATATGTGACCCGTCACATCAAAATGGACATGTTGGAGGCCCGAGTCGAATCTGAGTTATTGGTATGACTTGAAAGAGCCCATTTCAAGCTTTGAAATGATACCATGTTGAAGGTAATCAGGCTTTGTAATCACAAGATATGATTTGAAGAAGCATATTTTTTTCAATTAATTTCTTTTAAATTCACCAAATATATTGGCCTCTATCTCAAAACTGTGTTTGCCGACAACATGTCCTTTTTGACGTGACTGGTCACATATGTGGTTTTTATTTCTCCACATGCAAAAGTAATCCAAGCGTAGGTGCACAATTTTGGCCATACGCATGCGGGTTTTGCCAAATGCACGCATTTGATGCACAGTGCGCTTGTTGCGTACATGTGTACCTGCATCCCATTCTGTATTAATTCGCTGCTGTCTGGAGGCTCACCAATTTGGAGCTGATCTAACTATAGTTGGATGGATGACTCTAGCTTTATGTATTCTTCACTAACACCTGTATAACTTGCATTATTAAGAAAGATGATGATTAGAGTGGGCATTGGTAGCCTCTAATGACAACAGCATATCTCTAGTAGTGGATGTTGTGATATGAAAACCAATGTTAGAAAATAAGAATAAACATTAATCCATGCCTTTTACTGTGGAAATTAAGGACATTTTGTTCAAATTGATTCTGATAATTATACGTACTCACTTCTATGAATGAGAGTGAAGTTATATTGATACTGTTGAGTAATTTCATGACTGTGCTAAATACTCCACAGGGTTGTATGATAGTCTCTTATTTAGCGATCTTGTTCTGATACAAATGTAGCTTGTGTTAATGAATTATACCGAATAAGCCATTCCACTGTAGAATATCTTCGGTATAAATTGACATGGCCATTAATGAATGATTCTGTATGACTTGGTTATTTATAATAATTGACGACAGATGATGAATAATGACTAAATTAGTCTGTAGATAATACTGCAATTGTGTCGAATATCAATAACAAAATGCGGTTAAGATTGTATCAGAGATGGCTTAGATAAATAAGAGCTTATATATTTTAATATCTCAAAAGAATTTTGGCATCTGTATCTTTAGAGTGTGTTTAGAGTGTAATCTTATGTTTTTTAATGTAGGCATCAACTTTTGCTTGGTATTAAAATATCAGATTACCTGTTATTTGACCATTGTTTGATGGAAACGGGCAATGAATTTGGACATTAATTTGTGCAATGTTATTTGCTATTGACCTGTTGGAATGCATATGTAATTAACGTAGTGTAAAGTTTGCTGTGAAGATGCTCTTAACATCTAACTTTGTATACAAGTGTGTTCCCTAAGGTCACACTGTAGTTTGATCTGTAGGTCTTGCAATACAGTCAACACAATAAGTAACTGAATGGGTAATAAATGTGATTTATCACATCAAAATGGACATGTCAATGGACATGCCCATGTCAAATCTGCGTTATTGGTATGACTTGAATGAGCACATTATAAGCTTTGAAATGATACCATGTTGAAGGTAATCAGTCTTTGTAATCACAAGATATGATTTGAAGAAGCAAAATTTGATCTATTATTTTCTTTATATTTCGCCAAATATATTGGCCTCTATCTCAAAACTGTGTTTGCTGACAACCTTGTCTTTTATAATGTGACATAATGAGCACACCTGCAACTGTAACCTCTATAGGGGTGGTATCATAGGTGTTCTGGCAATATCCAAGAGATTCTAACTACAGTGTTACCTTTCTTAAAAACCCTCTTGTGTATAATAATAATATGAAGATATAAGATAATATAAAGATATGTTTGTTTTATTGAGCACTGATTGATGATATTAATGAATTAATGAAGATATTAAAAGATATTAATAATATATTATATATATGTATAATATGTAATATATAATGTATAACATTGTCTCATTTGATATATGTGTGTCAAAAGAATGGTTCCAAATTGGAATGCCAACACCTTTGTATAGAATGGAATTACCCTGATTTTTATCGACAACAGTAAATATAATTGTCCCTATTCTGTGTTAATTTCATACAAATCCAACATACATGTACATAGAATTACATGAGGCATATCAAAAACTGTTTCCCTCCATTAGAATTACATGAGGCATATCAAAAACTGTTTCCCTGCATTAGAATTACATGAGGCATATCAAAAACTGTTTCCCTCCATTAGAATTACATGAGGCATATCAAAAACTGTTTCCCTCCATTAGAATTACATGAGGCATATCAAAAACTGTTTCCCTCCATTAGAATTACATGAGGCATATCAAAAACTGTTTCCCTCCATTAGAATTACATGAGGCATATCAAAAACTGTTTCCCTCCATTAGAATTACATGAGGCATATCAAAAACTGTTTCCCTCCATTAGAATTACATGAGGCATATCAAAAACTGTTTCCCTCCATTAGAATTACATGAGGCATATCAAAAACTGTTTCCCTCCATTAGAATTACATGAGGCATATCAAAAACTGTTTCCCTCCATACGAATTACATGAGGCATATCA
Source organism: Ophiura sarsii (assembly GCA_035610835.1). Classification (NCBI taxonomy): domain Eukaryota; kingdom Metazoa; phylum Echinodermata; class Ophiuroidea; order Amphilepidida; family Ophiuridae; genus Ophiura; species Ophiura sarsii. The sequence continues at coordinate 4,818,449 of CM069443.1, forward strand.
AAAACTGTTTCCCTCCATTAGAATTACATGAGGCATATCAAAAACTGTTTCCCTCCATACGAATTACATGAGGCATATCAAAAACTGTTTCCCTCCATTAGAATTACATGAGGCATATCAAAAACTGTTTCCCTCCATTAGAATTACATGAGGCATATCAAAAACTGTTTCCCTCCATTAGAATTACATGAGGCATATCAAAAACTGTTTCCCTCCATTAATGCATTGAATCAACCATGCACTGCATTCATCAGTATAGGCTTTTGGCTATTTTGCCCAATGCAATTGTCTGAAGTTCACAACTTTAAGTCTGTACTGTAAACTCTTTCAGATACCTTAAGAATGATGAGGTGGCATGCATTATTTCATATATGGACCCATTTTTTTGGACACACTGTATAGGTGACATGTATGTTTTTTTGTTTTATTGGGATTTATCAGCACACAGGCAATATTTGCAACATTTCTCCTGCTGAGGACGATTGCCCCTCAAGTAGCAATGCCTATGGGACATAATATCATAATTATGCATGAATTTCACACCATGAGACAAAATAATTTACTTAGTAAAATGTTAAAGGCGATATAAAAATAGTCATGGAATATCATTGTGTTGGACACAGGCTGCATTAAATTCACTTCACTATCGGAATTGTGGTTTGTTGTGTATTTACATATTATAAGGTATACCTTAACTCTAGCTTTCCTGGGGCATATTTTTTTGGAATAAAACTTTCAGGGGAGAAAAACAGGTCAAATTTAGTGGGGAAATCAGGCTGTAACAGCGCTGGGGATCGAACCTGGCCCGCCAGCGTGGAAGTCGGACACCTAACTGATAGCGCTAAGGCCAACAATTTTTTATTTTTTTTCCCTCAAGTGCCAAAAATCTTGAAGTCAGGTCGGTCGGTCGTTTTTTGTGTGTTTTTTTTCCTTTTCTTTTTTTACTGAAAAATATTACTAACAGACCGTGGTTCATGACGAGACAAAATTGGTAAATGTCAATTTGACAAATGTTTCTATTCTAGTGTTATAATAGTTTAAAAGCACTCTATTCAAGCAAACTTTTCATTTCAAGCAGAAAATAATAATATTTTGACAAATTAGGTATAATTTAAATCTTAAAAAATTGTGACCCTGATTTTTGACATTTAATGGTCAGTCGCTGAGAGCAACTCAATTTTTTTGTTTTGGCCTAACTGGTCAGCTTGATAAATGTCTATGTTTGTCTATGCCATTTGATAGCCCATCTGATTGCGCCACAAGTGATTTGGCTATATGAAAACAAATCTTTTGTCTCAAAGCTCCCGCGCGTGTTAGTTAATTGGTGAGCGTTAGAAAAAGAAGAAAAAAAGAATCCCCAAGTTTCACCGATTTTTCAGATTTTCATTGATCACATCATTTTAAATACCAAAGGTCACTTTTACAAGGATTTCAATGTTTTATATTTATAAAAAAACTCTTAGGTTTTGAAAAACGCATTAGGTTTTGAAAAATGCTTCAGGTTTTGAAAAACTGAAGAGCTTTGAGACAAAAGATTTTTTTAATATAGCCTTAGGGTTGAGATGAACACCATTCACATATAATTTATAATGACTCCTAGCCAGGTGTGCATTATCATGCCCATATTATTGGATGTGGGAAAAGAAAAGGTGGTTTACCAAGTCCAGAATATTGACTCCTCCTGTCCTGGGTGTATAGGTTAAGCCCTTTTTCCACATGTTCTCATCCTTTATAGTCTGCTTCACCTACTCCCATCTATCAAATATCTTGTTTCTTGCCAGCCAGAACGTGTATATTGCTTTAGTCTAGTTCAGATAGTTCATATATTTTGTCATGTGCGTATCAATGGAAAGCTGATTTGTTCATCTTTACAATGATACCAAATGTGTAGCAATCACTTGTTTTAGTACTCAGAACTTGCTTGTGAATATGTGGCAGGTCTCTATCTGAATGTTGTTCTCAGAAGTCAATAGAGCAACAATAGAGCAACAGCTGTACACTGTATTTGATACTTCATTGAACAGACGACAGAGTTGTTCTTTTGAGCATGAAATAGCTGTGAATTGTGCACATTTTGGTTGCGACCTTTCCTCATTCTCAAGCAGGTGGCTAAGGCAAAAAATATGAAGTAATGTTATCCTCTACAGCTGTCAGAGAGGAGGGGCGGACGGCCGGATTTTTTAAATTTTATTTTCTTATACCAGAGGAAGCTCAAAGTTCAGCCAACGAGAAGTTGTAATCACTCCAAGAGTCGCACATATATGTTTTAAACACTTTTTTAAAATTTAATATTCAATATCATTTAAACTGTTAAAAAGAAATCTGGACAGATTTTTTTTTTTAAATCGGAGGGGCCCTAAATCTGACGAGCGGGCGGTCGAGGACAACATTACAATTTTTTGTTGTTGGCCTAAGCACTGAGACCAGTGACTACAAGTGAGGTATCATGGAAAGACGAATAAATCAGTTATTCATTGTTATGAATCATAATATGAATACAGGGTGTATAAAAAAAGTTTTGGGATTTTATTTCTTAAAATCTGTGCAAGAATTTCTCATTAGCTTTCAAAAGAATTTTAGTTGGTTAAAATTTGTTGAGGAAAACATGTTTTATGCCCAATTTGTACATTTTAAAAATAGAACAAGATTTGTGATATTTCTCAAACAAGCTCTTTTGAATGTCACTATTGAATGATGGCGCACACTCTAATCCGATTATCACAAAAGCCAGATTTTATCTTTGCACTGCTGAATTCACAAAATAATGACATTGTTTTGTCATTATTTTACATTTAATGTATGAAATAATATCTGAGCAAGTTTGTTTTGTCTTATTAATTAGCTATTGTGTCTCATGGATGTAGCCACCCAATCATAAATATCATGCGTCATTGAGTACAATACTCAATAATTTGCTTGGTTTCATAATGCATTAACTTTACCAAAATAGTCATATAACTGGATAACGGTACCATGAAATGTTGTGATTCTTTTTGCTGATATGCTTAAAGATCAATATACCATCACACTACACTGTAGTGGTCAATGTAACAGTAACACTTCATTGAAAAGACGACAAAGATGTTCTTTTGAGCACGAAATAGTGTTGATTTTGGCACATTCAGATTGTGACCTCTCCATGTTCTCAAGCAAGTAGCTGAGCACTGGAGCAAGGGATTGCTTCAAATTTGGTATCATTGTAAAGATGAACACATCAGCTTTTAAATGATATATTACACTAAATGAACATATCCTGATATATTTGAACAAATTGTGATTGAAAAATATTCCAAACTTTTTTTGATCAGTTTAGTTTAATAAAGAGCATGTGCACAAGTTGATTTGTCATCCACAATTGCAGGTTTATTTATCTCCGTCCACTCTACTCAACTTTTGAAATAAAATTGGGGGAAAAAAGAATATTATAAAAGTTCATTTAAGCATGTGAAAATAGCTGTCAAATATGATGAGTAAACATTTTTAACCACCCTATATCTTATATTGTGCAAAGCTTTATTATATAACAGCTGGAAGTGAGATGTGCATGACTAACTCTAGGGTCAGCAAATGTTTCGAAAAGGGAATTTCTTGTTTTTAGGGACTCCTAATTCATCATGTTTAAGGGGGAGGGGGAAACACTCAGATATAAAGTTGTAAGCTTTTGAGTAAACAAAAATGCAGTCCAACCATAACATAGCCTTGTGCTAGTAATTTAATTTATAATACTAAAGGCGGGTTATGTTTTATTTAGAAAAACTTCAATTTTAATTTGTTGGCCTCTCTCTGGTGCTGGTCTCTTGCACCACTATAAAAATTAACAACTTGACTTCCCCCTCATCCCAAGTCATGTTTTGTTTTGTTTTTAGAAAAAATTAATTCAAAATGAGAGAAAATTACTGCCGCATTTCTAGTAAATATAATACATGTATTTGAAAAAATCTGAAAAAAAACATGATCCATATTATGGATCATGTTTTTTCAGATTTTTAAATATTTTGCTGGAATTAACCAAGTGCCCCCATTCCCATCCATGCCCACCACAAGCATACACCCCCCCCGCCCCCAATCACTCCAGGTAAGTTGCTATGTCTTAAAGAAAGTGTGAGGACACAACGCAGTGAATCAGCAAGTTTGTGTGCGTTGTCTGGACTGTAATGCTTTAGTTACCCTATTTGACTAGCTTACAAAACATTGATCCTTTCATTAATCTTTGCTCAATCAATATGTGAGTGGGCTGGCTCTATTATGAATGGATCAGATCAGTTATATGGGATTCAAGTGATTCTATTTATATACAGTGACAGAAAGGAGAGCAGCAGTACTCATTTAACATTTCGATATTAAATGATCTAATATTTGTGTTGAAAATGGAATATCTTGGTTGGATTTAGGCTAACTCACTGGTAAATTGCTGCTGGATCAAGACATTATGAAGTAAGTTGTAATTAAATTATAATAGAAATATTTAGTCTTTCAATACAAACATGATGCAGAATAGTTATTACATTTGCAGGCTGCATGGAGACCTTCACTGCATGTCTTCAATGGGGACTTTTAAAGAACGACCCATACACTTACACAGTGAGGAATAAAATGGTAGGGTATTCTAAAGCTTACCTGGCTGCATGATCAGGAAATATATAAATGAATAAAGATGGAATAAGAATTTGAGACAAGTATTTATTGGGGTAATTCTGCACAGGCACAACTATGAATTGTACAGCTTCTGTAGTATTGAAAAAGGGGGAAAGTGTACTTTAGGTTCCAGATTCAGGACTGTACTAGTATTGTCAAATAATGGAACACCCAGTATCGTTCGATACTGGTTCAAAGTCAGTGTTCCAGTATCGGACGATACTGGGATAAAATGTACTAACATCGGGCGATACTGGAACCAAATTATGTACCAGTATCGTTTAATACTGGGACAAATCACACTGGTAGTATTTGTACCAGTATCTTAAAATACATGATTAACCTTCTTTTGATGTGACTGTCACATATTGTATGGAGAAAAATATTAGGAATCATGAAATGACATATCCCCTGAACAGATTTATTAACATTCTGGAATGATTTGTCCATAGTTTAGAATTTAAAAATAGTATGGACATATCTTATAATAATAATTGGTCTATTATATTAAATTACAAAAGATCCTTGTCATTTTGGAGACGAAAGATATAGTGTCAAGCACCAGACATCCCTGCCCCCTTTTTAAAGTGACACCTTCTGTTGCTAGACATGAATTACATACAATGTACATCTCAGCAAAATCCAAATTCAGGGTGGTTCAAATAAATGGAGGGATAACATTATATTATTTCTATAAACCATGGGTCAGAAAAGATATTATTTTTATTAATCAAAACACCTAATTGTTGATAGAAAAAAAAATTATGAAGAAACAAAATATATATATATATTTTTTTTTTTCAAAAAAAAAGAAAAAAAATCACAGATTTTTCAAATTTTCATTGTCCAAATACAAAAAAACCACCCAAATTTCACAGATTTTTCAGATTTTCATTGATCACATCTTTTTAAATACAAAAGTTCAATTTTACTAGGATTTCAATATTTTATATATTTATAAAAAATAAATTTAAAAAACTTCAAAAATAAAAAATCGCATTCCGTAATATAGCCTTATATGAGGTTTAGTGGCTATTGCACAATTTGTTATTGTCGTACATTATAAAACTGGGTGTAGCTATAGTCAGAAAAGCCTTTCATTCTGTCATTTATGTGGCCTCAGTATGCATTTTAACATGTAATGGGAGTGTATTTGACTAATAGTCATCTCCATCTGATTATACATCCGACAGCTCCAACAATAATAACAACACTACCATTTCAACAACTCCAACCATTAACAAAGCATCCAATGACAAGACAGCGATAGAGGTGACTGATGACAAGCCAACAGACTCAATCAAAGCAGCAGATGGAAGCAAAACTGATGGAAAAGATGATGTGAAGGAGATCATAAATCCAGTTGGATTCTTTCAATTAGTGAGTAATTTGTAGGATAGACCATTTCAAATTGAGATCGGAAATCTTCGGAAAAACAGGTCACGTAGAGTAGTTGCGTTGCGCGTTCTTCGCAACAGTTGATCGCATTCACAGTCTTGTCCTAGTTGGTTGTCCGCCTAGTGATTTATAGTTGGTTGTCCACCTAGTGATTTACTATGTTTACATACACGCGTGCACACATGAGAAGTAAAACGTGGAACGAGACTTTTTTTGGTTTTTTTTATCAACAATGGAGTTGACGGGCCAATTCCAAATGTATCGAGCAGACGGTAAAAAGTGAAAATATTACCCCAAATCTCTTTCATCTCACCGTTTATGTTACTGAAATGTCGCAACATCAACTTTGTGAGGGATACAATCTATCACCAACACCAGCGCAATCTACCACACGGGCAGACGGGTGAAAACACGTTTGTTTTTCTCCGCCACATGGCCATGACCTGTGCTGACAGGTCATGGAACCGAGTATCAAACACTCGGCTAATCGGAAACATTCGGAACCGATCGTATATTTTCGGATTTGAAATGGTCTATCATATTGAAGGGAGAGGGAGAGAAATATTTTAATAAAGTGCCTTTTGTATGGGATACAATGTAGTTTAATCAGTTCCAAATTTGCGAGAAATATTCTGTTTTTATCTCTCAGGGCGCGAAGGTAAGCGCGCGAATCTGGCCACACACACACACACAGTTTTGGCTGCCGGCCTGATAACTCACCCATATCATACACAATGCGCTTGTTGCCTGATAAATCACCCATATCATACACAATGCGCTTGTTGCCTTCATGCCCACCCACATCCTTCTGTATCAATTCGCTGCTGTAAGGAACTGATCAAACTATAGTGGTTTTATTTTAAGGGGGGACTTAAGGAAGGTTTTTTGTTGAATTTTGTTTGTGCTGTAATTATTGAACCATGACTCAAATGTGTATAAAAGTATACCTTTTTGGAAAGGAAATGGATCAGAGAATCCAAATTTGGCATCAATTTTGACCAAAAATGTTGATTTTTAAATCTAATACAATATTTTTTGAAATTTGGACAAAAAAGTGTTAAATTTTTTTTTAAATCCATTTGTTCACGTTTTTTGGCACTTTTTGGTCAAAATTTTCAAAAATATTAGATTCAGTTTAAAAAAAAAAAAATTGTCCCTTCATTAGTGTCTTAACATCATTATAAAATGATTTGGCCATTTTTGACTCAAAATTATTGTTTGTTAGCTTTGTTCAAAAAAATTTGGGTCAAAAAAGTGAATTTTGTGATTTTCTCAAAAAATTTGGATTCTCTGATCCATTTCCTTTCCAAAAATGTATACTTTTATATACATTTGATTAATAGTTCAATAATTACAGCACCCACAAAATTCAAAAAATCAAATCAAAAACTTCCTTAAGTCCCCCCTTAATTGGTGAGTAGATTGTTAGGTGGGGATATTTCAGAAACTGTGTGTCTGTCCAGGGGTTAACATTTTTCCTGTCAACTATTAAGAACTTTGAACTTGGAAGATGATTAATATATGTTTTAGAGAGAGAGAAAAACTTTCAAGACTTTAACCATGAAGGGAGAAGGGAAGAAGTGATTGTTTGTGTGTTGACCTTTATATCTCATCTCAATGTATGAGGATATCAAATAGTGAAGATGTGTATAAGGGAATGTCGGACAACTCGGCCTTCGAGACAACTCGGCCAAGACAATTCGGCCTTCGAGACAACTCGGCCTACGGGACAACTCGGCCAAAAGACAACTCGACCTACAGGACAACTCGGCCTCCGAGATTCTGCCTCCCGACCATAAACGGCGTAGCTGATGAGATTCTCCTTATAACTGAGAATCGAAACTGCGGTATTACACTAAAGTAAAACCAGGTGATATGCCATCGGGTGAAGGAAGGAGACAAAATGGGAAGGAAAGGGAAAAGGGCAAGGGAAGGAGAAAGGAAGACAGGCAAATTAGTTGGAAAATTGCAGTTTGTCACGCCGGCCAACACCCTCACAAACCAATTTTGGTAGGCTGTACGTCAATAGACTCTTGTTGAGAAATATACCATTTGTGTAGGCTAAAACACTCAACAAAATTCCCGACCAAGAAATCGCCATCGAGATAAACGCATTTCAGAAAGCGCTACAGATATTTTGTTGTCAATGTGCCTATAGTTGTTTCATTGCCCGGGTTGTTTTATGGCCGAGTTGTGTGGAATGCAGAATCTTGGAGGCCGAGTTGTCTCATGGGCCGAGTTCTCCCGTAGGCCGAGTTGTCTTTTGGCCGAGTTATCTCGAAGGCCGAGTTGTCTTGGCCGAGTTGTCCTGACACCGTATAAGGATTATGAAGGAAGATCAGCTGCATAGTAAACCACATACATTAAATTTTATACAATGTTATACTACAGCAATCATGATAATTTCTTGCAATATTTAGTTCTATACAAACATGTAACTAACCAATCAAAATTTAACATTTTGTCATCAGTTCCGTTTTTGTACATGCCTTGATGTATTCCTGATCGTCATAGCAACCGTGTCAGCTGCTGCCCATGGCGCTGTCTTGCCTGTTGTACTAGTCGTCTTTGGGGGGCTGACTGACTCTATTATTGACTTGGGAACAAAGTAAGTGTTACATATCAGCATTAACCCTAACCGCACGCGGCTATGTTTTTGTGCATATCGGGGGAGGGGGGAAAAGTACTATTTTTTTTACCCGAAAAATCACCCAGCACCCCCCGAGATTCGATCACGGGACCATCCACACTGTCCCTCTACCAACTGAGCTAAACTCCCAGTGCATATGCGGGCTAAAACTTCCTGCCCACATATGCCTGCGGTAGGTGACGTCATCGAGGCAATGCAGCAACACGTGCGTGGAGATAGTTTCTGGCAGTGAGATTTAGTGAGATTCAGTCGGGTTAGGGTTAATGAGAAAATTATAAAACCTTGTGTGTGTGTTTTGGAGAGTTTCCAGAACCAATGGCTTCGGAGTATTTCATAAATTGAATCCCCAAAATGTATGTACCGTAAAAGGGGTGAATAGGGACATGGCGGTGAATAGGGACAAAAATGGGAACAGTTTTTTAAATGTCACCCGGCCAGTTTGTGTACCGTAAAATGGGGTGAATAGGGATAGCTGCCTCCACCACATTTCTTAATGCCCCTTTAAAGAGCGCAGTACGCAAAGCTTCAATGCGCTTTACATGAATAAAATGGCCAAAATAGTCACCATCATTACATACACATTTAAAAACGAATCATTAAAAATACCAACAAATATAAAAAAATGCATAAAAATTACAAAGATAAACACAATGATATACTACAATATAAATATATGAAGAAAGCAGATAAAAACAAAAATATTATAGTCAAAAATATCTAAACATATGTACCAAGAATATGGTTATGTGACCTGCACATGACAATTGCACTGCAAAAATGTTGAGATGATGTTGATGTGATCGGCACAATTAAAGCCGGTGATACACGGAGAAATAATTGGACTGATGGGAGAGGTTGCCAGCACTTTACACCCTCAGCCAGTAACACGAAATCACAAAAAGAAATTGCTATGACATCAAAACTATTACTAACTAAAGTATTACTTTATCACTTATATGTTAAATTTATTTGCTCTTATTATTTATTAGCTCAACAGACATAACAGGACCAACCCCGGGAGAAGCAATTTCAGAAAGGTCGATATACTATGCTATAATGGGGACATGTGTGATCTTTGTAGCCTTCATGCAAAATGGTTTCTGGAATCTGGCTGCAGAACGACAAGCTTACAGAATACGACAGAAATTCTATCACTCTGTCCTGTATCAGGACATGACTTGGTTTGATTCACACAAGAGTGGAGAACTAGCCACACGCTTTGCAGAGTGAGTGTTGAAGTCTGGGCAGGAATGGGGGTGAAGAATGGGAAGGAATGGGATGGTCAATTAGAGCTATGATAGTTAGTAAACATTTAACATATAGGTAAAGAAGTACATTCAGCTTTCTATTGAAGAGAAAGTTTCCTTTTGATCTCAATGAGAGGTTAAATATACCTCCTGTTTTGCTGTAGCATCTGACAGTGAGAGGACACTAGGTATGGACTTTACAGGGAACACAAAAAATGAAAAAAATTGGGTAAAATATATGTATTTTACCCTCTAATTAGGAGTGTCACCTGTGACTCCTATGAATGAGATCATGGAGACAAAATTCACACAAAAATGGAGAAAATATGATTAGCTCTTAGATATCATTTATCTCAGTTCACAATCTTAATATTGTTTTAAAGCTTTATTTGTTTCTTCATTCATGATGAAGACAGCCGTTTTGGAGGAAATTTTGACTAGTTGTGTTGCGATGGTATTATGTTTATAAACCCTATAGGCCTATTATTTATAGATACATGTGCTGAAAAGCCTCACTAATTATTAAATGTTTCTTGATCATTTTATGTTGATATTGCAGTGATGTTGATATGATACAGAAAGGAATGGGTGAAAAACTTGGCGGTATAGTGCAATATAGCACATCATGTATCGGAGCTATCATTCTGGCATTTGTTAAGAGTTGGCAATTGACGTTGGTCATATTATCAGTGTGTTTAGTATTACTTGTGCCGAGTACACTCGCATCAGCACGGGTAAGTGTATGAAACTAGTTTATTTATAGCCGAGGGAGGGACATTATAAGTGGGTACGGGATGTGTAACACATATCAATTTCTTAGGGTCCCTTATAAATCCAGCACCTGTTTGCGCTAAAACCCACCACAGTACTGTTCTTTTGGGATATGGCCACACCGGGCTTCCTCACTGGGACAGTGATAACTCTTGGTTAACATAATACAACATCTTGTGCCTATATAGTTCTTTGGCTCTACACGTAGGTTGTCACTGGCCTACTATAACTTTGTTTAGAGTTCTTTTCAGAGCCGCCATCTCTGTTCAGTGGAAAACGCGACAATCCATGTGAACGGCTCTTTTCAGAGCCACCAATCTTTCACAAGTAGGAAAGAGCACCTACTCTCAAATCATCGGTCAAGGGGCAGCCCAAATGATGATAGCAATAGAGAAGTGGCAATCTCTATGTTTTGCTTAAAATAATTTGGTTCTGAAGAAGTCAGAGCTAATCCTGACGAAAGCTTTGACAGTTTTAAACTTGTCCGACGGCGAACCCATTAAACTTATATTATGAATACCTGTTGTAAAAGCCTATCTCACAACTATAACAGCTACATGTACCAAGTTTGTACCGTGACGGGAATCTAGAACCGGTTTCAATTTTTCAGTAGATATCAAACTAAACCAACAAGCCTCTTTTTACAAACCAATCAGGGCTTGTTTTTGGTCACATTTTGTGAAAACAACACTCTTCCCATTGACAACACTCACAAATGATATCGATCAATATCACATAGACCTATCGCTAAGGACAGGGATTTTGCGCTTTTTAAAAGCACTAAAAGTGCTGCTTGATTTGGGAAAAAGTGCTTTTTGGAGCAAAAGGTGCTTTTTTAGTTAAAAGGTGCTTTTTTCACCAAAATGATGCCATATGCATTAAAAATAAATTCAATAGCGCGATTATATTGCATGTTTCCATGTTGCCATATTTCTTTTTTCATTCAAAACTACATTCAAACTATACTAAGTGCAGCCACAGTTATGTAACTTGTTGATTTTTAGGGAAATGGGCATTATTTGTTAAACATTTAGACAATTTTTGAAAAAAATTGCTGTGTGATGAAAAAGTGCTTTTTTGAGCAAAAAGTGTTTTTTTGGGCAAAAGGTGCTTTTTTTGGTGCTTTTGCGCTTTTGAGCATTTTCCCTACCTATCGCTATCACGCTATTCTATGGGAAGAAAATACAATTTGTTTAGTCTCATATAGATGGAATAAGTATATGACCTAAGTTTATTATATATAAAGAGATAAAATCGTGTTACTTTTTAACAGTTGTTGATTTATAGAATGATACATAATTTATTCGTTTTAGTTGTTAGTGATGTAAATTAAACTCTCCAATTGACAAGTCTCAAACTGACATTTACAGGAAATTAGCAAACATAAAATCACCTTGTCAGGATATTTTTGTGTTAGATGTATTTCTGACTTTTGATATGTCATGAATTAACTCATGCACACTGTTTTATTATTTATTCCAGCTGATCCGTAAATGGACTCAGAAAGAGTTAGATTCCTATAGCAAAGCAGGCGGTATAGCAGAGGAGGTATTGTCTGGAATACGTACTGTAGTGGCATTTGGAGGCGAGCATAAAGAAGCTGAAAGGTAACTTCATTATGAATAATAGCCTGAATAGTAGCAATGGGATTCACAGACTTTGTCCGGTGTACCATTTCAGTATACAGAGTGAGTCAAAAAGAAGTTGTACAGGAATGAAGATTTCTTTAAAAATACACCAAACAATTTTGACAAACCAATGAGACACGTGTTCAAAGAGTCACTTATTCCGCTCATATGACAAAAGAAATCATTGAAATCGGTCAATTATATAAGGAGTTATGCCTTTTTAAATAAAATAACCCCTTTTTTTTTAGCTGTCAACGGAACGCTTAATTCTCTTGATATCTACCCACTAAGTGGGCAGCAAAATGTACACACGGTCATTCATATTCAAATAAGATTAAAGCCCGAGAGTTTCAAACACAGGTGGGAATGGTGTGCCTAAAATAAATAATCAGTGACTACAATAAGACTTTAACCTTCTCTTTTTTGATGGATTATATGATTTTGCATTATGAGAAATAAAATAATTACTTCCTGATATGATAATGATGAGTTTTAAACATTGTCTTTACTTTGTTCTGTTTTACGTATCGGTGGACAGCTAAAAAAATGGGTTCTTTTAGTAAAATAGCTATAACACTGGATAGGAATGATCGATTTCAGTCATTCTTTTTTCAGATGATCGGAAGAATATTCTCGTCAAAATATCGCTTGAGTTTAAGGTCATTTTTCTTTTTCTTTCTCAGGAAAAAATATTCAAATCCATACAACTTCTTTTTGACTCACCCTGTAGATGATATCTTCCTATTGAAAGGGAGGCATTTATTTGAAATCTTAATGTGATCATTAACACATGGGGTGCTATGCTTCCCTGTGTCATAAATAACTGTAGATCAGGCATTCTCAACTTGTGGCGCGCGCGGCACTTGTGGCGCTTCAAGGCATCCTAAGTGGAGCGAGAGTGGTTACAATTTGTTGTTTTTTTAAAAATCATATCATAATATAGCCACATTTCATACACCTACATGTATGACGGTCAGATGTATAAATATAGCAATTTTTCTCGCGTACGCACGCATTTGCCCCCCCCCCCCCAAGAGTAATATTAGTTATTTAATGCTGCCTACATTATGTTAAAATATTTTGCAAAGTAATGTTTAATATAAAGGGAATTTTGCCATCGTAAATTCTAAACAAATATGACCAAGTGGAGCTTCAATAAGTTGGTTACTAAAATGTGGCGCATCAGTAAATCTAGTTGAGAAAGCCTGTTGTAGATATTCTTTATCCAGAAAAGTGACAACGTTTTCTTGTGCCGTTATTCAAATTTAGTCCTGATCTATACAAGAAGGATTAAAACTCTAAGAAGAAATGATGATCATTATGTGTCACTTTAGGATCTGAGACAAATATACTTAAAGATGTAAGAAGCGCCCATTCATACCTGCTACGGTCGGTGTGCTGCTATCCATGTCTGCCACTTGATATCCAATCGATTATCATCATTCAGTTTAATTTGTAGCACAACCTCATTCTTTGAACAGTAGTGAACTATTTTGAATAGTGTTATCCACGCGTGTATTACAATTGTCTAAACTCCTGTTTTGTTCTTGTGTTTCTTGTTCAGATATCACAAAAGTCTTCATGATGCAAAGACGGATGGGATTAAAAAGGACACATTAAGTGGACTCTTCCTAGGAGTATTCTACTGTGTTATCTATTCGTGCTATGGATTATCATTTTGGTAAGTGTAATTGGACATCATATCAAAACCTCATTCCATCTGGCCCTTTATGTATAACCTTTGGGCAGTAAACATGCTAAAAGGCTGGAAAAAGGCACATGGTTTTGACAGAACAGTAACAATATGTAGATTCAAATGTAAATGCTGTTGGTTATTAGAATTTGACATTTTGAATTAGGAAATCAGTGAAGAAGCAACAGTTTTAACAGCACCATATTTGTAATCAGTTGCATGTAGGAACAAATACACACATCTTGAAGACGTCATGCTTTATCAAGTTGTAAATTTAAGTCTATTTAGCTCATTTCCCTAATAACACAATTGAATCAAAACTTGTAATGTTGGGTTGTAAACTGATTTGTTGATTTGGCATTCAGAACTATCATACAGAGACCATGCACTCCAAGTATCCACTATTGTGAAAGGAAGTGTTTTCTTATATCTTATTTATAAGATAAGCAGTTTGCATTCAGCTTTTATATTATTAATAGGATAATAAACTGTGTATCAGTCGTTTAGAGGTAACTGTGAAGAAATCAAAACATTTTCACTTTGGAACCGAGTAATTTCACGAGGGGAGTAGCACCGAGGGTAATTCCGAGATCCTAAAGTAAAATGTTTTGATTCTTCGCAGTTACCGACAAAACAACTGATAACAGTCATTATCCTGATTCAAAACCGTCTATTAAAAATCATCATTTAATGATACTGGACGGTACTCGTACTCCATTAATCATTAAAAAGGTACACTTAACAGCAATTTAATAATGCTTCACCCATTACAATTCGATAATCTGATTGAAAATTGTGCAAGCGAACCACTCACACGTCGCGTAACTACTGTGTTGGGCAAATAAACCATGCGTTCGCGCCATTACGAGAATTGTTTTTGGTGATCGAACTAGATATGCATTATACGCTGGTGACTAATTTTTACACGGAGGTACTTGTTCTCCGTTAGTGACCTGCACTTATTTGTGCGTAGCAGTAAATGTGGTATTTGATTGGATTGCACGTATTGCATATTATATTCACGAGGTTTTGAATCTTTAATAAGATGTTTCAGATGATTTTCGTCTAATGCGGACTAATTTGTGTTGTTTATATAGGTATGGGACAGAACTTTTCTTAGAGGGTTCAGTCTCACCTGGCGATATATTAGTGGTAAGTTTATTCTTCTACATCTATATACTAATTTTCGGTCCCTCGCCTGATTAGATAGTTCAATAATAATTTTGCACTCGCGTCCCTCTTCAACTGAAAAAGCGTGGTAATTGCGCCTCTAATACACGAGCTAATTAGATAGTTCAATACCCGTTTTTTCCAGTTTACAGACATGCGCAGAAAGGATCACATGTGAAAATCCAAAATGTTGAATTTATTTTACTCGGGTAGCTACTGTTCGGACACAAATTGTGGTTTTCGGAGTGAGTGATGACATATGGTCTTCACCCAAAATATTTTCTTCAGGGATATAGCTACATTTCTGTATATGCGGCTGTTTGTTATTCTTAAAGATCGCATAGTAACAAGCATTTATACGTCCGACAAATAAAAATATTTCACGGCATTTTCTAAATGTAAACAAAAACTCTTACACAGATCTTAAAGTGACACTTTCACATTAGTAACATAGATGAATGCGACGTTTGCTAACGATAAAGAAACTGGCAGTACCATGTCAACCGTTTCTATGTTGTGCTGCGCGACCGCGTTTAACATGGCGAACGCGGTTCGGCGCACACGTAATGACGCAGCGCAAAAGTGTACGCGTTTGTGGCGCAAACCGTGCACATTGTAACGGAGCAGAGTGAAAGCAGGCAGTCCGTACACTCTTCATGCTCTTAGAAAAAGGATTCTTCAGGCTTCAGGGGTTCTTGGCTGTCCCGCGGCCGTATGGAACCCTTTATATCACCTTAAAAGGTTCCAAAAAGAACCATTTTAAGGTTCAAAATAGGCAAAATATGGGCAAACATTGGTCTTTAGAACCTCTAAAGGTTCTCTACAGAACCTTTTGGGGGCCTTTAAAATCAAAGAACCTTTAAACCATATACGGGACAGCCAAGAACCCCTCTGAAGCACCCTTTTTCTAATAGTGTACTCTAAACAACTAAAGCCACCTCCTCCTCTCCGCACTTGGATATAAGGGCACATGGGGCATCTGGATAAACGGAACGTGTTTTTTGTGTGGTACATTATCATGATTATTATAGAGTGTCTGGATTATTAAGGGCATCCGTGGTATCTGGATTACGGGGTTCACTATAATAAATTAAACGAGTCTCAAATTACCTGGATATACTATGCGCAGGTGGGCCACGTTTGATAACTGGATTTTAAGGGTGTACACTCAGATAGTATCTCGGGAGGCTTTATAGAACACAGCAAACCTGACAAAGGGACTACATACTATACGTAAGGCCCCACATGCCTATTGAAGGAATAATGTATTTAATGTAAATAGGCCAAACAAAACCCGGATGGCATACATTGTGCTCAAGTACAAGCGTGGAATGGTACAAGTGATCTTGATGATAGACTCCGCCGACCATAAAACTAAACGACCGACTATAAAACTATAACGCTCAGAACGTAGGCCTATACTGAATTACCTGGATACAGTATGTGCATAATGGGCAGTGGCGACACCAGCACCAAAATGTTAAAGGAGGAAAACGGGGTGGAGGGGTAATAAAAGAATCGGGGAGACATTTAAAATCTAAATTTTAAGTAACTTTCAATTTTGACATAAAAATTCAACTTTTTATTATTTGGGGTACAAAATAGGTAGAAACATGCGCTGACAGGAGGTAATAACTGGGGTATTAAAAACACGTTGATGGAGTAGGCCTACTTGGATTAGAAACATGGGTATCTGTATTATTTAAGAGCACATTGGGCCTAGGCTCATGGTGTATTAAGGGCACTATGTCACTTACATTATATCAAGGGCACTTTAGTACCTGAATTATTTAAGAACATACTCTTGATATTTATATAAACATTTATAACGCTTTGACCTCTGCCTATTGTGATAGGACTTTTACTGCCCGCTATCTTCGGCACCCGCGTTTAATTTACTTGAATATGATAAAGTAAGGGCACCTGGGTATCTCGAGATAACGGCACACTGCAGTGGGCCTACCTTGATTATGTGGTATCCGGTGCATTATTAAGAGCACCTGGGGCAACTGGATTAGGGGGTAGGGCTTAGGCCTATGGGGTCCCTGGATATAACGGGACAACGGGTACCCGCATTTCAGGTCTCATGGGAGGCCTACATAGGTATCGGGAAACACAAACGTAGGCCTACCTAGATTAAAGGCATATTATGTGATCTTTTCCAGAGAGCGCCCTCTATTCATTTTTTTTTTTAGAAAGTAGATTTTCTTGCAGATTTACATTTCCGATCATAAATCATACATACATTCCAAGTTACAGAGCGATACGATTCCTTATTACCTCAAAATCATGGTTTTAGAGTGAATTTAGAGTGAAAAATATAAACTGTCGGGATTCCGACAGTTTATTTTCACTCTAAAACCATGATTTTGAAGTAATTAAGAATCGTATCGCCCTGTAACTTGGAATGCATGCATGATTTATGATCAGAAATGTAAATCTGCAAGAAAATCTGCTTTCTATTTTTTTTTCGATGTTGAGGGCGTTCCCTGGAAAGATCACATAATATACCTTTAAGGCACATGTATACCTGGATTATCAAAAGCACCTGCGCTATTCGGATTGTTTTAATAGGGCCCCGTCTGGATTATGTATACATGTAGGACATGTTCTTGATATTATTGTATCACATTTTCTTACGCTTTGTTTACTTATTCCCCGTGAAATCTTCTAGCGGGTCCAGCGCGAAGCGCTGGTGCCCGCTAGTATTTATTAATTATGAAACAGGTGTTGTAGGGGCATGTACAGGCTGTCCCATAATGATTAGTTTAAGGTTGGTGACTGCGTACGGACTATTCTAAGGTTCTTGTTTGAAATCGCTGACTTTGTTTTGGTACCAAGGGATTGCCCCGAGGGGGCGGCACGCCCCTGAGGGGCAATCCCGAGGTACCAAAACAAAGTCAGCGATTTCAAACAAGAACCTTAGAATAGTCCGTACAAAGTCACCAATCTTATTCATAACTGTCATTTAATGTTGATTAACATCCAAATTGTAATATTAAGTTATTCTAAACATGCTAAAGGTTTTTGTGTCATTTCCCCCTGAGGTAAATAAACACCACCCCATTGAATAATGGAGCAATCTAGGGCAATCTAGGGGATTCCCCACTACGTCATTGTTTTTCTCTGGATTGTTTTTCTTTGACCAATAGCGGAGAAGCTGTGATAAAGAACGATTATGAGATAGACCAATCACAGTTCGGCAAATATTATGCATGTTCAGGGCCACAAATTAATGTAGTTTTTGATTTGCAAACAAGCACGGAAAATAAATAAACAAACAACAGAAGTTTCTTCATTCCCGATCTTGTAAAGAATTCAGAAGCAGGAAAGATCATTTTGCCAATTGGAAATGATATTATATGAAATATGACTTCATACCCTGGACGAATATTTCATCTCAGATCTACCGTACGAATAAGTTTTTGAAGCTATATTTGTAAGCTTAATCATCATTGAAAAAGTCAATGCAAATGATCATGATCGGGATCATGATGTCTCATCATAATCATGGATCCATGGATCAAAGTCGAATCACTTCAACAACCTTCTTATGTTTATGGTCAATTGATGGGGAAATATAATCAAAATCGCAGCTAAATCGTGTTGTACGATTCCATTCTTTGTCTACTTGTTTAGAGACGACGTTATTCGGTGAGTAATGATTGATGACCTACATCGTGAGTCTTTTTGGCAAACAAAAGTATGTTGTCTTGCCCTAATTATTATTATAGTTGCAGTGTCAGTGTTTGTCAAGCTTTGACAAAATTAAATGGGTTGTCAAGTGTCGTAGACGGGATGGCTATCATAGGCCTAGCTAGGAGTAGGCTCGTACGTAGGCCTAGTTAATTTAGCCTAACATTTGTTAATCTTGTCAGTTTCAGTTTTACAACAAAAATGGATGAGGCCTGACTTCGATTTTGAATACGTTTCTTGAATTGAAACATTTATAAAGTCACCTTTGATGAGACAGATTCCTGTTCTGTACTAGGCTGTTTATCATGGGTTTTTTTGCGTCCCCAGTCAAATGTTATACTAGTTTGTTAGCCCTGTAATCAGATTTATTTCACTGATGCTTGATACGGCCGTGTTTGCCGGTGAGACTGAAACAGACACGCAACGTCAGAGCGATGTTTAGCTTACAATATCGCTATGACATACATTGTACGTCCTCGCTCGTCACTTGTGTCATTTGGGGTCCATGATGAAGCTTACAAAATTTCACCGAGTCTGCGCTCGCTGCTGAGGGACGTCCAGTTACCAGTCAGTATCTGTAGGGCAGGCTAGCTGCCGCGCTGGTGGTGGTACAAACACACGCCAGTTATTCAAATCATGCAGACCAAATTTGCCGTTCATCATTGACATTTTACAACGATATAAAAATGGTGTTTTGTTGTGTTTTCAATGTAGTATTTATTGTTGAAAGTACAGCCGCGAGTAGTCGTGTCGCGTGTATCCATGTTCAGGGCCCCACTCGCAAACATCTGCCTCTTGTTACCATGCACAACGTCACACAAAACGCCCTGCCCCCAGGTCATTGATGCGCGTACAAGTACATTTTGGAGGTCTTGGCAATATATCAATAACCTGCGCTGTGCGTTCGCGTTTCCATGTAACGATCAATTTGAGTGGAAGCGCGGTGGTACGCACATTTTCAAAAGTTATGAATACCCATCGATGAAGTTCAATAATTTTTGTCATCATCAAAATTGATGGGATTAGGTCCGTTGTTTTTACATCATATTTGTCATACTGTATTATTTTATTAGAATTTTAGATCATGAACATCGGATTTATCAAACTCAAGATACACTCCATTATGTAAAACATGGTGATTTCACCTTTTTGACAAAGTGCTAAAAAAATGTGTGTGCTATTACAGCTTGTGTATTCTCATAATCTCTTGTCTACTCAATATAATCTTGTGTGTTTTTCTGTTGTAACTGTTATTAGTTATGGGTGTTCAACTCATTACTAATTCTTTTCCTTAAGTGCCTCCAATTTATTTTTCTGAAGGGAAAATGAGGTTTTAATTTACAGATGAAGTATGAAATCTAGTCTCTCATTTGCTTCAAATTTGACTAAAATGGGACATTCCTTTGCAAAGTTATGAATTATTTCGCTCGTATAGTTATGAATTATTTCGCTCATGTATTTTCTTATATACTTCTATGTATTTCTTATATGTTTCTATATATTTTTTATATATTTCTATGTATTTCTTTATTTTATATACGACGATTTCTCAAAATGGCATTTGCGCATGTTAACAAATTTTGCCCCAATCTTTTTATGGTTCTAGACCTGTCAATACTATGAGATGGGTGTTTTTTCTAGACGATTAGTTATTTGCAAGGTTTGTTTTGCAGAAACCTCGTCATAAATGGACACTATACACCAACGAACTGATTTTCAAAACAATAGACAGCACAAAAGGAGTTCTATCCTTTGTTTGGTTTTCTATAAATGACTATTCATGACTTCCAACTGATTTGGCTTGATTAACCCTTTTTGCACTTTGGCTGATAATAAATCTTCCACAAATCATGATTTACCTCTTACATATAAGTAAATACTGAAAACTTTGTTACTGTTATAAATGAACTCATTTTATTTATAGTTATTTTGTCCTGTTTTGTTTCGTTTTTATCTGGCGTCAGACCTTTATAGCAGTCATTGTAGGCAATATGGCGCTGGGCAATGCTGCCCCCAATTTTGCTGATTTGGCGACAGCGCGAGGAGCTGCTTCTGTTTTATGGAAGATTATTGATGAGGTAAGTGTACAATCTTGCTAAATAGAGGTTTGGAATTATGAAATAAGGTTTAGGTGTCAACCTCACATTGAAAGCTCAGCTATCATTGGTTGTATGCTATATGAATGGTTTATTTGAATTGAATGCTTTCTCGAAAAGGCAAATAGGGTATTTCTGATAGCAAATTGCACTCCTTTTGGAGCATGGTTAAGAAATTGGGGAACATTCTTATTAACTGTGTGATGTGATGTAATGCAGATGTGATTGCAATGTGATACGATGCAATGCAATAATAAAATTCAAAGCGATAGAATACATTGTGAAGGCAAGAATGGGTTATTTGCATAATAAGAAGCCAATCTTTATACTATTTCAATGTTGTCTTACTTATAGAAATGATAAACTGATATTAATGTGTTGGTCTCCTATGCTATTGATTACTTACCAGAAATCCTCAATAGACAGCAGCTCAGAGGAGGGTTTAAAGCCAGAGAGTCTAACGGGACAAATATCCTTCCAGAATGTTCACTTCTCATACCCTAAAAGGAAAGAAGTCAAGGTAAATATATCAACTATGGTTGTATCTATTGATCAGTACCATCAAGGACTTGTTATAGGGTTGTGTGTCCCCAAATCCCATCCACACCCTCAAAAATAAAAATGAATACAATTTAAAAAATAAAAATAAATAAAAATAAATAAAAAAAGAATCTTACTTTTAGGCATGAAGTGACATTTTGCATATTTAAACTTACAGTTAGGGGTAAGGAGGGAAATAATGTGATCACAGACTTTCCCTACCCCTATATGCTATATAGGGGTAGGGAAATGACTTGATCACAGATTTCCCAAACCCTATTATATTCTTTTGCTATGAAAATGTAGATATTGTTTCTTCAAAATTTGCTTTTCAGCAAAATTCAAATTTGGGACAATTTTCAGATAATTTTTCATTTTATTTCTCCGATTTCCAGATTTGTCTCACATGAGATCAATATCATATCATGCCAATATTCATTTTATGTTTATCTCACAATTATCAAACAAGTCCTCTTTAAATGATATCTTGACTTTTTCCTCATCAGGTATTGAATGGTTTAAATCTTGAAGTCAATGTAGGGCAGACAGTAGCTCTAGTAGGAAGTAGTGGATGTGGCAAAAGTACTACTGTACAACTTATCCAGAGATTCTATGACCCAGACAGTGGTACTGTAAGTATTGTACTTTGTTTGTTTCTTTGCTTGTTTGTTTCTTTGTTTCTTTGTTTGTTTCTTTGTTAGGTATCTTATTTGTTTTATTAAACTGTCATTCCGATGGAAACACTAGGTTTTTGCCTTGAAAATACAAATACGATTTAGAATATTTGAAAAGCCAATAATATAATAAGTATGCTAGCGTATGGCGATGAAGATTTTATTAAATCAGATGGAAGACAGTACAATGAGGAATGAACATTCAGGTTTAACCTTCCAGCCGACCTTAACAAGATATACAGAGACAAAATCCTGAGCCCAGTCTGACTTAACATTTATTAAAAAAGGGTATATTTAACCTTCTCTCTCATAACAACTATTTTTAACAGACTACATTTTTATTTCATTAGTTAGTCAGAATTGACATAAAACAGAGGGATATATGGATGGATGTAATCATGTTATCACCTTGTTTTTGCATATTCATATACAGGTCAGTTTAGATGGAAACAATTTGTGTGATCTAAACGTACGTTGGCTACGTGAAAACATCGGTGTCGTAAGTCAGGAACCCTGCTTGTTTGCTGCCTCCATTGGTGACAATATTCGCTATGGAAACATTGATGCCTCTATGGTAGATGTTATTGAATCAGCCAAGGAAGCGAATGCACATGATTTCATAACAGCTTTACCCGATGTAAGTTGATCTTATAGGGCAGTTACATGATTTCATAAGAGCTTTACCTGATGTAAGTTGATCTTATAGGGCAGTTACATGATTTCATAACAGCTTTACCTGATGTAAGTTGATCTTATAGGGCAGTTACATGATTTCATAATAGCTTTACCTGATGTAAGTTGATCTTATAGGGCAGTTACATGATTTCATAACAGCTTTACCTGATGTAAGTTGATCTTATAGGGCAGTTTCATGATTTCATAACAGCTTTACCTGATGTAAGTTGATCTTATAGGGCAGTTTCATGATTTCATAACAGCTTTACCTGATGTAAGTTGATATTATAGGGCAGTTACATGATTTCATAACAGCTTTACCTGATGTAAGCTGATCTTATAGGGCAGTTACATGATTTCATAACAGCTTTACTTGATGTAAGTTGATATTATAGGGCAGTTACATGATTTCATAACAGCTTTACCTGATGTAAGTTGATCTTATAGGGCAGTTACATGATTTCATAACAGCTTTACCTGATGTAAGTTGATCTTATAGGGCAGTTACATGATTTCATAACAGCTTTACCTGATGTAAGTTGATCTTATAGGGCATTTACATGATTTCATAACAGCTTTACCTGATGTAAGTTGATCTTATAGGGCAGTTACATGATTTCATAACAGCTTTACCTGATGTAAGTTGATCTTATAGGGCAGTTACATGATTTCATAACAGCTTTACCTGATGTAAGTTGATCTTATAGGGCAGTTACATGATTTCATAACAGCTTTACCCGATGTAAGTTGATCTTATATGGCAGTTACATGATTTCATAACAGCTTTACCCGATGTAAGTTGATCTTATAGGGCAGTTACATGATTTCATAACAGCTTTACCTGATGTAAGTTGATCTTATAGGGCAGTTACACGATTTCATAACAGCTTTACTGATGTAAGTTGATCTTATAGGGCAGTTATATGATTTCATAACAGCTTTACTTGATGTACGTTGATCTTATAGGGCAGTTACATGATTTCATAACAGCTCTACCCGATGTAAGTTGATCTTATAGGGCAGTTACATGATTTCATAAAAGCTTTACCTGATGTAAGTTGATCTTATAGGGCAGTTACATGATTTCATAATAGCTTTACCTGATGTAAGTTGATCTTATAGGGCAGTTACATGATTTCATAATAGCTTTACCTGATGTAAGTTGATCTTATAGGGCAGTTACATGATTTCATAACAGCTTTACCTGATGTAAGTTGATCTTATAGGGCAGTTGCATGATTTCATAACAGCTTTACCTGATGTAAGTTGATCTTATAGGGCAGTTACATGATTTCATAACAGCTTTACCTGATGTAAGTTGATCTTATAGGGCAGTTACATAATTTCATAACAGCTTTACATGATGTAAGTTGATCTTATAGGGCAGTTACATGATTTCATAACAGCTTTACCTGATGTAAGTTGATCTTGTAGGGCAGTTACATGATTTCATAACAGCTTTACTTGATGTAAGTTGATCTTATAGGGCAGTTACATGATTTCATAACAGCTTTACCTGATGTAAGTTGATCTTATAGGGCAGTTACATGATTTCATAACAGCTTTACAGGATAGGATGTAAGTATATAGATCTTATAGGGCAGTTACATGATTTCATAACAGCTTTACCTGATGTAAGTTGATCTTATAGGGCAGTTACATGATTTCATAATAGCTTTACCTGATGTAAGTTGATCTTATAGGGCAGTTACATGATTTCATAACAGCTTTACCTGATGTAAGTTGATCTTATAGGGCAGTTGCATGATTTCATAACAGCTTTACCTGATGTAAGTTGATCTTATAGGGCAGTTACATGATTTCATAACAGCTTTACCTGATGTAAGTTGATCTTATAGGGCAGTTACATGATTTCATAACAGCTTTACCTGATGTAAGTTGATCTTATAGGGCAGTTACATGATTTCATAATAGCTTTACCTGATGTAAGTTGATCTTATAGGGCAGTTACATGATTTCATAACAGCTTTACCTGATGTAAGTTGATCTTATAGGGCAGTTTCATGATTTCATAACAGCTTTACCTGATGTAAGTTGATCTTATAGGGCAGTTTCATGATTTCATAACAGCTTTACCTGATGTAAGTTGATATTATAGGGCAGTTACATGATTTCATAACAGCTTTACCTGATGTAAGCTGATCTTATAGGGCAGTTACATGATTTCATAACAGCTTTACTTGATGTAAGTTGATATTATAGGGCAGTTACATGATTTCATAACAGCTTTACCTGATGTAAGTTGATCTTATAGGGCAGTTACATGATTTCATAACAGCTTTACCTGATGTAAGTTGATCTTATAGGGCAGTTACATGATTTCATAACAGCTTTACCTGATGTAAGTTGATCTTATAGGGCATTTACATGATTTCATAACAGCTTTACCTGATGTAAGTTGATCTTATAGGGCAGTTACATGATTTCATAACAGCTTTACCTGATGTAAGTTGATCTTATAGGGCAGTTACATGATTTCATAACAGCTTTACCTGATGTAAGTTGATCTTATAGGGCAGTTACATGATTTCATAACAGCTTTACCCGATGTAAGTTGATCTTATATGGCAGTTACATGATTTCATAACAGCTTTACCCGATGTAAGTTGATCTTATAGGGCAGTTACATGATTTCATAACAGCTTTACCTGATGTAAGTTGATCTTATAGGGCAGTTACACGATTTCATAACAGCTTTACTGATGTAAGTTGATCTTATAGGGCAGTTATATGATTTCATAACAGCTTTACTTGATGTACGTTGATCTTATAGGGCAGTTACATGATTTCATAACAGCTCTACCCGATGTAAGTTGATCTTATAGGGCAGTTACATGATTTCATAAAAGCTTTACCTGATGTAAGCTGATCTTATAGGGCAGTTACATGATTTCATAACAGCTTTACCTGATGTAAGTTGATCTTATAGGGCAGTTACATGATTTCATAATAGCTTTACCTGATGTAAGTTGATCTTATAGGGCAGTTACATGATTTCATAACAGCTTTACCTGATGTAAGTTGATCTTATAGGGCAGTTGCATGATTTCATAACAGCTTTACCTGATGTAAGTTGATCTTATAGGGCAGTTACATGATTTCATAACAGCTTTACCTGATGTAAGTTGATCTTATAGGGCAGTTACATAATTTCATAACAGCTTTACATGATGTAAGTTGATCTTATAGGGCAGTTACATGATTTCATAACAGCTTTACCTGATGTAAGTTGATCTTGTAGGGCAGTTACATGATTTCATAACAGCTTTACTTGATGTAAGTTGATCTTATAGGGCAGTTACATGATTTCATAACAGCTTTACCTGATGTAAGTTGATCTTATAGGGCAGTTACATGATTTCATAACAGCTTTACAGGATAGGATGTAAGTATATAGATCTTATAGGGCAGTTACATGATTTCATAACAGCTTTACCTGATGTAAGTTGATCTTATAGGGCAGTTACATGATTTCATAATAGCTTTACCTGATGTAAGTTGATCTTATAGGGCAGTTACATGATTTCATAACAGCTTTACCTGATGTAAGTTGATCTTATAGGGCAGTTGCATGATTTCATAACAGCTTTACCTGATGTAAGTTGATCTTATAGGGCAGTTACATGATTTCATAACAGCTTTACCTGATGTAAGTTGATCTTATAGGGCAGTTGCATGATTTCATAACAGCTTTACCTGATGTAAGTTGATCTTATAGGGCAGTTACATGATTTCATAACAGCTTTACTTGATGTAAGTTGATCTTATAGGGCAGTTACATGATTTCATAACAGCTTTACCTGATGTAAGTTGATCTTATAGGGCAGTTACATGATTTCATAACAGCTTTACAGGATAGGATGTAAGTATATAGATCTTATAGGGCAGTTACATGATTTCATAAAAGCTTTACCTGATGTAAGTTGATCTTATAGGGCAGTTACAAGCATTAGTATAAACCTATCCAATACAAATAAATAAACCTTTCAACAATCTTTTAATTACTCGCTCATAATGACTTCGAAGGTCTATCGCCTCACTACTTATGAAGTGCACACATGGGTATCACATGACTGTCACATGCCTGTCCTATGGGCATCACATTGATATCACATGGCCATGGGTGTCTCATGGGTACCACATGATTTCTGCTCTCAACAGAAATAATCACCTGTAACAATAACATGCAGTTGTCTCAATTTTATAGAAGATTGTTTATAATACAAGTATTTTAAATCTGTTTTCATTTCCATTTCCATATTTAAAAGATTTATTTTCCATTTTTGGTTGCCACTAGGATCCTAAGCAGATCCCCTCTCATTGCACAGTGTACAACAAACAGCCATTCATAACTGGTTAGTTTTCTGTAGCACACACTCTAATACAATAACTGTATGCCTATGCACATTATACTATCATAATATAGTTCACATCGGCAGGAAACAGTTGAAAACCAATCAGATTGCTTGTTGACATCTAAAACCACACCCACTATATAGATGAGGTGACCGTTGTTTACATCAGTAGTGTTTACAAATTGATTAGCGCCTGGTCTAAAGACATGCTAGAGGTACTAGTCCATGACTACTGCATACATTACTATATGAAAGCAAAACACACATCACTGAGTGCCAATTTTAAAAGCATATGCACTTACGGTGCGCACGCAAACCGCCGGGCAACCAGATTTAGTGCCTGGTCTCTCATTGTGCTTAGGGATGCATACCATGACTACTGCACTATTACACCGTAAGCATGGTAAGTAATGATCAATCAAGTGTGAATTAAAGCACCGTTCCCTGTAGGTGCGCACGCAAACCGCCGGGCACTACACCATCTATAGGAATAGGCATCAATGAACCCACACACGAACGTATATGATTCAATGATGTTGTTGAACTGGATAAGGAAGCAATCTTCTAGCAGAGTGCACAATGCGATGGAGAGCGAGATAGAGAGTTTGCAACTACCATTCCAAAAGATCTAATTTCTATATTTTGTTTTATGTTATAATCCAGGGGTACCATACTTTTGTAGGACAACGCGGTGCACAATTATCTGGAGGTCAGAAACAAAGAATAGCGATTGCTCGGGCATTGGTCAGGAATCCAAAAATACTATTATTAGATGAAGCGACATCGGCCTTGGATACGGAGAGTGAAGCTACAGTACAGGCAGCTTTGGATATGGTAAGGATGGATAAATAAAGCACAGATGCATGTAACTGAAAAATGTACCTTATTCTGGGGAGGTGGAAGAATTTGACTCCCTTAGTAAATAAATGCCTTCACAATCACACATTATGGTAAGAACACCATTTTCAATCAGGGATAGCACTGGATCAAAAATGTGAGAGGTCCCATGAACATTTTCAGGACCCCGTAGGACTTCAAAAACAAATTTAAGGGGTCCCCCAAGAAGTTGAGGGGTCCTGAAGTTTGGGTATTTGACAATTTTACTTTTTTACGGACAGTTTTAATGAGTTTATATTGTGAGCAAAGGATGAATACGTAATTTACAGAATTTCTTAAGCTTTCAATTTCCATACATCGTCAAATTTAAGGAGTCCCTTCAATTTTGATCGGGACCCGCAAGTATTTCCAATTTGAAACCTGACGCGTCACTATAAGAAAGTGAGAGGTCTAGGACGCGCAGACGCATCAGAATGCGACCCCTGTTTTCAATTACTTGGATCCTTAAAACTTTCTATATGTGATGGTTTCTTGATAACATTTTGAACTATTATAATTCATAGCTATCTAAACTACATGTATAATTTGTGTACCTTTTACAGGCGGAACAAGGTCGCACCACAATTGTCATAGCCCACAGATTATCAACAGTCAAGAATGCTGATATGATCTGTGCCTTTAAAGATGGTATCATTGTAGAGAAAGGCAAACATGATGAGCTGATGAAGATGACAGAGGGGATCTATAGGGGATTGGTGATGAAACAATCAAAGAAAGAGGAGGAACAGAAGGAGATAATGGAGGAGGAAGGTGAAAAAGGTAAATGAAAGGAAACATTTCGTTATTTAGGCAATTAGAACCAATGTAATAAATACTAAGTGAACAGGAAGGGAATGGTCCTCTCCATGCTAAATAAGTAATTTTGACTCCCCCAATCATCATTTATAATAATTAGCTTGAGCCAATAAGCTTTGTTCAAATGAAAATTGACATCTAGTTTTCACGGCAAAGTGGTTCGCTCATTTGTGACATATCACAATTGAAGTGATTGAACATGAGCAATACACTCACATGTAATTGGTTTAGCTATTGGTAAGGCAAACAAAAAGAGGTCTGTCTCACATACACTTGGGAAAATAACCATGCTAAATGTGGCAATTCTTTTTTGTATTGTGTTTTTGCCCCCCCCCCCCCCCACCCCCCCTTTTGCAGCCAACTTTTTCTGACAACTAAAAAACTATATAAAAAAACAAGCCCGAAATTGGGCTCATCGCATAGGGTTATGCGGCAAAAGTGACTCTACGTATGTGCGTGGGTATGTGAGATTTTATATTTTCTTGGCCTAATTGATATTGTTCTCTTTCATTAAATATTTGTTGTTGCTAAGAATACATTTGTTATTGAAGCATGTAGACTGATATTGGGTTCGATCAATAATTTAGATACCTTTTCGAACCATGGTGTTTGAGCTCCGTAGCTTTCGAGGTCATCACGACCCCTTCATTCAGCGTAGTGTTTAGCGAAGGTAAACTCCTTTTCCTGGATACTTGCATCCATGTGAATGATGATGGCAGTACCAAAGTTACTATCTACCGCAAACCCACCCACACCGATCAGTACCTCAACTTTGACTCTAATCATCACCTCAAGCATAAACGATCGGTAGTGAGGTCACTCAAGGACAGAGTTGACAAGTTAGTAACTACGGACGATGACAAACTAGCAGAACATAAACATGTCAAGTCCGCACTCAAAGCCAACGGTTACAAACCATGGATGTATAAAACGCCAAAAGCCAAAAAACCTAAAAAACCAAGGACACTAACATCACAGACCAGAGGAATGTGAGTATACCGCTCCCATACATCAAAGGAGTATCAGAAAAACTTACGCACATCTTCAGGGACCACGGGGTGAGAACTTACCATAAACTGATCAACACTATCAGATCCTTTTTGGTACACCCCAAGGACAAAACCCCTGACGCTAGCAAATGTGGTGTGATTTACCAAATTGACTGTCCTGAGTGCCCAAAATCTTACGTGGGCGAAACCAGCAGAGCTCTTGCCACCAGGTTCAAAGAACACTCTAACTACAAAACCACTCCTCTCACAGCCGTGGCAGAACACTCTAAAGACTTTAAGCACACAATCAAGCTTGACGACGTCCAAGTGATCGCCAGGGAAGATCAGTTTAGGAAACGTAAGATCAGAGAGGCGATTGAAATCAGGACACAGAAACCGACCCTCAACCGAGACACCGGCTACGACCTACCCGCCATCTACGATGACCTGCTGTCATGTGATCGCCCAAAAGGTGGTCATGTGACAGACGGAGGGAAGTAAACACTAGGCTGAATGAAGGGGTCGTGATGACCTCGAAAGCTACGGAGCTCAAACATTTGTTATTGTTGCATTTGAAGTCGACCGAAAACATTCGCCTGGACCACTTTTAAAATCACTGCATTGGCTTCCAATACGCCAAAGGATCATATTTAAATTACTTCTGTGTGTTTATAAATGTCTTCATAAGGCCAACAAAAAAAAAATTGTTATGTTGTCCTCGACCGCCAGCTCGTCATTTTAGGGCCGCTCCGATTTTTTTTTTTTTTCAGATTTTTTTTATTTTAAAAATCGTAATTTTTTTAATAAAAAATCAGATTTTTTTTTAAAAAAAATCAGATTTTTTTTTTTTCAGATTTTTTTTTTTTTTTTCAGATTTTTTTTCCCAGATTTTTTTCAGTTTTTTTTAAAAACAGTTTAAATGGCATTAATATTAAATTAAGTGTTTATAACATATATGTGCGGCTTGTGTTGGCTGAACTTTGAGCTTCTGCTGGTAAAAGAAAATTTAAAAGAAAATTAAAAAAAAAAAAAAAAATCCGCCCGCCCGCCCCTCCTCTCTGAAAGCTGTCGAGGACAACATAACAATTTTTTTTTTTTTGGCCTAACCAAGGACCAATCTACTTGTCAAATTGTTTATCATTATATGTTCCAAAGAGACCACTCCGATCTTCTAATGACTATCTACGTCTTCAATACCCTATCACTAGAGTTCTAGCTGGTGATAGAACTTTCACAGTTTGTGCGTCAAAAGAGTGGAATAAGCTACCTATCTGTATTAGACAATCATCATCTACAAGTGTGTTCAAAAAAGCTCTTAAAACTCATTTGTTCCCTTAAACAGTTTTTCTGTTTATATTTTGTTTCTAATCTATTTTGTAATTGCTATAATATATTGTACGTACTATGCTCATGTTACACTCACATTTTGTAGTTTTAATTTGTAATTTTAAGGTTTTATCTTGTAAGCGCTCTGAGCCTTTTGGAAATGGCGCAATTAATGCTTTCTGTATTGTATTGTATTGTATTGTATTGTATTGCATGTGTCACATCAAAATGGACCACTTTGCCACGTGATTGTCAAGTTAAACAGTGTGTATTCTCAATCATTTAGAAAGGGATTAAGAAAACATTCAACCCACATCCACAAATTATATTCTTTTAATAATGGTATTGTCAACTGACATTGCAACCACAGTGTGTGTCTTCTACACTTCTACAGGCCTTGTAAATGCCAGGTAGTTGCTATATGTTTTCAAATTGGAAAATTAGGGTTCTACCTCCATATAAGGGAATCACGAAACTAGTCTAGTGTGACTAGTCTAGTGCGCAAACTTCATTCTAAGATTATAAGCTTCATACAGTATAATCCCTCATTGAAGTATTTACCCTAGACTAACTCTGCCTCCCATACATGAAGATAACACCCTAATTAGCTTGGCCTTGTGATCACTTATATTAGCTTCATTGAAATCCCTAATTAGCCTGGCTTGTGATCACTTATATTAGCTTCATTGAAATCCCTAATTAGCCTGGCTTGTGATCACTTATATTAGCTTTATTGAAATCCCTAATTAGCCTGGCCTTGTGATCACTAATATTAGCTTTATTGAAATCCCTAATTAGCCTGGCCTGGTGATCACTTATATTAGCTTCATTGAAATCCCTAATTAGCCTGGCCTGGTGATCACTTATATTAGCTTCATTGAAATCCCTAATTATTCTGGCTTGCGATCACTTATATTAGCTTCATTGAAATTCCTATATTAGCCTGGCCTGTTGATCACTTATATTAGCTTTATTGAAATCCCTAATTAGCCTGGCCTGGTGATCACTTATATTAGCTTCATTGAAATCCCTAATTAGCCTGGCCTTTGTGATCACTTATAATATTAGTTTCATTGGAATCCCTAATTAGCCTGGCCTTGTGATCACTTATATTAGCTTCATTGAAATTCCTAATTAGCCTGGCTTGTGATCACTTATTTTAGCTTCATTGAAATTCCTATATTAGCCTGGCCTGTTGATCACTTATATTAGCTTCATTGAAATCCCTAATTAGCCTGGCCTTGTGATCACTTATATTAGCTTCATTGCTTTGTTATATTTTAGATACTGTAAATACAGTAGATATCAAGACAGATGACCATGATATAAAGAGGTCTGAATCCAGAGCCAAATCATCCGCCCATAAACTAACACGAATGATGTCTAGTATATCTATTACATCTAAATCTGCAGAAGATAACAAGGTATGTAGCATGCAATGAACACTAAATCATCCGTCAATAAATTAACACAGATGATGTCTAGTCTGTCCATACATATAAAGCCGCAATGAAAGACACACATTTCACACCCACTGTCAATCTTGGAGCTAATGTGAAGTTATCTCTCTTTTGATGACCCCACCATGATGGAAATGCTTATATGCTGGTTCAACTACTTTCTGTAATATATTTGGCTGGTTATAGAGACTAGGATACATAACCATCAAGAATAGGCAGTAATCTCACATAGCCATCTCTTTAATAATAATAACAGGCATTTATATAGCGCCTTACATCGAAAGGATCACAAAGCGCTTAACAAAATAACAAATAGCACATGTACAAAATATGAATGCACAATAGAAAAACAACAAGAGTAGCCAACAAATGATGGCTATAAAACATGAATACACTATACAGCAATACACTAATCATGAATAGTGCAAATACTAAATTGTTTTCTTTGGATGTTTTATTTACAGGATGATGAGAAGAAGAAACAAGAAGATGATGAGGATGTGAGCAAATATTTCAGTGTAACGCGAGTGATGAGACTCAACGCTCCTGAATGGCATTATATGCTGCTTGGGATATTAGCATCAGTAGTAGCAGGTGGAGTGTCTCCAGCATTTGCTATCATCTTCACAAATGTTCTTGAGGTATTCACTAATAGCCACATTGCTGTAAATTGTATACATTCATAAGTCCCTAAGTTCTGGTGTTACCTTCATGTAAGGGAGGCAGAGTTAGTCTAGGGTAAATTGACTTCATTGAGGGATTATACTGAATAAAGCTTATAATCCCAGAATGAAGTTTTCATACTAGACTAGTTTCGTGATTCCCTTACATGGAGGTAGAACCAAATTTCTTGAGGTATTTATCAGCAATAGCCACTTTGCTGTGAATTGTGTCCATTCATAAATCATTATACTGGCTTTTTCTTCTTTTCCTGAGCGGTCCGTTTGCCCGTAGAACAGGATGCTTTGTCGCCTAATTGAATTTGTTTTACAGTAAACGCATCATCTTCTCACAAACTTTCTTGTTTTAGCACATAAACATTAGAACACAAGGATTTATAACAAGATGCATTTTTAGAGAATACACAAAGATGATATTATGAAAGTACCTGAACAGTAAAGCATTTAAAATCAAGATTGCTAAAGGATTGAATAATGGGATTGCCAAACTGGGATTTTGCTGTTGATTTTACTGCTGTTTTTTGTTCAACATATTTTTATCTAATGTATACATATTGTACAGCGCATTGGTTTTTTGGAAATGCGCTATATAAATCCTAATAATAATAATAATAATATAAACTGGCCCCAACAAGATCTTGCTACAAGTTTTATAACCATAGACTTATTCTCTAAATATTTGGAACCAACAGATTTGGTTACCATGTTTTTTTCCGCTATCAAAATTCCATATTTGAAAAGTCTATCACTCTTAGTATGTGTACAATACAGATACGGGTCAAACTCGCTAGTCATAAGGGTCGCTAGTCATAAGGGTCACTAGTCATAAGGGTCGCTAGTCATAAACCCTAACCCTAATCCTACCCTAACCCTAACCATACCCTTACCCTACCCCTAACCCTAAACCTAACCCTAAACCTACCCTAACACTACCCTAAACCTAACCCTAACCCTAAAATACTTTATGACTAGCGCACTCGTGGTATAGGAAAATACACGTTATGACTAGTGACCCTTATGACTAGCGGGTAGACCCCACAGATACAGGGTTGTGTCTCGTTGGTATAACATCTCAACATCTGAATTTAGTTGAAAAACAGAAAATGCCTCTTTTAAGATGATCATTAAAATGATGTGCTTTTGTTTAATTGTATGGTTATGAGTTTTAATTCTAATTAATTCTAAACTTGATTTGTTTCTTTATTATTCCAATGATATAATTTACAGACTTTTTCCTTAACTGATCCCGATGAAATCAACGCAAGAATATCACTATTATGTGGTTTATTTGTAACTATTGGTGTGGCTGCCTTTATAGCACATTTTGTTAAGGTAAGTAAGATACATTGTAATGAAAAATAACAAAGTTTAGGGTGCATGACAATTGTACATGTACAAAAGCGTTGTAGTGCATGTCATATTTTACTATAGTTCAATCATTTCCAAATTGGCGAGAAATATTCAGTTTTTATCTATCCGTGCGCAAAATTAATACAAGAGTATATAAGTGTGATTTTGGCATACGCAAGCGTCATGCATACAATGACATTGCAACATTACACGCCATATTCCCATGCAGGCGTCTTGCACGACGCTCTTCTGATTTCATTCCATGCTGTAATAGGTTTCGCCAATTTGGAAACGACTGAACTATAGAACAATATTACTTGCATATTGTTGAGAAATTATTTCCCCCACTTTTTCTTGATCAAGTATTTTACAAATGGTTAACATGCAAGAACATCATGTATCCATAAGCTCACTTTATATGTGCATGTCTTTCAAGGGTTATCCATAAAGGATGTCCAAAAATGGAGGGTAAAATGCAATAGAGCCATGTTCACAATGGCCACCTTTTCAAGAGTGTTTAAAAAGGCCTCATCATAGCACAACAACAATTTATAAGGTATGGCAGATTATGCCCGTTCACAACTGAGGTGCAATTGTAAAATGGACTTAAAACACTTTGCATGCAGCCATTAGTTTTACCATATACAAAACAGATTTTTCAGACACCTCTCCCCAATTTTATCTCAAGGATTACTGAACCAATACTGAGCATGTTTGTATTTATTTCAATACATTTCTCATGGTGATACCAAATATTGTAGTGAAATAAAATAATTTTTGTCATTTTTGAAACATTTTGTGAACTTTTGGAATGTCGTCCTCAGCACCTGCCGCGTGGAAAGTGTTAAGTGCCACCTTTTGTGTGCATTATTTTTCATAATTTCCAAGTTATGGCATTTAGACTACCAAACTTACAACAACTAGTAGCTGTAGAGCTCTGTAACACTTAATCCTCTAAATCTGGATTGTATTTGTTATTGGTTTCATTTTGATTTGTTTATATAGGGTGTGGCACTCGGCAAGTCAGGAGAAGAACTTACATTAAGACTAAGACACATGACATTCAAAGCTATGCTAAGACAGGTTAGATAAGTATAAGAATTATCTATTAATAAACAAAGTACAATTCTGTTTTCTTCTTCCAAACTCCATATCCAACCATTAATAATTGGCAACTAAACACATTATTTATGAGTGATTGCTATCCAAAACATTGGTTATATTATGACCATGGTCTATGCTGTGTTCAAGTGAAGGTTTGAAATGAAAAATATATTGAATGTAATTTTCTTAGTTGACATACTTATGGCCATGAGCTGATAGTTTTATAGGGGATTTATTTAATCCGTCACAATGGGCTACTCCAGGTTGCTGTTTGCATTTAGGCAACAATTTTTGTCGCTGTGTATTGCCCTCAGCAACCGACCCTAAAATCTCAAAACTATGGTCACATTTTTTTTTATAAGAGTTTAAAGTTACATTTTAATAGTCAAATTACTAGAGATACTAGAATTACTAGAGATAAATATACTCCAGAGAGGTTCTGAGATATGATCATGAGATAAGAGTTAAATCTTGTAACTCATCGGCTCTAATCAATAACTCCCCTTATATGTAAAGTGATTAATTAGCTAGCTGTTTGATATTAATATATTTTTATCACACCCATTATTTACAGGATATAAGCTGGTTTGATGATGATAAAAATAATACAGGGTCATTGATAGCAAGACTAGCAACAGAAACATCTCAAGTGAAAGGAGTAAGTCAGGCATTTATGTTATTACATGAAGCATTGTGATCACAAAAAGATCACATAATATTGCTTTAACTGATCCGAGTCCAGAGTCAAGACTATACCAGACTCAAGTCCCTAGTTTAGACCAATCTTGACTCAAGTGTGTCAAATGCTTTGAACAGACTTGACTCATTCTTATAAATATCATAATAGCACATACACAGCCAATCCAGAATTCCACAAATTTCACTTATTGTACAGCTTCAGAATGCTGTAAATTTGACATCGTAAATAACCTGATTAATTACAGCACTATAATTATTACCCAACTTGGTGTGTGTGTGTTTAATAGTAGATGATTGTCTAAGTCTGGGTCAGTGAGAGGTGTCCTACTGTGAAAGTGGTGTGTATCTGGTGTGTAGGGTAGAGCTCTGCCATATAAATAATCACTAAAATAGTCACTGTCGATGAGTGCTATAATGCTAACAATTTTATAATTTAACCAAATATACCACAAATTGATACAAGATGACTAAAGATTGAATATGAAGTGATAGTGACACAAAGCAAATCAGTAACTTGACAAGAAGTTGACCTGAGTCCCTATACCCTATTGCAATGAAGTTACTTGATTTGAAGGAAAATGGAGAATGAATTTTTTTCTCCTTCCTGTGGTTTTCAGTTCTGAACTTTAAAAAAAACTGCCTTATACACTGCAAATTTAGACATGACATTTTATAGATTTAAATCTGAAAGTAGATTTTTTTCACCGAAAGTAGATTTTTTTCCCGCTCTCAAATTGTAGACATTCTTGCCTACATTTTATTTAGCCAAATTTGAGGCATTTATGCAAAAATTGCATGGAATTTCAGATTTTTTAAAGGCCCACCATCATCTCTGCAAATATGGTGCTTACACTTTTGTTTTGTCTAACTTACAGGTGACTGGATCCCGTATTGGGTTTATCCTTGAAGGTTTATGCAATATGGGTGTGGCTTTAATCATTTCATTCTACTATGGGTGGCAACTTACATTTTTAGTACTAGGATTTCTACCATTTATTGCATTAGCCGGTGCCGTCCAAGCTACGTTGCAATCGGGGAATACTATATCTCAAAAAGCTGATCAGGAAGGTGTGGCTAAGGTAAGGGCTATTATAAGGGTGCATATAGACAGGCATCACAAATGAGTTTCCCCAGCGGTCTATAGTGGTAGCATTTTGGTATTTACATTTATTTACATCTATAAGCACTCTAAAAGAAGATTGCTTCTTATTTACATCTATAAGCACTCTAAAAGAAGATTGCTTCTTTACCGTATACATTTATAATTAGGTTAATTTTGGAAATTTCAAAATTTTAATTGACTATGATGTAACATAAGAGCGTTTAGGACCACTTTTTTTTATTCATTCCTCACGAGTCTGTCAGACCATTTTAGTGCCACTTCCAAATAATGACATGTAGGCCTATACACTCAGTAACTATAGTGCACCACTTGGATTTATACTAGGATCACTTCTTATCATATGCCACACAAAGGTAGTTGGGGCTGCTTTATAAAATATGGTGTATATACTTGATACTAAAATCTATATTGGGATTGCATAGGGTCGATTGCCTACTATGAATGGGTGGGTTCACTGGTAAAGGTACCACAAAGGTCTATATTGGGACCACTTCATTAAAGCCACAGGGACAGGGTCTGTGATGCCACTCATGTAAAACTATGGTATACCTCAGGGGTCTATTTGGTTGTAACTCTTCTGTTATGTTATATATAATAACAGTATCTGTAAGGTCATGAGTTGTCAGTCATGACAGGACCGAACCAACCAACCAATAACAATATGGATGAGATGAATACCTCCCTCCAATATATAACCCCACATTGTATTTCATAT
Organism: Ophiura sarsii; assembly: GCA_035610835.1. Classification (NCBI taxonomy): domain Eukaryota; kingdom Metazoa; phylum Echinodermata; class Ophiuroidea; order Amphilepidida; family Ophiuridae; genus Ophiura; species Ophiura sarsii. Next base: position 4,856,836 of record CM069443.1, read on the forward strand.
GTGGAAATGTAGGCATTTTGTATATTCCTCTAACAAAATATGTAAAGAAACCCTTATTTAATCGTTAAAAATGTATATATTTATTTGACTTATCTTCTAGCTTGTAGGTGAAACATTGGACAACATCCGTACAGTGGCCTCATTGACTCGTGAGAGAACGCTATATGAGCAATATGTAGAATTGTTGCAAGGACCATACAAGTAAGTTAAACCTTAACGCTATATGAGCAATATGTAGAATTGTTGCAAGGGCCATACAAGTAAGTTAAACTTTGCTGTTTGCTCTATGAATGAAACTACGGCTTTAGAATGTTATGTTTCCTTGAGCAGGTCAAAAACTAAGCTAAAATGAGCTTTTAGTACTCTTCGGTTATTTCTAGTAGGACTATTTCTAGTATTTCTAGTATGGTTATTTTCTAGTATAATTTTGACTTCAACATATTTTTCCTTCATTTCGCAAATAAAAATCCTAAATGCAAGTACAGTAGCAAAGCATTGTCAGTTTGAGTTAAACAACGCTGCTAGGGGCAACTAGCATGCAGATCGAACCGCACCACGCATACACTGTGTTTATGCAATGGCAGTGTGTGTTGTTTTTGGAATGGTCGTGCCAACTGTTTACATCGACTTTTGAAACTTAAGAATGATTATTATTTTGATTTGGTCATTTCATTTTATTTGGTTTTTTTAAAATTGAATCAAATTGTTAATAATGAAGTACAACTAAAAAGTCTAATCAAACTATGTTCTTATTTGCATCATCTATTCATGAAATGGTGTTCAAATCCCTGGTCATTGTTGAAAGGGATTACGTCATGTTTCAGCTGAAATGTGCATCACCAATCTACAACTTACGTTCTACGTGTTTATTTCACTTGGGCGTTGCCCTTGTGAATAAACCACTCAGACACGCGAACACCGTTTTCGATTGGTGATGCACATACGCTGAAACATGATTTAATCTTTAAAGCATGCATGAAGGCAACAAGCTCACTGTGCGTCATATGTGTAACATTTGCGTAAGACCCAAACTGGATGTGTGTGACCATAATCGCCCATGTACACTTGGATGACCTTCGCAAGAAGAGAGATAAAAACCAAATACTTCTTGCCAATTTGGTATTGATTAAACTAAAGCTTTAAGCGTTGGTTCATATGCACAAAACAAATTAGATAAGTTCTAATTTAAAACCTGTTCTAATGTTTAAGTTAGTCCAATATGACGTTTATTGGTCTTCACACACTTTATTCAGTATCTATGCTGTAAATAAATGTTTGTATAAAACAATAGTAGCCAGTTCAAACTTGCACATTTCTAAAAAAACATTCTTTTTGACCACAGAAATTGAGAAAACAATACCATCTTCTTGAGTGTAATTTTCAATATATTTTGATTGTTCCAGGAAAGGCTTGAAAGGTTCCATAACAGCGGGCATTTCTTTTGGTCTATCACAAGCCATCATTTACTTTGCATATGCTGCTGTCTTTAGCACTGGTGGATATCTAGCAGAACAAGGGCTCATGGAGTTTCAGAATATATTTCTGTAAGTAGAGTGGGCTATCTTCTTATTATAATTTCCATTGGCATTTTCAACCCCTTTTTATATTTCTTGTAAGTCCTACGGGTAGCACTAGCAGTGAAACCAATGGATTGGCCCATCAGAGCTCTTTTGTAAAGTCACCAATTTATTAATCTTATTAATATATGTTGGGCTATTATTCATATTTGCTCTTTATAATACAAAAAAATACTCAAGTAAGTTATAGTTGGTTAAACATTTCATGAAGGCTACAAAATTGTTATATTGCCAACCCAACCTACTATTACATTTAGCTGAACCTATTTTTTTTCTTCTTCTTTTTTTGGCATGAAAAAAAACATACATGTAAGATTAATTGGTAGATCAAACATCAAAGGCTTTGTTCCTCGAAAATCGAGATTTAGCTTAAAATGAAAGTACATCGTACATCATCATGGCAGCAGGTTCTCCATTTTTCTTGTGCATTTTATATTGACTTGTTCTAGTGGGTACTTTCAATGACACTGCAGTGGTTGTTTCAACATGTTCAAAAATGATCCCTACCTTTTACCTACTCTTATTATTTTGAGCCTGTCACGTGAATATAAACTCTTTTTTTTGTTGCTTAATGCATCTGTAAGTGTAAACAATATTATCTGTAAATACAACAATATGCCCAAAGATACTGACATCACTGACTGTGTTTATCTGATTTCAGGGTGATTTTTGCTGTCATATTTGGAGGCTTTGGATTGGGGCGTGCTATATCAGCAGCACCAGATTTCGGCAAGGCAAAGATCGCAGCGGGAAACCTGTTTCGTCTTCTTGATAGGGTACCACCTATTGATAGCTACAGTACTGAGGGATATATACCGGTAAATACATTATACCATGCATATACAGTTCTTTCAAAGGGAAACAAATACAATTTACTTTATAATTAAAACTATCATGACCAATTACACTTTTTCTATATGTAGAAAAAAGATGAATCCAAACATGTATAATTGCACAAACCAGCTTTAATTATATATTGTCAGATGATAGTACAAGTTATCATCGTGATTAGATGCAAGATGATATGAGACACAGCTTGGGGATGGGGATCTATCTTCGGAGAATGCATCAAATTGGGTGACAATTTATGCTATTTCAATTGTCTATCCTTAAAGAATCTCTTGCTGGAGTTTGAAGACCCCTCACTCAATTTTCGCAAGAGAAGCACCATCATTGTTTACTTCAACATTTCAACTTTTTATATAAATTTGCAATGATATCAATTTCATGAACCTGGGGTATTACATTTAAAATAAGAACAAAATATGGATCATTTCATTGGACTAAAACTGAAACATGATGAGGACATATCGACACCCTTCCCCTTCGCCCTGATTGAGACTATCTTGAATTTACTACTGTAGCACTATAAACCAGTGCTTTGTGAAATGTGGACATAAATGACAGAACAGCAATAATTAAGTGTGAGGACATAATTGGCAATATAACAAATAGATGTATTTAAACAAATAGTCTGCTTATCATCTTTTTCTGCTGTTTTACAATCCAGGATGATTACAAGGCAGAATTCAAATTTGAGAAGCTTAGATTTCGTTATCCTAGCCGTCCTGGTGTGCGTGTTCTACAAGGATTGACCTTGTCAGTGAGTCCGGGAGAGACGTTGGCTTTAGTGGGTAGCAGTGGATGTGGCAAAAGTACTACTATTCAATTAACAGAGAGATTCTATGATGCCATGGATGGAGAAGTGGTGAGTACAGGGTGTCTCAAAATTATGTGTACCCAATATTTATGTTCAGGCATGAGAATGAATGTGCATGAAAAAACTGTATATCCGGAAAGAGTGTGAAGAATTAAGGCCAAACGATGGCTGAAAATAAAAGAAAGTGCAGACATTTGGAGAAAAAAATAGCCAGATCTCATACCCATATGTAAAAACTGGATTGACAATATGAGAAGATTTCATAATCGGTATGATGTTGAACACATACTATCTGACATCCCTAGATGTAGAATAAATAAGTATAGTATTATTTTACAAATCTGGCAAACATGCATTAGAAAAGCTTACACTTTACAGTAAAATTATGTGTCCTTCTTCTATTTATACTTACAGGTACTGGACAGCTACAATACCAAAACCTTAAACTTATCTTGGCTTAGGTCTCAGATAGGTTTGGTATCCCAGGAGCCAGTATTGTTTGACCGGACCATTGCTGAGAACATCGCCTATGGAGACAACTCAAGGGATATATCAATGGATGATATCATTGAGGCTACTAAGAAAGCTAATATACATGATTTTATTAACAACCTACCATTGGTGAGTCTTTAGTTATCTGTAATGGGATAGATAACATAAAAACATTATACAAGTAGAATTGCTAACTACAGTATTGTCATGACCAGTGGCAGCGAACAGTGGGAAAGCTTGGGTCTGCCTGCAAATCAGTGGTGACAGCAGAAGATATGCCCATCAAAGTCATAATCTACAAATTCTGTGCACATTTTGAATTATAGCTTTTATCAAAAAAATGCTACTTTACGGTCCGTCTTACTTCCAAATTCTAGCTGGGCCATGCAACATAAACGTGCACACATGGGTACACTAACACGGTACTACTACGCATGCACACGCACCCCCACACACCCCTACACAAAAATACACTAAATAATGGAGAAATATGCTGTGCTACAGGAGATGGTTATGGTTATTAGGGTGATGGTTAAGGTTATTGGGGATTAAAATAAAACTGGGGGTATGAAACTTGTATTGGTAGAAGGGTACAGCGTATTGCTATTGCCAGAGCATTGATTCGTAAGCCAAAGATTTTTCTTTATGCTTTGTTCTTCTAGGGTTATGAAACTCGTATAGGTGAAAGGGGTACACAGTTATCTGGTGGACAGAAACAGCGCATTGCTATTGCCAGGGCATTGATCCGTAAGCCTAAGATTCTACTACTTGACGAGGCAACATCAGCCTTGGATACGGAGAGTGAGAAGGTAGGATTTAAAACTTCTTTATTTTCTGTATGTAACGGTACCCCCAATCAACAATGTCACATTATGAAACTGTAAAACGGTGCGCGTTAACATGGTGTCAGAGTCAGTTCGTCATCATACAGTTTCAGTTGAATACTTCCTCAGTATAAAGACAAATACATTGTGAATTACCGTTTTGGCAAAAATTGCCAAACTTGCACTTTTAAGGCATCTTGTTGAGAGTCGCTGCATGGTCAGTAATAGATTCACCCCTTTCATGCTTCAATTGGTAAAAATTAAATCCCGATACTCCAAGTCGGTCTCTCAGGTGTGTAATTGTTCTCAACTTGGTACAGATCTTCTCAAACTTCAAATCTGTTGGATTATATACCATGAGCATTGATGTGGTATGGTATAGACACGCCCAAAATACATATTCATAATGCATCAGTGACTCAGTGTTTCTAGATATTATTCAAATAGACATTTTCATACCATTTTAAAATACACCACACTTCACATAGTAATTTCACCAAATATGAATTTCTTTTGCAGATCGTCCAAGCAGCTCTTGATGAAGCCAAACAAGGGCGTACATGTATTACCATAGCTCATCGTCTATCCACAATTCATGATGCGGAGAAGATTGCTGTGATAAAGAAGGGACAAGTGGATGAGATTGGAACCCACAGTGAACTGATGGCACTCAAAGGACAGTATTATAATCTGTATACAGCTCAGGAATTGCACCACTGACCTGTGGGGCAATGTTGTCAGTGAATATTCAAGTGATAGATAGAAACGTGATATCAAAGATGGTCAAGACAAATATTTGCATTAATGCAGAAAATTGTCTGTCGCACTGGTAGTGGGGGCATTTATGTACTGTCTACAGAGCTATTGGTCTTTATGCTGATTGTGGGTCAGTAGGGATACCTTATTTGCCACTACCTGTAATGAATAGGTATTTATAAAGCGCTTGCACAAGTGCTTTGTCTGATATGATATGCTTTTCTCTGTTTCTGCGCCAAAGTTGTGGAACGTGTTGCCGCAGCAGATTAGGAATGCCGAATCACTAGCCACATTCAAGAAACTTTTAAAAACTTATCTTTTCAATTATCCATCTGTATAATATGTGTTCTGCTGCATCACTCCATTTTATTCATGTTATTCAACTCTTTTACTTATTATTGTGTATTTATAAAACTTTTAGCATGTTTAAATTTGTGTATAGATCTTGTTGAGTGCTGGTCCACTCATTTTTAATGCTTTGTTTTAATTATCAATGTGCATTATTATGTCGGTTATTTTTTAAAGAGTAGGTTTTTTTATTGCTTTTTATTGCTTGTATCTGTTTTTTATTGTAAAGCGCCTAGAGGCCTTTGCTGGTATTTCTGCGCTATATAAGAGCCTATTTATTATTATTATTATTATTATTATTATTATTATTATGAGGAACGTTTCGTCGCTGTTCAGACATACCGGCACATGAAAAACAGCATTTTGAGGAAATCACGTTTGAAAATGTTCCAATTTTTGAAGACTCATTGGAGAGCATTTACATCAAAAGTCACTTTCATGGTCAAAGAATATTAATAAATATATACTTATGTTTTTTATGATCATGTTTCAACAACAAATTGCAATTAATGATTATTAGTAATTATGTCCTAAAGTACCATTTTGTCTCGAATTTTTTGTAGAATAAAGAGTTTCATGTGCCGGTATGTCAGAACAGCAACAATTTAGTTAATTTCTTTTCTAGATATACTAAAGGGTTTAAGGAAATAAGGTATTTAAATATAAACCATTTGTGGTAATCATTTCAATCAAAATTAAAAATCCTATAGTTTAGTCAGTTCTAAATTGGCGAGAAATATGCGGTCTTTATCTCTCTGCGCGTGAAAGTATTACAAACATATGCACACGATTTTGGCTTTACGCACTCGGTTTTGTCACACACACTTATCACGCATATGATGCACAGTGCGCTTTGTTGCGTTCATGTGCGCACACACCCTTCTGTATTAATTCGCTGCTGTAAGAAGGTTCCCCAATTTGGAGCTGATCAAACTATAGTTTCCGTCGGTCTGCAGCCAGTTAGTATATGATAGAAGTAGGTTGCCCAACCAGGGATTTTATTCTGTCAAACCATCTTGATTTCGGATAGCCTACATGCACCCTCAGTCTTGCCCTGTATAATATATCCTTCTGTAAGCAGTTTCCTTGGCGTTTAGGAAATAGGAGTAATATTATAGAATGTTATAAAGGTGTCATTTTTATTTTTGTTTTGTGAGAACTAAATTTTATAACTTTGCTTTTATATTTTTACTTTGAACTTGTATACGAAACTGTGTTGTGCAATCTTATATCTATAGATATTTATAGGTTATAGTGCTCAGGTCCAATATTATCAGGGTTCTTAAAAATCATATTCATATATGTACTGTGACACTAGTGCTAGGTGTTAAGTATGACTTTTTCATGCAGTAATGTGCATGGCATGTGTGGCGCAGTGGGTAGAGCACTGGACTCATGATCTAAAGTTTGTGGGTTCGAGTCCCGCTGTGGTCAACATGTTGTGCTCTTGAGTAAGGCACTTTACCGCAATTACTCCTCTCTACCCAGGTGTATTTAAATGGGTACCGGCATTCTTCAGTGCTGGGAAGGTAACAGACTTGCTGTGGTGGAGGTGTAGCGAGCCCTACACAGCAACATTATAAAAAGGAGTGAGTCTGGCCCTATCGCTTTGAAAGAGAGATGGGCACTCAGCTCCTGGTATTACAGGATCGACCACCTTTACCTTTACCTTTACCTTAATGTGCATGAAGGGTTTGTATACAGCTACTAAGTCCACTTAAGTAAAAGCCACCATTCCTTTTATTTAGCCCTGACCCCCGAGGCACCTTTTCCAAAGAAAACAATTTCGCGCCAAATAGCGAGGAGAAAAAGGACCTCTGGGTTCAGAGGCAGACGATCTACCGCTAGGCCACGGGGGAAACCATACATGGCGAAGTATACTTTGCCATGTATATACCCTGGGGCCATTATTTCATCGAAAAACTGCCAAGCCGGGTGACACAAGCACACCGCATCGTAGTAATTCGTAGTACTCAAGAGTGTTAGGGCTTTTAGTGCATGCTCTGGTTAGGTGCCCACGTGTGGGTGGAGCTGACCACATGCTTAATAAAGCCATGCATTGTATCACACAGTATGCAACAAACGCTAAAGCTTATTAAAATCGTAAAAGGAATTGTGGTTTGACTCTAAATATCAGAAGTGGAAATATACTTGTAAATAATGTACTTGGATCATCTGACAACACAAGGTCATTATCCTCAAGTTCTTATTAGAATGGTGTTAACAAATGGGTATAAATTCCACTGGATTGTAGTCAAATATTATTTCAGCGAGCTTTGTTGTGTTCAATTCCAAATAAAGTAGAAGGTGGCTCCCGTTGTTTTAGTTATTTCACTACCATGCTAGTAGGGGCCTACAGATGAATAACATCTATGATCAACTATTACTGTCCATATATCCTCAATGGCAGCCCCCTATAAAACCCCGTAAGCAGTGGACATTAGTTGCCAGTCTGTAGAAGCTACCAGCATGGTAGTGAAACATCACTAAAACTAAGTACTATCATCTATTTGGATTTTTACACAATGAACGTCTCTCAAATGTAATAAAAAAGGCAACATTTTCTTAACGCAATATTATGTGATCTGTTTCAATTCTTGACACATATTTTGACTTAAGTTTGACTTATCAGGAAAGACTTTCCTGAACTCATAAATCTATCTTGGCTGTATTTTCTGTGAAAAGACCATCACAAAACTAAATCATAATGGAAATCTTATTCCAATTCAAGGAATTGTTCAACTGTTTCATCATAAAGCATTCCATAGTGTTTTGTTCAATTCACACTGTAAACAGTGTTAACATGGAATTCTATTAATAAACAAAAAAACACTCAGAAAATAAGTTGCTAGAGCAGACCTCAACAGTTTATTTCAATACATTTAAACCATGCTTTTGAAGTCATTAGAAACCGTATCGCTCTGTAACTTCGAAGATCTTTACGATTTAAGATCAAAAATGCATATCTGCAAGAAAATCTGCTTTCAAAGGTAAAATCAAGGATAGCGGAAAAGATCGCATAATATTACTTTAATTGTGGAATTGATATATCTTGCTGATGTCAATATGCCAACATTTTGCATTAGAGAATAAATCTACAGGGTGAGTCAAAAAAAACTGCAATAGTGAAAAGAAGCCATTTTGTTTTCAAAATCAAAATGAATTTTGAAACTTTTTAAACGTCGCAAGAATGACATATTTAATTCTAACTTTGGGTGAAAAAATGAATTCGATCGTATTTTTCGTTTGTCTTTGGTGACCCTCTTTGCTGAACAACCAAATGTACATGTTTGTCCACGAGCACAGTGATTTTTAATTGAAGTGGCACACGTTGCATTTTCATATTTGAATATCCCGCCAACAAAAATTTGGAAAATGTCAGTTTTTTATTAAAATTAGAACATTATAAGCATTATAACCATGGGTAGGGTAAATTGATTATGTTAACTCACTTGTAAACAAGAAAGGATGCATCAAATTCCAATAACATCACAAATGTACTCAAGTTTCCAAATTTGAATGAGAGACACATTTTGCGATCTGATGCATATTTTGGGTATCTTGTGGACAAACGTATGAAATGGGTTCACCAAAGGCAAACGGAAAATGATATTTACTTCCATTTTTTCACACAAATTTATTAACAAATAAGGTATTCTTGTTTAATACCCGTCGTATATGCCTATTATTTCCATACCCGTCGTATATGCCTATTATTTCTATGTATTCTTATAACGTTTAAAAAAAGTCAAAGTTCAACTTAGTTTTTAAATCAAGATGGCTTCTTTCCACTATTGCAGTTTTTTTGACTCACCCTGTATGTATTCATTTCTATAATCAAATTTTGTATTAAGAATATTTGCATAGTATATTTTTATGTATGATTTACGTATCAATATCCAACTTCCTCCCTTTTGATGTCATTCCATCACCGGGATGATAAGGACATGGGGAGACAATAGTTTTTACAAGTTGTCTTTCTTTGAGCTAATCTGACCATGAGATTATCTTCCGCGGCCACAAGATTATCCTCCACAATATATCCGTCCAGTTAAAGGTATATTATGTGATCTTTTCCAGGGGAGTAAAAAAATAACTGTCCGTTAACCTGTTTATTTTCACTCTAAAACCATGATTTTGAAGTAATTAAGAATCATATTGCCCTGTAACTTGGAATTTTTGTACAATTTATGATCAGAAATGTAAATCTGCAAGAAAATCTGCTTCCAATTTTTTTCTTCAAGGATTGAGGGCGTATCATGGAAAAGATCACATAATATACCTTTAACTTGTTTTCTTCTAGTTAACTTGTTTTCTTCTTATATTTGTTATTGTATTATATAACATTCATACAATCTTAGTAGTTATGAACCAATCAAAAAAAAGGAAGTTAGAATATGCAGAGTGCATTGAAAGTGTCTAATTGCGCACCACATGCTTTGTTTTGATTCGTTGTTCACGCAGCGCGGGCTAGTCAATTTTTACTGCGGGTAATATAGAACTTGTTAACATGTATTTCTTTGTTATTAAAGAAATTAAAAGTATGCACACAATTGTAAATTTAGATTTATATTGTCGTGTATGAATCAGGTCAATACATGCGTATGTTTTGCTTCTCAAGAAATTGGAAAAATTAATGCACTTGCGCAAATGTTGATATGATCACAATACACTCCCCCTTCGGGGTCGTGGCATTATTCACACATCAGCACGCGTGCATAGATTTGTCTAATTTCTCTGGAAACAACACATATGCATTTATTGACCTGTCAAAGTATGTTTCATAATACAGGTATTTAATATTCTGGTTCTGGCTAATTAGAGGGCATCTCCCCCAAAAAGATCAGTCACCTTTATTGTTTATATATAGTTTGTTGAAGAGATATTTGTAATTTAGAACGGTTTTGACATATTGATTTGTGGAAGACTTTATAAAATAGAATAATTTAAAAGAACTGTGCCTTTCATTTTGTAAATTTGCTTCAAGGATAAGCCAAAATAGTTCATGTTGAACTTTGGGTATGACCTTTGGGTATGACCTGTATTTTATGCTATTGCTATGTGATTTAAAGACATATTATTGTGATCTTTTCCAGAGAGCGCCCTCTATTCATTATTTATTTTAGAAAGTAGATTTTCTTGCAGATTTACATTTCTGATCATAAATCATACATACATTCCAAGTTACAGAGCGATACGATTCCTAATTACCTCAAAATCATGGTTTTAGAGTGAAAATATAAACTGTCGGAGTTATCCGACAGTTTATTTTCACTCTAAAATCATGATTTTGAAGTAATTAAGAATCGTATCGCCCTGTAACTTGGAATGTATGTACGATTTATGATCAGAAATGTAAATCTGCAAGAAAATCTTCTTTAATTTTTTTTTTCGATGTTGAGGGCGTTCCCTGGAAAGATCACATAATATACCTTTAAATAATTTTGCATAGATTTGTGAACAAAGTTTCTGTTTAAATGTGTTAGTTCATGATCGTTCCAATACAATTTTTGGTTGTAGATCATATTGATGTTTTTTGTGCGGTCATTACCAGAGTGAGTCTGTGTCAAAATTGATTTGTCAAATACAAATTGCCATAGTCTAAGATATGACTTGGATTTAACATTTGTGCAATATAAAATATAAAGGGTTCCCCCCCCCCCCCCTAAAATTAGATGTTTGTTTGCATAAATCCACACACAATTAGACGTTTTGAGAAACGTTTATGAAAAGGGAAAACGACACTTGGCTACCCATAGAAAGTTTTTATTTTTTATTTTTTAATATCATGTTTACTTTTCCCAAACAGTAACATTTCCCCAAAATAAGGTTTTCTGAAAAAGTGGCACTTTTCAAGATCCTATACAAATGTCCCCAGTGCTTTTTTTAAATTCGTTTCAATAGTCTTTATTTTCAATTAAAAGACATTCTCTTCTCTCTTTAGCTAGTCTTTATTTAAAATTAAAATACAACCATTTTTTTTGTTCATGCATGTCTAGCCAATAGTGTCCACCATTCACATCAATAACTTCCCTGCATCGTTGAAAGTGCCACTTTTCAGAAAACATCATTTTGGGGGAAATGTGACTATTTTGGAAAAGGTAAATACATATTGAAAAGAGGAAACTTTGTGTGTGTAGCCAAGAATTTTCCCTTTTCGTAAGTGTTGCAATCTCTCAAAACGCCTAATAATGTGTGGAATTATGCAGACAATCACTTTGACACACTTTGACTGTGAATGTGTGATTTGGGGAGATTGTTGTTGAAAATAGATATTAGTTGTGATAAATTATTGTTCAATTGTAATTAAAAAACTGAAAAACCGCTACGGGCCAGATTTTGAAGTCGCAGAATTTTTGTGTTTGGGGGAATTTCCGAAAGGATAAATTATTTGTTTAAATAAATTTGATTCTGAGTATACTGTTTAGTGTTTGAATTTTATTTAGGATTTTCTCCTTTAAATAAAATGGCTTTCAATAACATTTGCTACTTTCTGACTTTGATGATATCAATCCATATAAGATGATGTACAAACAAAAACATTATTACATGAAATAATTTGTTGTAGGTTGTAAAATAATTAAAGGTGTATGTTCCGATCACTTTTTTTGGCTTTGATTTTTTTCTTCACATCAAGATATTGTTATATCAGAAGAATCACCATATTTTTCTCATTATGTCTGTAAAATCTTACGGGTCAGAAATGTTCCATTTTAGAAATTATATTATAGGCTAAAATATGGTGAATTACTGCCAAAGGTGGTTAACTAACCGCCAGTTTGTGTACTACTCAATGGGCACATTTCTTGTGACCTTCTGCTTCTAAAATAAGAACCATTGGAGTTATGCAACTCAAACTTTACAATGTGACGATTTTAAGGATGACCTTTCATGTAAAATAGAAAACATCAAGTTGAAAATCGGGACAGCAATCAGAACATCTACCTTTAAATGCAGATTTCCAAATCTGATGGTGGAAGCTGGTGGAATGGCTGTTTGATCATGAGCATTATGGTGGATATATCAAAATTCTTTTAACCAATTTGTAATCTTTATGAGATTTATGGATCATAGGTTTATTGAGGAAGACCGGGGGGGGGGGGGGTACTCGGATTTGGTTTGGTCGGGGTGTGCCGCTGGAGATTCAAAACCTCTACCCATTTCTAAGGGTGATTTTGGAAAAAAAACGGTACCCATTATTTTTAAGGATTTTGCTTCATTTTAGACCCAATTTTCCCAAATTATCAGGAAAATGACCCATCATACCCCATGTTTTAATAAAGTATACTTTAGTAATAGGATCTTAAGTTATAAGGTACCATTGCTATAGTGTGAATCATAGGGTATGTGGTTATTTTGGGTCAAATGTTTTTGTTTTTGTTTGGGGGGGGGCTTCTTCTACCCCTCCCCTTCCCCTGTCCGGCGAGTAAGGGGGCGGTCATTTTCTTTGGTAAAGGGGGTCTCAAAAATGTCATTTATCATCATCATTTTTGTATGACCCCCCTCCCCCCTAACTGAAAGCAAATAATGTTATGATCCCCTACTCAGATGTTCATTCATTCATTCATTCATCATTTATTACCATAACATTAAAATCACAAATAACATCAAATTACATCAAATGTTGATTATTTATTACATCAGATGTTGATTTTTTGTATGACCCCCCCCCCCCCCCCCCCCCTCACACACATAGAAATCTGTAATAAGGCCTATCTAGTTAGGGGAAGTGTGGAAACATTTAAAATAATTTAACTAAATTGCTTTGAACCCCCTACTGTGAGAGTTACCAGTTCGATTTGTAATCACTCAGTTCATTAACTTTGTTAATGTCTGTTGGGCTATTTTGTTCACATTTGCTGTTAATATACGAGAAACAACAAAAACAATGGTATTAATTTCATGACCCCCCCCCCCACTATTTTCTGTGTAAAAAAACTATGACCCCCCCCCCACCCCCGGATATTTGGAACCCCCCCTTACCAAGGACTAGATGTAGATGACAGCCCCTTAATAAAGCAATTGAACATATCGTGGTGTCATGTATACCTAACACAAAAAGTCCTGGACCAGGCACTTTGATGTTGGCTAATCCAAAATCAGTAATCGGTACCAAAAATCTGAGATACACATCATAATGAAGTTTTTTCTCCGTAGTTTGATACCTCATTCATAAAAATCGAGTGGATAGTTTTGAAGTTATGATGATTTCAATAACCATGACTAACGACAACAAAGTTGCACTAGAATTGGTATCCTATGGGATATCATTGATTCGTATTGTCGAATGTGTGCTATCTAAATCAGTGAGGTATCTGGATGAATGGGTAACAGACATCGACAGGCTGTAACGTACACACACCCCTTCACTGCGTAATCACACACTTAGCGCCTGCCTAGAACGTTCAGGAGACTGGGGTTCGAGTCCTCGGCCCCGCATGTCCTTGCTTATTTTTCATTGGGACATTTGCCGGGGTTTGTTAATATTTGTTTGTTAATAATTGTAAACACTGTGGGTTGTAAACTGCTTTATATTATACATACTATAAGCCTCGGCCCGCCGGCCTCTAATCTGCGGCCCGCGAAGCAATCCCAAAATTCCCATTGATGCGGCCCGTTTTAACCAGAACTCCCTAGGTTACACAAATGGCGGATTGATTTATGTGCTCCCAAATAATGAATAGGATGAAGCGCTGAATTTAGTAAATATAACTCGAGGCCTGTTGCGTGTTAAAATCCCTGGTTAAAATGGCGCTTGCAGCAGCAACAGCCAGTAAAAAGAGGAAATTAAGCTTCCCCTCCCCCTATTACCCCTCCTCTGGACGTGTTTTGGAATGTTTGACAATCACTGCGGTCCGTGAATGGATCTCAAAATCACAATGGGGCCCGGGTGTTCGAAAAGGTTGCACATGCTTGCTATAAGCAATGATATCCCATAGAAACCCAAATTGCAGTTATTTTTTGGTAGTTGTGGTCATTGAAACGATCATAACATCAAAACTATCCACTCGAATTTTATGAATGAGGTATCATTATCAAACTAAGGAATTGTTCGTTCCGATTATTGATTTTGGATTAGCCAACATCAAAGCACCTGGTCCGAGACTTTTTGTGTTAGGTGTATGTCGCTAATTGCTTTTTATGGGGAAACATCAATTTTGATAGGTCCACTTCGCTCAGGATCTATGATAAAATATAGCTTTTGTAATTTAATTTTAGACATAATGGTTTGATGTTTTATAACAGACCATGACAAAGTTAGCTGACAGATGGTGGAGTGGTTAGCTGTACTAGTTGATTACGGTTATGTAGTATTGCATATAAAACAGTATAGCCAGTTTTACTAAACTCCTCAAAAAAAGTTTGAAAAGTTTTTTCAATCACCAAATTTCCGGATATTTCGTAATGTATGCGTATTGTGTTTCCTCTCTATGAAAAGCTGATGTGTTCCTCTTTCCAACGGTACCCCATTTGTAGCAATCACTTTTTTCAGTGCTCCAGCATCTTGCTTGAAAACATGGGGAGGTCACAATCTGAATGTGCCAAAATTTCCACTATTTTGTGATCACTGAAGTGTTACATTGTGTTACATCGACAACTAATAGTGTAGAGTGATGATCTATTGAGTTTTATTGAATTTATATTAGGTCTAGTCAATCTGATAAAGTGTGTGCAGTGATGCTTCAATATTTGAAGGTAACAAAACTAATATTTCATTTGAGAGAAAAATACCATCTCAACTTAATAATCTGCACTGTTTGTGCATAAATCCTGGATTTATGATTTGACTAGCTTACAAAACATTGATTGTGCTCAATCAAGAGTGGGCTGGGTCTATTATGAAATGGATCTATGGGTCTATACTATGAATAGGAATTATCACAGTGAGCGATTGTATAGTGACAGAAAGGAGAGTTGTAAGGATTGCATCCAATTTAACATTTGATCTAATAATTGTGTTTAGAATGTCAATGTTGGGCTGGCTTTAGTTTATAGGCTAGCTCACTGGAAGAATTGTTGCTGGATGAAGGAGTAACATTTTGATAGTATTTGTGTTGAGAATGCCATGTTTTGGTTGGCTTTAGGCTAGCTCACTAGAAGAATTGTTGCTAGATCAAGGCATTAGGAGGTAAGTCCCATTTATAATTGAAATACAGGATATGTCAAAATATGTGCCCTATCATTGGGAACAACATTAATTAAAACTACATATTATGGTTTTTTGGTCTCAAAAAATAGATCGTTGGTAATCCATATTATGATCAATTCAGTAACAAGAGTGAATCCCATTTTGGCCACTTTTGAACAAGAATTGGAATGTCAAATGGAAACACTGCATTTGTGATTTTCATGATGATTATAGGATACAGGGTGAGTCAAACAAACTGCAATAGTGGAAAGAAGCCATTTTGTTTTCAAAACCAAAATGAATTTTAAAACTTTTTAAACGTTGCAAGAATGATGTATTTAATCCTAACTTTGTGTTAAAAAATGAAGTCGATCGCATTTTTTGTTTGTCTTTGTTGACCCTCTTTGCAGCACAACCAAATTTACCTGTTTGTCCACGAGCACAGTGATTTTCAATTGAAATGGCACACATTGCATTTTCATATTTGAATATCCCGCGAACACAAATTTGGAAAATGTCAGTTTTTTATTAAAATTTAGAACATAAGCTTTCATAGCATGGGTATTGTAAATTGATTATGCTAACTTGCATGTAGACAAGAAAGGATGCATCAAATTCCAAAAACATCACAAATGTCAAGTTTCCAAATTTGAATGAGCGACACATTTTGCGATCTGATGCATATTTTGGATATCTCGTGGACAAACGTGTGAAATGGGTGCACTGGTAAAAAGGTTCACCAAAGGCAAACGGAAAATGATATTGACTTCATTTTTTCACACCAATTTAGTAACAAATAAGGTATTCTTATAACGTTTAAAAAAATTCAAACTTCAACTTAGTTTTTAAAAACAAGATGGCTTCTTTCCACTATTGCAGGTTTTTTTTACTCACCCTGTATGTCAATGTATCTAAAATTCAAATATTTTGTGGTTTGTCATGAATAATATGGATGAAAATATGTTTTTATGCTCAAATTGACTCTAGGCTATATGTTTTGTTGCCAAAATTATTGTGAATAAACGACATGGAACTTGCTAATGTGAGGCTTCATTTACTGATTTCTCTTATTTTTGAGCTTGGCTTTAATAATGAATGTTTTTCATTATTTCTTTATATCCTATTCGTGTTTATTTTGTTTGCTTTAGAAGAAGACTTAATTTGGATTTGATTTACCATTTTACAGACATTTTTTCTTTGGCTTTCTTTCAATTTTCTTTTTATTTATAGCTGAACAGATTTTTTTACCACCAAACTTATACTATTATTATACTCTGGGCATAATGTTTATTATTTTTACCGGGTTATTTGATAGAGATAACATATATATTTAATGACTTTTAAAAGCACTCACATTTTTTTGCCAGGTAGATGCCATGAATATAATCATCAGGTTGGTCAAATTCAATCGGAGAGATTTTGGCACATCTTTTGATAATAAATAAGTGTCGGTGTTTTGCTACAAATTTCAATTCTTTTCAGCGATTCAGCCATTCCAATATGTGACGCGATCAAGAGGAATGAGTCGGATGTCGACCCTGGTCGAAAATGAGTTTTTAAAACAGTTTTAAAGAAAACACTTAGAGCTTTCAGAAACTGAAAACCCCATGTCGATACAGCGTTTTGTTCCAAAGTTATGTCAAATATTGTATACATGAATTTCCATCAAAACTTATGTAAGCCGCCATAATTGGCCATATCTCAATTTGGGATTCCCCGACATCCGACTCATTCCTCTTGATCGCGTCACATATGCAAACTGGCAATTGAAAATTATCCATTATTCCTGAATATTCTATGAATATAAATGCCATAAAGATCCAAAGGATATAATATTCCAAACAATGCTATGATATTTCCAGGCTGTAGAAATTGATTCCATATTTGATTAGAGGAGTTCAGGCCTACTGCATTCTTATATATCCGTCCTTTTCAAAATCTTATTATCAAATGAATCAAGTTTCAAGTCAGTTATCTTGTAATACACTTTAATGTGATACTATCAATTAATTGTATGGTTGTTTATAGCATTGTTTTGAACTTATTTTATCATCTACATAATTGGTACTATTGATACAACTTGCCGTTGTCATCTCAATTGCTCGGTCTCAAGTGTGTATTAAGGGAAGTGTCAACCCTAATATTTTGATGATCAACTTTTGCTTCTAAGTTTGAGAATATTGAATAAAAGAACATAAACGTATACATTTTTAGAAAGGAAATTTGATAAGGAATCCGATGGTGATATCAATGTGATACCAAATAAACTAAATTTTGAGAAATGAACCAAAAAGCAATTTTTTTACCCCAAATTTTTCAGACAGCATAACTATAAAATAAAAAATGGTAATTTGTTCTAATATACGTTTTTGTAAACAAAACAATTTTGTCTAGGAGGCAATTTTTTCTTTTTCCAAAATAAAGCTTGGTTTTGGAAATATTGCTAAAAACATCGGAAAAGTGTAAAAGTCGTGTTTTTTGGCATACATTTCGCTAGAAATGGATGCATATCTCGAGTTTAAAATCCGTAATCGAAAAAATAAAAAATTGCCTCCTAGCGCTGAAAGTCCTCTACACAATGGTAGTAAAAGCTTACCTGATAGTTTGATATATTTTTAGTTATGTTGTCTGAAAATTCGTAAAATTCCTTCAAATTTGAACTTCTAGAAAACATCGATTTAGTAAAAATATTGACATTTTCCACCATTTAAAGCTAAATGTTCACGGAATACACGTGCGTGTAACCTAAAAAGCGAGTATACTATTATGAACAATCATAATAAACTATCGGTTTCAATTTATATTGTCACAATGTGAAGAAATTGAAAGAAAACTGAAATTTAAATGATCGTAAGATTGGCCTTTGTTTACATTTTTAGACATTGTTTTGCGCTCTTTTGTTTTTCGCGTCTACGTCGCGGATATTAAGCGGCGCGTCTAGTATTACGCGCGGGAAGTTTCAGCGCGCGACGCAATGATCGAACAGCTGTCGAAGCATTTGAAAAGCGCGGAACTCCGCTTAAATTCCCGCCAAATAACCATGCGCCTTTTCCTGACTCAAACTTACCAAAACAACAATTTAAAATCACCCAAAAGAACGGGAAATAATCGCTTCCGATTAGTTACTTATGATGGTAATGATAGAATACATATAAAAGTATTAAATAATAGAGAAATATGAAATTCAATTTTTGAAACAAGTGCCGGGTTGACACTGCCCTTAAGTCGGATAATTGCCTCGTATTCACACCATTCTGGGAAAATAATGACCTCTGCTTAATACGCCTCGGTCATGATTTTCCTACAATGGTGTGATACTCGGCCATTATCCTTTACTTACCGGCACTACGCTATTCTGCACTCGATTGGGCTGGTTGAGTTCAGCTCTTGGTTGAGTTGCTATCTGTGCTTGGAAGTAGTGAAGTGATTCAACTGAAGAGTTTATTCAACTGTGACAAAAACGTGAATGTTGTTGTGTTAGGTGTCTTTCCTATTGACATATTCTCTATCTTATTGCTTGCATCCGATAGCTCCAACAATAACAACAACACCATCATTTCAACAACTCCAACCATGAACAATACATCCAATGACAAGACAGCGATAGAGATGACGGATGAAAAGCCAACAGACTCAATCAAAGCAGCAGCAGATGGAAGCAAAACTGATGGAAAAGTTGATGTGAAGGAGATCATTAATCCAGTGGGATTCTTTCAATTAGTGAGTAATTTGTAGGGATCATATTGAAGGGAGAGGGAGCATAAATATTTAAATTGAGACCTAAGTGTCTTGTGTATGGTATAAAGTAGATTGTTTGTGTGTTGACTTTCTCTTATCTCAACTTATTAGGAATATAGGAGGATTATTTATGGAGGATGGTATATTTTCTGAACTAATGTGACATGATGAGTTTAATGGAATGGAGGAAGATCAGTAGTATGATGTGAAAACACATATACATCAATATGTTATGCGGGATGTTATGCAATCTTATAATAAAGCAATCGGGATGTCTTGCAATTATAGTTGTTCTGTACGAAAATGTAACTAACCAATCAAAATGTATCATTTTGTTATCAGTTCCGGTTTTGTACATGCCTTGATGTATTCCTGATCGTCATAGCAACCGTGTCAGCTGCTGCCCATGGCGCTGTCTTGCCCGTTGTAATAATCCTCTTTGGAGGGTTGACTGACTCTATTATTAACTTGGGAACAAAGTAAGTGTTTACCAGAAAGTCTCTTTACTCTCCTGGTGTATAAGTATGAGAAAATTGTAAAACCTTACAGGGTGTGCATTGGAGAGTTTCGAGGAACCAATAGACGTTATTCATAATTGGCGATTTGAGTGATGAAATTTACCACGGTTGGCCTCGCTTTCGTTATGATTAGTGACGTCACATTGAGTATGTCTCCCTCTTTAGCCTGAAATTGCCAATTATGAATAACGTCCATGGCTCCAGAGTATATTCATAAATTGAATCCCCTTGAATTCATTGATCATAGCATCCGAATTAGCAATCCTTATCAAAATAGACTTATAGATTTAAATATTTTTAGATGACTGTTCTTCCTGAAACTTGAGTAGGGTGGAATTGGAAGCAGTAGACACTAGACAGGGAAGGGGCAGCAAAAATGGATAGTGGAAGGATAAATGTCAAGGCAATGGAAATGCTTGAGGTTAAAGTGCTGAAGTATATGTATACAAGTAGATAGTGGCAGTGGTGGCACCCAAATACAAATTGGGGTCGGGTAACCACTGTGTACTTGGTATAAAAAATTGTCTTTCATCACTTGAAAAGAATTATGTAGAAGTTTCACAAATTTCAACAGCTTCAAATGTTTCTTACTACATATTTTCACGATTTTGTTGTAGTAGTAGCACCCGCATAGCCACACTTATGATAGATAGTAGCTATTTCTGTTAAATTGATAAAAATCATCCTGATGGCAGTTTTGCAACGGTGAATAATATTCACTTATAACCTCATCCTCTTATAATTTTTATTTATTTGATCTTGCTATTCATAGTTCAACAGACATAACAGGACCAACCCCGGGAGACCAGATTTCGGAAAGGTCCACATACTATGCTATACTGGCATGCTGTGTGATTGTTGTAGCCTTCATGCAAAATAGTTTCTGGAATCTGGCTGCAGAACGACAAGCTTACAGAATGCGACAGAAATTCTACCACTCTGTCCTGTATCAGGACATGACTTGGTTTGATTCACACAAAAGTGGAGAACTAGCCACACGCTTTGCAGAGTGAGTATTGAAATTTGGGCGGGAATTAGGTGAATAATGGGAAAGAATAGTGGACAAGAGCTAGGAGGTCATAAAGATTTAACATAATAAGGATACAGAAGTAGGATATATAAAAAGATGGGGTGACAGCAATGTTTACCAACAAAAGCAATGGTCGAAGGGAATGGACTGTCGATACATGCTTGAGGGAACAACATATGACCACAACACTGTCCGCTATGCCTTAATTGCCCTTTATAAATACTTTTATATTTGGCGCGAGTCTGCAAAGAAAAAATGGCAACTGCCGACCAAATGACATCACATCTCACCCCATATAGTCAGCTTTCTATTGAAGAGGAAGTTTCCTATTGATTTCAATGGGATGTTAAATGCCTCCTTCTTTGCTGTAGCATCGGGCAGTGAGGGTACACCGCGACAGACTTACAGGGAAGGCAAAAATTGAACAAAAGGAATATTCATCTCTCTCTAACTTTCAACATAAATCGTAATCATTTTATAAAACATTCATTGGAACGAGTGTCATAAAAGTGGTAGCGTGACACCTCGAAACTGTCTCAATTATCTCATTTAACATGTTTAAAATACAATACAATGGGTTCTTGGATAACAGATTATTAAATTGGTATTATAACTTATGACACACACACTAATATTATAATTTCGTGCACGTTTAGTAAGCGTTTATACCGAATTGCATACGCTTTGGATATATCATTACACTACAAGCTAGATCAATGAGAAAAAGTATTGGGAAAATCAAAGTTCATTAGCCTAGGGCCTGGCCTACAATTTCCAATACAAATGAATACATGTCATGAAAGAGAGATTAATTGCCAATTATCAAATGTTTCTTTATCATTTTACATTAATATTGCAGTGATGTTGATTTGATACAGAAAGGAATGGGGGAAAAACTTGGCGGTATAGTGCAATATAGTACATCATGTATCGGAGCTATCCTAGTACACTCGCATCAGCACATGTAAGTGTGGTCATATTATTAGTGTGTTTAGTATTACTTGTGCCTAGTACACTCGTATCAGCACAGGTAAGTGTGGTCATATTATCAGTGTGTTTAGTATTACTTGTGCCTAGTACACTCGCATCAGCACAGGTAGGTGTGGTCATATTATCAGTGTGTTTAGTATTACTTGTGCCTAGTACACTCGCATCAGCACATGTAAGTGTGGTCATATTATTAGTGTGTTTAGTATTACTTGTGCCTAGTACACTCGCATCAGCACAGGTAAGTGTGGTCATATTATCAGTGTGTTTAGTATTACTTGTGCCTAGTACACTCGCATCAGCACAGGTAAGTGTGGTCATATTATCAGTGTGTTTAGTATTACTTGTGCCTAGTACACTCGCATCAGCACAGGTAAGTGTGGTCATATTATCAGTGTGTTTAGTATTACTTGTGCCTAGTACACTCGCATCAGCACAGGTAAGTGTGGTCATATTATCAGTGTGTTTAGTATTACTTGTGCCTAGTACACTCGCATCAGCACAGGTAAGTGTGGTCATATTATCAGTGTGTTTAGTATTACTTGTGCCTAGTACACTCGCATCAGCACAGGTAAGTGTGGTCATGCATATTATCAGTGTGTTTAGTATTACTTGAGCCTAGTACACTCGTATCAGCACATGTAAGTGTGGTCATATTATCAGTGTGTTTAGTATTACTTGTGCCTAGTACACTCGCATCAGCACATGTAAGTGTGGTCATATTATTAGTGTGTTTAGTATTACTTGTGCCTAGTACACTCGCATCAGCACAGGTAAGTGTGGTCATATTATCAGTGTGGTTAGTATTACTTGTGCCTAGTACACTCGCATCAGCACAGGTAAGTGTGGTCATGCATATTATCAGTGTGTTTAGTATTACTTGAGCCTAGTACACTCGTATCAGCACATGTAAGTGTGGTCATATTATTAGTGTGTTTAGTATTACTTGTGCCTAGTACACTCGCATCAGCACAGGTAAGTATGGTCATATTATCAGTGTGTTTAGTATTACTTGTGCCTAGTACACTCGTATCAGCACAGGTAAGTGTGGTCATATTATCAGTGTGTTTAGTATTACTTGTGCCTAGTACACTCGCATCAGCACAGGTAAGTGTGGTCATATTATCAGTGTGTTTAGTATTACTTGTGCCTAGTACACTCGTATCAGCACAGGTAAGTGTGGTCATATTATCAGTGTGTTTAGTATTACTTGTGCCTAGTACACTCGCATCAGCACAGGTAGGTGTGGTCATATTATCAGTGTGTTTAGTATTACTTGTGCCTAGTACACTCGCATCAGCACAGGTAAGTGTGGTCATATTATCAGTGTGTTTAGTATTACTTGTGCCTAGTACACTCGCATCAGCACAGGTAAGTGTGGTCATACTATCAGTGTGTTTAGTATTACTTGTGCCTAGTACACTCGCATCAGCACAGGTAAGTGTGGTCATATTATCAGTGTGTTTAGTATTACTTGTGCCTAGTACACTCGCATCAGCACATGTAAGTGTGGTCATATTATCAGTGTGTTTAGTATTACTTGTGCCTAGTACACTCGCATCAGCACAGGTAAGTGTGGTCATGCATATTATCAGTGTGTTTAGTATTACTTGAGCCTAGTACACTCGTATCAGCACATGTAAGTGTGATCATATTATCAGTGTGTTAATAGTATTACTTGTGCCTAGTACACTCGTATCAGCACAGGTAAGTGTGGTCATGCATATTATCAGTGTGTTTAGTATTACTTGTGCCTAGTACACTCGCATCAGCACATGTAAGTGTGGTCATATTATCAGTGTGTTTAGTATTACTTGTGCCTAGTACACTCGCATCAGCACAGGTAAGTGTGGTCATGCATATTATCAGTGTGTTTAGTATTACTTGAGCCTAGTACACTCGTATCAGCACATGTAAGTGTGGTCATATTATCAGTGTGTTTAGTATTACTTGTGCCTAGTACACTCGCATCAGCACATGTAAGTGTGGTCATATTATTAGTGTGTTTAGTATTACTTGTGCCTAGTACACTCGCATCAGCACAGGTAAGTGTGGTCATATTATCAGTGTGTTTAGTATTACTTGTGCCTAGTACACTCGCATCAGCACAGGTAAGTGTGGTCATATTATCAGTGTGTTTAGTATTACTTGTGCCTAGTACACTCGCATCAGCACAGGTAAGTGTGGTCATATTATCAGTGTGTTTAGTATTACTTGTGCCTAGTACACTCGCATCAGCACAGGTAAGTGTGGTCATGCATATTATCAGTGTGTTTAGTATTACTTGAGCCTAGTACACTCGTATCAGCACATGTAAGTGTGGTCATATTATCAGTGTGTTTAGTATTACTTGTGCCTAGTACACTCGCATCAGCACATGTAAGTGTGGTCATATTATTAGTGTGTTTAGTATTACTTGTGCCTAGTACACTCGCATCAGCACAGGTAAGTGTGGTCATATTATCAGTGTGTTTAGTATTACTTGTGCCTAGTACACTCGCATCAGCACAGGTAAGTGTGGTCATATTATCAGTGTGTTTAGTATTACTTGTGCCTAGTACACTCGTATCAGCACAGGTAAGTGTGGTCATATTATCAGTGTGTTTAGTATTACTTGTGCCTAGTACACTCGCATCAGCACAGGTAAGTGTGGTCATATTATCAGTGTGTTTAGTATTACTTGTGCCTAGTACACTCGCATCAGCACAGGTAAGTATGGTCATATTATCAGTGTGTTTAGTATTACTTGTGCCTAGTACACTCGTATCAGCACTGGTAAGTGTGGTCATATTATCAGTGTGTTTAGTATTACTTGTGCCTAGTACACTCGCATCAGCACAGGTAAGTGTGGTCATATTATCAGTGTGTTTAGTACTACTTGTGCCCAGTACCATTGCATCACCACAGGTTGGGGTGGTCATATTATCAGTGTCTTTAGTATTACTTGTGCCTAGTACACTCGTATCAGCACAGGTAAGTGTGATCATATTATCAGTGTGTTTAGTATTACTTGTGCCCAGTACCATATGCATCACCACAGGTTGGGGTGGTCATATTATCAGTGTGCTTAGTATTACTTGTGCCTAGTACACCCTCGCATCAGCACAGGTAAGTGTGGTCATATTATCAGTGTGTACACTGTTTTATTAATTATTCCGGCTGATCCGTAAATGGACTCAGAAAGAGTTAGATTCATATGCACTGTATTATTAATTATTTCGGCTGATGCATAAATGGACTCGGAAAGAGTTAGATTCATATACACTGTTTTATTATTAATTCCAGCTGATCCGTAAATGGACTCAGAAAGAGTTAGATTCATATACACTGTTGTATTAATTATTCCAGCTGATCCGTAAATGGACTCAGAAAGAGTTAGATTCGTATACACTGTTTTATTTAGATTCATATACACTGTTGTATTAATTATTCCAGCTAATCCGTAAATGGACTCAGAAAGAGTTAGATTCATATACACTGTTTCATTATTAATTCTAGCTGATCCGTAAATGGATTCAGAAAGAGTTAGATTCATATACACTGTTGTATTAATTATTCCAGCTGATCCGTAAATGGACTCAGAAAGAGTTAGATTCGTATACACTGTTTTATTATTAATTCCATCTGATCCGTAAATGGACTCAGAAAGAGTTAGATTCATATTCACTGTTGTATTAATTATTCCAGCTGATCCGTAAATGGACTCAGAAAGAGTTAGATTCGTATACACTGTTTTATTTAGATTCATGCACACTGTTGTATTAATTATTCCAGCTGATCCGTAAATGGACTCAGAAAGAGCTAGATTCATATAGCAAAGCAGGCGGGATAGCAGAGGAGGTATTGTCTGGAATACGTACTGTAGTGGCATTTGGAGGCGAGCATAAAGAAGCTGAAAGGTAACTTCATTATGAATAGTAGGCCTAGTAGTAGAACTCAAACAATTGATTTTACATAGTGTTTTACAGTACTGTTACGTGGGGCCTGAGAACAAACCATCACTCATCAGATCTAAAATGCACAATGGTAGTCACACAATGCACAATGTTACATACCAATACAGAAGGCGATTACTGATTATGGCAAACGGTATTCTTTATTCTTAAAGCTTGCAGTCTGTTCATTGAAAC
The DNA here is from genome assembly GCA_035610835.1 of Ophiura sarsii. Taxonomy (NCBI): domain Eukaryota; kingdom Metazoa; phylum Echinodermata; class Ophiuroidea; order Amphilepidida; family Ophiuridae; genus Ophiura; species Ophiura sarsii. Next base: position 4,883,025 of record CM069443.1, read on the forward strand.
AGGTTTTATGTGTTTTCTGTTCTCCATGGATGGTTAGTCGTCTGACGTATGTTTCTTCATAATACGGTTGTCTTGGCACATGCGTTACAGTGGCTCTGGTAAGGTAGTTGCCATTAAAGGTATATTATGTGATCTTTTCAGGGAACGCCCTCAACATCGAAAAAAAAATTGAAAGCAGATTTTCTTGCAGATTTACATTTCTGATCATAAATCGTACATACATTCCAAGTTACAGGGCGATACGATTCTTAATTACTTCAAAATCATGGTTTTAGAGTGAAAATAAACTGTCGGATATCCGACAACTTATTTTATTCTAGTCTAAATTCACTCTAAAACCATGATTTTGAGGTAATTAGGAATCGTATCGCTCTGTAACTTGGAATGTATGTACGATTTATGATCAGAAATGTAAATCTGCAAGAAAATCTACTTTCTAAAAAATATCATGAATAGAGGGCGCTCCCTGGAAAAGATCACATAATATGCCTTTAAGTGGGCACTGCCGGTCTTGCTGGCAGTTGCAGTTGTCATTGATGCTGGTTCCAGTTTGTTACTAACCCATTGTTGTGAGATGATATAGTTTGCTATGACCCAGTATTCTGAAAAGTCCATGTAATTGTCATTTTATGTTGAGGTTGAGATGGAAAGTGTAACTTCAAATTATGTTATTACCAACAGAGATGAGGTTTCATTGTCAATACATCTTCTTTTCTTATTGTGTTCAAATTTAGATATCACAATAATCTCCATGATGCCAAGACGGATGGGATTAAAAAAGACACATTAAGTGGACTCATCATGGGAATATACTACTGTGTTATCTTTTTTTGTTATGGATTAGCATTTTGGTAAGTGTCTCAGATTGCACATCATATGGATGGACTGACAAATGGGGTGTTATGTATGAGACGGACCGACCGTGTAAACAAACAAAGTAAGCTTCATCGCAAATTAGCATAGTCGTAAGTCTTTCGACTTTGTCCTTGTGAAAAATATAAGTTGAAAGCAAAGGTTTTACATCAAATCAGACGATATTGAGATTAAAACCCAATAGCCTTTCAGTTAAGCAAATGTCATAACCATTAGACTTCTTCACCCTCTGGTAACTAAATTAAATGGCCCCTTTTCAAAGCCATTTTTGGTAAATGTACGGGTCTAAAATCTCTCTAAAATCCACTACCCAGTAGTTGCTGTTTGCTGACAGACATTTTAGCCAAATCTGTCAGATACATAGTTTGGGTCGGTTTTTCCCCGGGGGCTGTCTGTCGGTACCGAGGTAGCGATTTTAATTCTACAAAAATACACACCTTGCTAATCACCCTGGCTGTGAGATTCACCTAAATGGGGTCAAAGGTCATATAGGGGTCATTCCAAGTATCCACTATTGTGAAAGAATCCACAAATGACATACAGAGTCGTATCACCTATTGTGAAAGGATCCACAAATGACATACAGAGTCCATTCCAAGTATTCCCTATTGTGAAAGGATCCACAAATGTCATACAGAGTCCATTCCAAGTATTCACTATTGTGAAAGGATCCACAAGTGACATACAGAGTCCATTCCAAGTATTCCCTATTGTGAAGGGATCCACAAGTGACATACAGAGTCCATTCCAAGTATCACCTATTGTGAAAGGATCCACAAGTGACATACAGAGTCCATTCCAAGTATTCACTATTGTGAAGGGATCCACAAGTGACATACAGAGTCCATTCCAAGTATCACCTATTGTGAAAGGATCCACAAATGACATACAGAGTCCATTCCAAGTATCCACTAGTGTGAAAGGATCCACAAATGACATACAGAGTCCATTCCAAGTATTCACTATTGTGAAAGAATCCACAAGTGACATACAGAGTCCATTTCAAGTATTCACTATTGTGAAAGGATCCACAAATGTCATACAGAGTCCATTCCAAGTATTCCCTATTGTGAAAGGATCCACAAGTGACATACAGAGTCCATTCTAAGTATCCACTATTGTGAAAGAATCCACAAGTGACATTTGTGACATACAGAGTCCATTCCAAGTATTCACTATTGTGAAAGGATCCACAAATGTCATACAGAGTCCATTCCAAGTATTCCCTATTGTGAAAGGATCCACAAGTGACATACAGAGTCCATTCCAAGTATTCCCTATTGTGAAGGGATCCACAAGTGACATACAGAGTCCATTCCAAGTATTCACTATTGTGAAAGAATCCACAAGTGACATACAGAGTCCATTCCAAGTTTTAACTATTGTGAAAGAATCCACAAATGACATACAGAGTCCATTCCAAGTATCCCCTATTGTGAAAGGATCCACAAATGACATACAGAGTCCATTCCAAGTATTCACTATTGTGAAAGGATCCACAAGTGACATACAGAGTCCATTCCAAGTATTCACTATTGTGAAAGGATCCACAAGTGACATACAGAGTCCATTCCAAGTATTCACTATTGTGAAAGAATCCACAAATGATATACAGAGTCCATTCCAAGTATCATCTATTGTGAAAGGATCCACAAATGACATACAGAGTCCATTCCAAGTATTCACTATTGTGAAAGGATCCACAAGTGACATACAGAGTCCATTCCAAGTATCCACTAGTGTGAAAGAATCCACAAGTGACATACAGAGTCCATTCCAAGTATCACCTATTGTGAAAGGATCCACAAATGACATACAGAGTCCATTCCAAGTATTCACTATTGTGAAAGGATCCACAGGTGACATACAGAGTCCATTCCAAGTATTTACTAGTGTGAAAGAATCCACAAGTGACATACAAAGTCCATTCCAAGTATTCACTATTGTGAAAGGATCCACAAATGACATACAGAGTCCATTCCAAGTATTCACTATTGTGAAAGAATCCACAAATGACATACAGAGTCCATTCCAAGTATTCACTATTGTGAAAGGATCCACCAAGTGACATACAGAGATCATTCCAAGTATTCACTATTGTGAAAGAATCCACAAGTGACATACAGAGTCCATTCCAAGTATTCACTATTGTGAAAGAATCCACAAATGACATACAGAGTCCATTCCAAGTATTCACTATTGTGAAAGGATCCACAAATGACATACAGAGTCCATTCCAAGTATTCACTATTGTGAAAGAATCCACAAATGACATACAGAGTCCATTCTAAGTATTCACTATTGTGAAAGGATCCACAAATGACATACAGAGTCCATTCCAAGTATTCACTATTGTGAAAGAATCCACAAGTGACATACAGAGTCCATTCCAAGTATTTGGGTGACATCATTGAAGCTCATGGTATAAACTATATGACTTACGCTGATGATACCCAGCTCTACTTAGTATTTAATCGTTCTGACAGATCAACAGCTATTCGCAAACTGGAGCAATGTGTTCATGATGTCAAAGCCTGGTCGATACACAATAAACTAATGCTGAAAGACTCTAAGACAGAAGTTATTTGTAAGTTCCAAATTTGTGAAAACTCTGACCTTCCCTAAAATTAAAATCGGTGAATCTGACATAGAAATTGCCAGTGCAGCTAGAAATCTTGGTGTTATTTTTGATAAGTCTCTGGAAATGAAAGGTTAAGTCTCGAACATTGTTCGCGCGGCCTCTTTTGCCATTTACAAGATCGGAAAGCTCATCAAATATCTTGATCGCGAGTCAACTGAGCGACTTGTCCACGCCTTTGTGTCATCAAGACTTGACAGCTGCAATAGCCTATTGTATGGTCTACCTGAATACCAAATTGCAAAATTACAACGAGTGCAAAATTCTGCTGCCCGACTTGTGTCACGGTGCTCAAGGCGTGACCATATGAAGCCGATTCTTCGTGAGCTTCACTGGCTCCCTGTTCAGCAACGCTTACAATACAAGATAGCTTTGCTCACATTCAAGGCATTAAATAATATGGCACCAGCATATATCACAGAACTCTTAACTAAATACACTCCCGGGAGAACCCTTCGCTCTTCTACTCAAAATCTTCTTCACATCCCGGCTACAGGAAACACAAAATTTTACAGTAACAGAACCTTTGCGATCATAGCACCAAAGATTTGGAACAGTTTACCATCATATATTCGCTCAATGTCATCTCTTGGCCAATTTAAAAAGTGTCTCAAGACTCATATCTTTAAGTCCATACATAGTGTTTGATTGTGTATAGTATATTGTCAACTATTGTGCAGTTCCTGTATGTCTCTCATATTTTGTTTTTGTGTGTATTTTATGTATTGTACTTTTATCTTTGTATTTAAGCGCTTTGAGAACTTGTTGTAAGGCGCTATATAAGTATTTTGTATTATCTTTGAATAAGTTCATCAGGATTATAGAATGAAATGATTAAATTGTTTTGTTTACAAATCCAAATATCCAAACACAAGCGTTGGATAAGAGAATCCATTTGGATACGAAGGCAGGGGGCCAAAATCATCAACCGCGACGAGGGTATTTATTCTCTAAATCATGTATACGATCCACTGTTAACAACACCTGAGCTTCCTGGGACCGAGAGTGCAAGTAAATCTCGCGGGAAAAACAAGTGGATCCAGTCACTACCGATGAAGTCTTCCGATCGGGAAGACGAAACTGTCTAGTCATGTGAGTAGATATTTGGATTTGTAAACAAAACAATTTAATTATTTTGTATTATTATTATTATTATTATTATTCACTATTGTGAAAGGATCCACAAATGACATACAGAGTCCATTCCAAGTATTCCCTATTGTGAAAGGATCCACAAGTGAGATACAGAGTCCATTCCAAGTATCCACTATTATGAAAGGATCCACAAGTGACATACAGAGTCCATTCCAAGTATCCACTATTGTGAAAGGATCCACAAGTGACATACAGAGTCCATTCCAAGTATTCACTATTGTGAAAGGATCCACAAATGACATACAGAGTCCATTCCAAGTATCACCTATTGTGAAAGGATCCACAAGTGACATACAGAGTCCATTCCAAGTATTCACTATTGTGAAAGAATCCACAAATGACATACAGAGTCCATTCCAAGTATTCACTATTGTGAAAGGATCCACAAGTGACATACAGAGTCCATTCCAAGTATTCACTATTGTGAAAGGATCCACAAGTGACATACAGAGTCCATTCCAAGTATTCACTATTGTGAAAGAATCCACAAGTGACATACAGAGTCCATTCCAAGTATTCACTATTGTGAAAGGATCCACAAGTGACATACAGAGATCATTCCAAGTATTCACTATTGTGAAAGGATCCACAAATGACATACAGAGTCCATTCCAAGTATTCCCTTCTGTGAAAGGATCCACAAGTAACATACGGAGACCATTCCAAGTATTCCCTATTGTGAAAGGATCCACAAGTGACATACAGAGTCCATTCCAAGTATTCCCTATTGTGAAAGGATCCACAAGTGACATACAGAGTCCATTCCAAGTATCCCCTATTGTGAAAGGATCCACAAGTGACATACAGAGTCCATTCCAAGTATTCACTATTGTGAAAGGATCCACAAGTGACATACAGAGTCCATTCCAAGTAGCACCTATTGTGAAAGGATCCACAAATGACATGCAGAGTCCATTCCAAGTATCCCCTATTGTGAAAGGATCCACAAGTGATATACAGAGTCCATTCCAAGTATTCCCTATTGTGAAAGGATCCACAAGTGAGATACAGAGACCATTCCAAGTATTCACTATTGTGAAGGGATCCACAAGTGTCATACGGAGTCCATTCCAAGTATCACCTATTGTGAAAGGATCCACAAATGACATACAGAGTCCATTCCAAGTATCACCTATTGTGAAAGGATCCACAAATGACATACAGAGTCCATTCCAAGTATTCACTATTGTGAAAGGATCCACAAATGACATACGGAGACCATTCCATGTATCCCCTATTGTGAAAGGATCCACAAATGACATACAGAGTCCATTCCAAGTATCCACTATTGTGAAAGGATCCACAAGTGACATACAGAGTCCATTCCAAGTATTCACTATTGTGAAAGGATCCACAAATGACATACAGAGTCCATTCCATGTATCCCCTATTGTGAAAGGATCCACAAGTGACATACAGAGTCCATTCCAAGTATTCCCTATTGTGAAAGGATCCACAAGTGACATACAGAGTCCATTCCAAGTATTCACTATTGTGAAAGGATCCACAAGTGACATACAGAGTCCATTCCAAGTATTCACTATTGTGAAAGGATCCACAAGTGACATACAGAGTCCATTCCAAGTATTCCCTATTGTGAAAGGATCCACAAGTGAGATACAGAGACCATTCCAAGTATTCACTATTGTGAAGGGATCCACAAGTGTCATACGGAGTCCATTCCAAGTATCACCTATTGTGAAAGGATCCACAAATGACATACAGAGTCCATTCCAAGTATCACCTATTGTGAAAGGATCCACAAATGACATACAGAGTCCATTCCAATTATTCACTATTGTGAAAGGATCCACAAGAGATATACAGAGACCATTCCAAGTATCACCTATTGTGAAAGAATCCACAAATGACATACAGAGTCCATTCCAAGTATCACCTATTGTGAAAGGATCCACAAGTGTCATACAGAGATCATTCCAAGTATTCACTTTTGTGAAAGGATCCACAAATGACATACAGAGTCCATTCCAAGTATTCCCTTCTGTGAAAGGATCCACAAGTAACATACGGAGACCATTCCAAGTATTCCCTATTGTGAAAGGATCCACAAGTGACATACAGAGTCCATTCCAAGTATCACCTATTGTGAAAGGATCCACAAGTGACATACAGAGTCCATTCCAAGTATCACCTATTGTGAAAGGATCCACAAATGACATACAGAGTCCATTCCAAGTATCCACTATTGTGAAAGGATCCACAAGTGACATACAGAGTCCATTCCAAGTATCCACTATTGTGAAAGAATCCACAAGTGACATACAGAGTCCATTCCAAGTATCCACTATTGTGAAAGGATCCACAAGTGACATACAGAGTCCATTCCAAGTATCCACTATTGTGAAAGAATCCACAAGTGACATACAGAGTCCATTCCAAGTATCCACTAGTGTGAAAGGATCCACAAGTGACATACAGAGTCCATTCCAAGTATTCACTATTGTGAAAGGATCCACAAGTGACATACAGAGTCCATTCTAAGTATCCACTATTGTGAAAGAATCCACAAGTGACATACAGAGTCCATTCCAAGTATTTACTATTGTGAAAGGATCCACAAGTGACATACAGAGTCCATTCTAAGTATCCACTAGTGTGAAAGGATCCACAAGTGACATACAGAGTCCATTCCAAGTATTCACTATTGTGAAAGGATCCACAAATGACATACAGAGTCCATTCCAAGTATCCACTAGTGTGAAAGGATCCACAAGTGACATACAGAGTCCATTCTAAGTATTCCCTATCGTGAAAGGATCCACAAGTGAGATACAGAGTCCATTCCAAGTATCCCCTATTGTGAAAGGATCCACAAGTGAGATACAGAGACCATTCCAAGTATTCCCTATTGTGAAAGAATCCACAAATGACATACAGAGTCCATTCCAAGTATCACCTATTGTGAAAGGATCCACAAGTGAGATACAGAGTCCATTCCAAGTATTCACTATTGTGAAAGAATCCACAAGTGACATACAGAGACCATTCCAAGTATTCCCTATTGTGAAAGGATCCACAAGTGTCATACGGAGACCATTCCAAGTATCCACCATTGTGAAAGGAAGTGTTTTCTTATATCTTATTCTTTGGTAAGATGTTTCAGCTGATCTTCCTCTAATGTGGAGTAATATGACATTCAGAATTAAAGACTCCTAGACTAACTAATTTGTGTTGTTTATATAGGTATGGGACAAAACTATTCTTGGAGGGTAAAGTCTCACCTGGCGATATATTAGTGGTAAGTTTGTTCTTCTACATATTTATTAATTATGAAACAGGTTTTGGACTCTATACACCAAAAAATGGGTTTCAAAACAAGAGACAATTATCACAAAAGGAGTTCTTTCCTTTGTTTGGTTATATCTATAAATCACTATTCCCAACTTCCAACATAATTTGCTTGATTAGCCTTTGTTGCACTTTTACTGACAATAAATATTCCACACTCATGAAATGACCTCTAGCATGACCCTGGAGGTGAGATTTTTAAGTATGTATGAACACTGAAAACTTTATTACTGTTATTTAGAACCCATTTTATTTTTCAATTATTTTCTTCTTTTTCTGGCATCAGACCTTTGCATCCGTATTTTTAGGCAATATGTCTCTAAGCAATGTTGCCCCCTTTTTTGCTGATTTGGCGACAGCGCGAGGAGCTGCTTCTGTTATATGGAAGATTATTGATGAGGTAAGTGTACAATCTTGCTAGATAGAGGTTTGGAATTATGAAATGTTATAAGGATTAGGTGTTAACCTCACTGTTATGTCATGACATTCGGTGTTGCTGGTTGGTTTCACGAGTATAGGTCAGAGTTTCTGATTGGATAGTAAGAAGATGGATTAAGATAGAGGAGAGTTGGGGTCAAAGGTTAGTCAAAGACAAGGTACGAGAAAGGGGGGTTGTTTTGAAAAGCCTCCAAGAATGTGTTAAAGGTAGATGTTCCGATTTCTGGCCCGATTTTCAACTTGATGTTTTCTATTTTACATGAAAGGTCATCCTTAAAATTGTCGCATTCCAAAGTTTGAGTTGCATAACTCCAATGGTTCTATTTTTAGAACCACACGGTCACAAAATATCTGGCCATTGAGTAGTACACAAACTGGTTGGTGGTTAACCACCTTTGGCAGTAATTCACCACATTTTAGCCTATAATTTCTAAATGGACCATTTCTGGCTCCTAAGATTTTCAGACATACTTAGTAATGAGAAAAATATGGGGATTCTTCTGATATCAAAATTTATTGATGTGAAGAAAACAAATCATGGCCCCAAAAAAGTGATCGGAACATACACCTTTAACTGAAAGTAACTGTAAACGAAAGTGAATAAACAAAGAAAGTTTAATAATAAGAATCAACAGGTGTATTCCTGAAGTGGGTGGAAGATTGATGTAAGCGACATGTGAAGTCTCACATTGATTGAAGGATCAGCTATCAGTGATTGTATGCTATGAACGGTTTATCTCAATTGAATGCTTCTCAAGAAGGCAAATAAGCTGATAAAAAACCTTTCATACGGGTAGACAGGCATACTGACGTGATGTGATGATACTGAATGATGCGATGCGATGACATACTTGGTATACTTACTTGGTATACTTGGTAGTTAAGTCCTTTGATCCTTAAGGAAGGACTCTCAGCTTCTTTTTAAAGGTAGCCACAGTTGGTGCAGACACGGTCGACTCTGGTAAACGGTTCCATGGGTCAACCACTCTATAATATAATATGCAATGGGATGGGATACGATGTCAAGGGTCAAGAACGGATCATTTGCTTCTAACAACACAACATCTTTGCTTACTTTTCAAAGTTGTTTTATTTATAAAAGGTGGGATGATTTTATAATCAATATAAATTATGTACACTTTTGATTTGTCACCAGAAATCGTCAATCGATAGCAGCTCAGAGGAGGGTTTAAAGCCAGAGAGTCTAACGGGACAAATATCCTTCCAGAATGTTCACTTCTCATACCCTAAAAGGAAAGAAGTCAAGGTATGCCTTGTCAATCCCAACAAATTGAGGCAGAGGAAAATATGTTGAGGGAGGAGAGATGGCCCCTGGGGGAGGGGCGGGGGCAATCAATTATCATGCTGTAAGGCTAATGAAATATGATTCCCAGTTTCCCGTTTCATATTTTTAAAAGAGTGGGTACCGTAGGTGTCTATTTCATTCTTCATTATTCATTATTTCACTCAATTTCATTATTGCATCTGAAAGGGGTGTTAACTACTAACTACCTATTGATTTGTATATATTACACCTTGATTAACACTTTAACACTTTGAAAAACAATTAAGGAAGCATTTGTAGATGTGTTATTGAAAATGTCAACAAATCTGTCTGAAATATTGCAACGTCAATTACATCTGAAATCTGAGTAGGTAATGCAAACAATTTCATTATCAACCATATACCATGACACCACTGCCATAAAAATCCCTTAAAATAAACAGGAAGATATGCCTGGTATTTTGAGCCACTAAAAGTTTTGATTTTTATTCAAGTTTGTCAGAAAATGTAATTTTGCACAAAATAATGAAAGTTTTGGTAAAACTGAAAAGTTCGGTCGGTAGGGAAACGGGAAACTGGAATTTACATTATACTAGCCTAAGCACGATAGAGACCAAAGAGTTTCCAGACACGTATTCTTAACACATATTTCTTCTAAATGCAAAATTCAACATGAAATGAGGTTTCTGCATACATTGTTTCCCTTCCCCCCCCCAATTTGACAGGATTTTAAGAAATCGAAATTCAAAATTATAAGTTTTAGACCCATTTAAACACATGTAACTCTCCCAACTGATCACATTGTCGCCCCGCCCCCCTGCTTCTGAGTACTGTCTCCCATCTACGTCACACTTGAAATGGTACTAAACACCACTGAAGTAGTTCTGGTAATAACATTACCAAAGGGAATAAATGGACCAAGTAGCCTGGGGAGGGGTAGTGGGTCAGTTGGTGCCATGAATAAGCCTGGGGGAGGGGGTAGTGGGTCAGTTGATGCCATGAATGAGCCTGGGGAGGGGTAGTGGGTCAGTTGGTGCCATGAATGAGACTGGGGGAGGGGTAGTGGGTAAGTTGGTGCCATGAATGGACCAGATGAGCCGGGGGGGGGGGGGGGGGGGGTAGTGGGTAAGTTGGTGCCATGAATGAGACTGGGGGAGGGGTAGTGGGTCAGTTGGTACCATGAATGAGACTAAGGATGGGTAGTGGGTCAGTTGGTGCCATATGAATGAGCCTGGGGAGGGGTAGTGGGTCAGTTGGTGCCATGAATGAGACTGGGGGGGGGGGGGGGGGTAGTGGGTAAGTTGGTGCTATGAATGGACCAAATAGCATGGGGGAGGGGTAGTGGGTCAGTTGGTGCCATGAATAAGCCTGGGGGAGGGGGTAGTGGGTCAGTTGATGCCATGAATGAGCCTGGGGAGGGGTAGTGGGTCAGTTGGTGCCATGAATGAGACTGGGGAGGGGTAGTGGGTCAGTTGGTGCCATGAATGAGACTGGGGAGGGGTAGTGGGTCAGTTGGTGCCATGAATGAGACTAAGGATGGGTAGTGGGTCAGTTGGTGCCATGAATGAGCCTGGGGGAGGGGTAGTGGGTCAGTTTGGTGCCATGAATGAGACTGGGGGGTAGTGGGTAAGTTGGTGCCATGAATGAGACTGGGGGAGGGGTAGTGGGTAAGTTGGTGCTACGAATGAGACTGGGGGAGGGGTAGTGGGTCCGTTGGTGCCATGAATGAGACTGGGGGGTAGTGGGTAAGTTGGTGCCATGAATGAGACTGGGGGAGGGGTAGTGGGTAAGTTGGTGCCATGAATGAGACTGGGGGAGGGGTAGTGGGTCAGTTGGTGCCATGAATGAGACTAAGGATGGGTAGTGGGTCAGTTGGTGCCATGAATAAGCCTGGGGGAGGGGGTAGTGGGTCAGTTGGTGCCATGAATGAGCCTGGGGGAGGGGTAGTGGGTCAGTTGGTGCCATGAATGAGACTGGGGGAGGGGTAGTGGGTCAGTTGGTGCCATGAATGAGACTAAGGATGGGTAGTGGGTCAGTTGGTGCCATGAATGAGCCTGGGGAGGGGTAGTGGGTCAGTTGGTGCCATGAATGAGACTGGGGGTAGTGGGTCAGTTGGTGCCATGAATGAGACTGGGGGAGGGGTAGTGGGTCAGTTGGTCCCATGAATGAGCCGGGGGGGGGGGGGGTAGTGGGTCAGTTGGTGCCATGAATAAGCCTGGGGGAGGGGTAGTGGGTCAGTTGGTGCCATGAATGAGACTAAGGATGGGTAGTGGGACAGTTGGTGCCATGAATGAGCCTGGGGGAGGGGTAGTGGGTCAGTTGGTGCCATGAATGAGACTAAGGATGGGTAGTGGGTCAGTTGGTGCCATGAATGAGCCTGGGGAGGGGTAGTGGGTCAGTTGGTGCCATGAATGAGACTGGGGGTAGTGGGTAAGTTGGTGCCATGAATGAGCCTGGGGGAGGGGTAGTGGGTCAGTTGGTGCCATGAATGAGACTGGGGAGGGGTAGAGGGTAAGTTGGTGCCATGAATGAGACTGGGGGAGGGGTAGTGGGTCAGTTGGTGCCATGAATGAGACTGGGGGAGGGGTAGTGGGTCAGTTGGTGCCATGAATAAGCCTGGGGGAGGGGGTAGTGGGTCAGTTGATGCCATGAATGAGCCTGGGGAGGGGTAGTGGGTCAGTTGGTGCCATGAATGAGACTGGGGGAGGGGTAGTGGGTAAGTTGGTGCCATGAATGGACCAGATGAGCCGGGGGGGGGGGGGGTAGTGGGTAAGTTGGTGCCATGAATGAGACTGGGGGAGGGGTAGTGGGTCAGTTGGTACCATGAATGAGACTAAGGATGGGTAGTGGGTCAGTTGGTGCCATATGAATGAGCCTGGGGAGGGGTAGTGGGTCAGTTGGTGCCATGAATGAGACTGGGGGGGGGGGGGTAGTGGGTAAGTTGGTGCTATGAATGGACCAAATAGCATGGGGGAGGGGTAGTGGGTCAGTTGGTGCCATGAATAAGCCTGGGGGAGGGGGTAGTGGGTCAGTTGATGCCATGAATGAGCCTGGGGAGGGGTAGTGGGTCAGTTGGTGCCATGAATGAGACTGGGGGAGGGGTAGTGGGTAAGTTGGTGCCATGAATGGACCAGATGAGCCGGGGGGGGGGGGGGGGGGGGAGGGTAGTGGGTAAGTTGGTGCCATGAATGAGACTGGGGGAGGGGTAGTGGGTCAGTTGGTACCATGAATGAGACTAAGGATGGGTAGTGGGTCAGTTGGTGCCATATGAATGAGCCTGGGGAGGGGTAGTGGGTCAGTTGGTGCCATGAATGAGACTGGGGGGGGGGGGGTAGTGGGTAAGTTGGTGCTATGAATGGACCAAATAGCATGGGGGAGGGGTAGTGGGTCAGTTGGTGCCATGAATAAGCCTGGGGGAGGGGGTAGTGGGTCAGTTGATGCCATGAATGAGCCTGGGGAGGGGTAGTGGGTCAGTTGGTGCCATGAATGAGACTGGGGAGGGGTAGTGGGTCAGTTGGTGCCATGAATGAGACTGGGGAGGGGTAGTGGGTCAGTTGGTGCCATGAATGAGACTAAGGATGGGTAGTGGGTCAGTTGGTGCCATGAATGAGCCTGGGGGAGGGGTAGTGGGTCAGTTTGGTGCCATGAATGAGACTGGGGGGTAGTGGGTAAGTTGGTGCCATGAATGAGACTGGGGGAGGGGTAGTGGGTAAGTTGGTGCTACGAATGAGACTGGGGGAGGGGTAGTGGGTCCGTTGGTGCCATGAATGAGACTGGGGGGTAGTGGGTAAGTTGGTGCCATGAATGAGACTGGGGGAGGGGTAGTGGGTAAGTTGGTGCCATGAATGAGACTGGGGGAGGGGTAGTGGGTCAGTTGGTGCCATGAATGAGACTAAGGATGGGTAGTGGGTCAGTTGGTGCCATGAATGAGCCTGGGGAGGGGTAGTGGGTCAGTTGGTGCCATGAATAAGCCTGGGGGAGGGGGTAGTGGGTCAGTTGGTGCCATGAATGAGCCTGGGGGAGGGGTAGTGGGTCAGTTGGTGCCATGAATGAGACTGGGGGAGGGGTAGTGGGTCAGTTGGTGCCATGAATGAGACTAAGGATGGGTAGTGGGTCAGTTGGTGCCATGAATGAGCCTGGGGAGGGGTAGTGGGTCAGTTGGTGCCATGAATGAGACTGGGGGTAGTGGGTAAGTTGGTGCCATGAATGAGACTGGGGGAGGGGTAGTGGGTAAGTTGGTGCCATGAATGAGACTGGGGGAAGGGTAGTGGGTCAGTTGGTGCCATGAATGAGACTAAGGATGGGTAGTGGGTCAGTTGGTGCCATGAATGAGCCTGGGGAGGGGTAGTGGGTCAGTTGGTGCCATGAATAAGCCTGGGGGAGGGGGTAGTGGGTCAGTTGATGCCATGAATGAGCCTGGGGAGGGGTAGTGGGTCAGTTGGTGCCATGAATGAGACTGGGGGAGGGGTAGTGGGTCAGTTGGTCCCATGAATGAGCCGGGGGGGGGGGGGGGGGTAGTGGGTCAGTTGGTGCCATGAATGAGCCTGGGGAGGGGTAGTGGGTCAGTTGGTGCCATGAATGAGACTGGGGGTAGTGGGTAAGTTGGTGCCATGAATGAGCCTGGGGGAGGGGTAGTGGGTCAGTTGGTGCCATGAATGAGACTGGGGAGGGGTAGAGGGTAAGTTGGTGCCATGAATGAGACTGGGGGAGGGGTAGTGGGTCAGTTGGTGCCATGAATGAGACTGGGGGAGGGGTAGTGGGTCAGTTGGTGCCATGAATGAGACTAAGGATGGGTAGTGGGTCAGTTGGTGCCATGAATGAGCCTGAGGAGGGGTAGTGGGTCAGTTGGTGCCATGAATGAGACTGGGGGTAGTGGGTAAGTTGGTGCCATGAATGAGCCTGGGGGAGGGGTAGTGGGTCAGTTGGTGCCATGAATGAGACTGGGGGAGGGGTAGAGGGTAAGTTGGTGCCATGAATGAGACTGGGGGAGGGGTAGTGGGTCAGTTGGTGCCATGAATGAGACTGGGGGAGGGGTAGTGGGTCAGTTGGTGCCATGAATGAGACTGGGGGAGGGTAGTGGGTAAGTTGGTGCCATGAATGAGACTGGGGGAGGGGTAGTGGGTCAGTTGGTGCCATGAATCAAACCCAGATATTTATCATGGGTCCCTGTCCGTGAGTGATAAACCACATGGGTTGCAGTATCAAATTACAAATCTTTCGAGCACATATAAGCCTATAGAGTGTTTTAAATGTTTGATTCCAAATGTTTATGTAATAACTATCAAAGAATCTCTATTATGTCTTGACTTTTTCCTCATCAGGTATTGAATGGTTTAAATCTTGAAGTCAATGTAGGACAGACAGTAGCTCTGGTAGGAAGTAGTGGATGTGGCAAAAGTACTACTGTACAACTTATCCAGAGATTCTATGACCCAGACAGTGGTAGTGTAAGTATTGTAATATGAAATAAACGAAATATTGTAATTTTTCCAATATGCGTCATTATCTGGCAACACTGCCATTAAAGTATATCTAGTACTTTCATGGTATGTAATAAGCATGTCTGATAAGTTCATGATGTGAGCTAGGATGCTCTGAGATGGGGGCTCTCAAATTTCTTACATCGGTTTTTAAATAGGTATCAGAGAAGAAATTCTCAATCCAATATTAACAAGTATCAAGAAAGAAGGTATGATCGTATTACCTGCTCTCGGAATACTGTTTATAGTAATAATTTATATTTACCTCCATTTTGTATTCAAAGATTTGTCAAATGGGACAAATGGATGGATGTAATCATGTCATCCCATTGTTTTTGCATATTCATATACAGGTCAGTTTAGATGGAAACACTCTGTGCGATCTAAATGTACGTTGGCTACGTGAAAACATCGGTGTCGTAAGTCAGGAACCCTGCTTGTTTGCTGCCACCATTGGTGACAATATTCGCTATGGAAACATTGATGCCTCTATGGAAGATGTTATTGAAGCAGCAAAGGAGGCGAATGCACATGATTTCATAACAGCTTTACCTGATGTAAGTTGATCTTATAGGGCAGTTACATGATTTCATAACAGCTTTACCTGATGTAAGTTGATCTTATAGGGCAGTTATATGATTTCATAACAGCTTTACCTGATGTAAGTTGATCTTATAGGGCAGTTACATGATTTCATAACAGCTTTATCTGATGTAAGTTGATCTTATAGGGCAGTTACATGATTTCATAACAGCTTTACCTGATGTAAGTTGATCTTATAGGGCAGTTACATGATTTCATAAGAGCTTTACCTGATGTAAGTTGATTTTGTAGGGCAGTTATATGATTTCATAACAGCTTTACCTGATGTAAGTTGATCTTATAGGGCAGTTACATGTTTCATAAGAGCTTTACCTGATGTAAGTTGATCTTGTAGGGCAGTTACAAGCTAACAGCTTTACCTGATGTAAGTTGATCTTATAGGGCAGTTACATGATTTCATAAGAGCTTTACCTGATGTAAGTTATCTCATAGGGCAGTTACATGATTTCATAACAGCTTTACCTGATGTAAGTTGATCTTATAGGGCAGTTACATGATTTCATAAGAGCTTTACCTGATGTAAGTTATCTCATAGGGCAGTTACATGATTTCATAACAGCTTTACCTGATGTAAGTTGATCTTATAGGGCAGTTACATGATTTCATAACAGCTTTACCTGATGTAAGTTGATCTTATAGGGCAGTTACATGATTTCATAACAGCTTTACCTGATGTAAGTTGATCTTATAGGGCAGTTTCATGATTTCATAACAGCTTTACCTGATGTAAGTTGATCTTATAGGGCAGTTACATGATTTCATAACAGCTTTACATGATGTAAGTTGATCTTATAGGGCAGTTACATGATTTCATAACAGCTTTACCCGATGTAAGTTGATCTTATAGGGCAGTTACATGATTTCATAACAGCTTTACCTGATGTAAGTTGATCTTATAGGGCAGTTATATGATTTCATAACAGCTTTACCTGATGTAAGTTGATCTTATAGGGCAGTTACATGATTTCATAACAGCTTTAACAAATGTAAGTTGATCTTATAGCGCAGTTACATGATTTCATAACAGCTTTACCTGGTGTAAATTGATCTTATAGGGCAGTTATATGATTTCATAACAGCTTTACTTGATGTAAGTTGATCTTATAGGGCAGTGACATGATTTCATAACAGCTTTACCTGATGTAAGTTGATATTATAGGGCAGTTATATGATTTCATAACAGCTTTACTTGATGTAAGTTGATATTATAGGGCAGTTACATGATTTCATAACAGCTTTACTTGATGTAAGTTGATCTTATAGGGAAGTTTCATGATTTTATAACAGCTTTACCTGATGTAAGTTGATATTATAGAGCAGTTACATGCTTTTATAACAGCTTTACTTGATGTAAGTTGATATTATAGGGCGGTTACATGATTTCATAACAGGTTTACTTGATGTAAGTTGATTTTATAGGGCTGTATGGAGCCGTCCACAATGGCGACCCAAGAGGGCGCACAGAGAGTCTCAGTCTATAATAACATGTGGGATCTCTGAAGTCGATACCCAAGTTAGCACACAAAATTATGATGATGAGGATGATGGGTCGTTCTTTTTTTCTTTTTTTGTTGTAATTTTGTTGTCTAATTCAGGGGTACGATACTTTTGTAGGGCAACGCGGTGCACAATTATCCGGAGGTCAGAAACAAAGAATAGCGATTGCTCGGGCGTTGGTCAGGAATCCTAAGATACTATTACTAGATGAAGCGACATCAGCCTTGGATACGGAGAGTGAAGCTACAGTACAGGCAGCTTTGGATAAGGTAAGGATAGGATACATCAGCCTTGGATACGGAGAGTGAAGCTACAGTACAGGCAGCTTTGGATAAGGTAAGGATGGGATACATCAGCCCTGGATACGGAGAGTGAAGCTACTGTACAGGCAGCTTTGGATAAGGTAAGGATGGGATATATCAGCCTTGGATACAGAGAGTGAAGCTACTGTACAGGCAGCTTTGGATAAGGTAAGGATGGGATATATCAGCCTTGGATACGGAGAGTGAAGCTACTGTACAGGCAGCTTTGGATAAGGTAAGGATGGGATATATCAGCCTTGGATACAGAGAGTGAAGCTACTGTACAGGCAGCTTTGGATAAGGTAAGGATGGGATACATCAGCCTTGGATACGGAGAGTGAAGCTACAGTACAGGCAGCTTTGGATAAGGTAAGGATGGGATACATCAGCCTTGGATACGGAGAGTAAAGCTACTGTACAGGCAGCTTTGGATAAGGTAAAGATGGGATACATCAGCCTTGGATATGGCGAGTGAAGCTACAGTACAGGCAGCTTTGGACAAGGTAAGGATGGGATACATCAGCCTTGGATACGGAGAGTGAAGCTACAGTACAGGCAGCTTTGGATAAGGTAAGGATGGGATACATCAGCCTTGGATACGGAGAGTGAAGCTACTGTACAGGCAGCTTTGGATAAGGTAGGGATGGAGTACATCAGCCTTGGATACGGAGAGTGAAGCTACTGTACAGGCAGCTTTGGATAAGGTAAGGATAGGATACATCAGCCTTGGATACGGAGAGTGAAGCTACTGTACAGGCAGCTTTGGATAAGGTAAAGATGGGATACATCAGCCTTGGATATGGCGAGTGAAGCTACAGTACAGGCAGCTTTGGACAAGGTAAGGATGGGATACATCAGCCTTGGATACGGAGAGTGAAGCTACAGTACAGGCAGCTTTGGATAAGGTAAGGATGGGATACATCAGCCCTGGATACGGAGGGTGAAGCTACAGTACAGGCAGCTTTGGACAAGGTAAGGATGGGATACATCAGCCTTGGATACAGAGAGTGAAGCTATAGTACAGGCAGCTTTGGATAAGGTAAGGATGGGGTACATCAGCCCGAGATACAGATAGTGAAGCTACAGTACAGGCAGCTTTGGATAAGGTAAGGATGGGATACATCAGCCCTGGATACGGAGAGTGAAGCTACTGTACAGGCAGCTTTGGATAAGGTAATGAAGGGATACATCAGCCCTGGATACGGAGAGTGAAGCTACTGTACAGGCAGCTTTGGATATGGTAAGAATGGGATACATCAGCCTTGGATACGGAGAGTGAAGCTACTGTACAGGCAGCTTTGGATAAGGTAAGGATAGGATACATCAGCCTTGGATACGGAGAGTGAAGCTACAGTACAGGCAGCTTTGGATAAGGTAAGGAAGGGATACATCAGCCTTGGATACGGAGAGTGAAGCTACAGTACAGGCAGCTTTGGATAAGGTAAGGATGGGATACATCAGCCTTGGATACGGAGAGTGAAGCTACAGTACAGGCAGCTTTGGATAAGGTAGGGATGGAGTACATCAGCCTTGGATACGGAGAGTGAAGCTACTGTACAGGCAGCTTTGGATAAGGTAAGGATAGGATACATCAGCCTTGGATACGGAGAGTGAAGTTACTGTACAGGCAGCTTTGGATAAGGTAAGGATGAGATACATCAGCCTTGGATACGGAGAGTGAAGCTACTGTACAGGCAGCTTTGGATAAGGTAAGGATAGGATACATCAGCCCTGGATACGGAGAGTGAAGCTACAGTACAGGCAGCTTTGGATAAGGTAAGGATGGGATACATCAGCCCTGGATACGGAGGGTGAAGCTACAGTACAGGCAGCTTTGGATAAGGTAAGGATGGGATACATCAGCCTTGGATACAGAGAGTGAAGCTACAGTACAGGCAGCTTTGGATATGGTAAGGATGGGATACATCAGCCTTGGATACGGAGAGTGAAGCTACTGTACAGGCAGCTTTGGATATGGTAAGGATGGGATACATCAGCCTTGGATACGGAGAGTGAAGCTACTGTACAGGCAGCTTTGGATAAGGTAAAGATGGGATACATCAGCCTTGGATATGGCGAGTGAAGCTACAGTACAGGCAGCTTTGGATAAGGTAAGGATGGGATACATCAGCCTTGGATACGGAGAGTGAAGCTACTGTACAGGCAGCTTTGGATACGGTAAGGATGGGATACATCAGCCTTGGATACGGAGAGTGAAGCTACAGTACAGGCAGCTTTGGATAAGGTAAGGATGGGATACATTAGCCTTGGATACGGAGAGTGAAGCTACAGTACAGGCAGCTTTGGATATGGTAAGGATGGGATACATCAGCCTTGGATACGGAGAGTGAAGATACTGTACAGGCAGCTTTGGATAAGGAAAGGATGGGATACATCAGCCTTGGATACGGAGAGTGAAGCTACAGTACAGGCAGCTTTGGATATGGTAAGGATGGGATACATCAGCCTTGGATACGGAGAGTGAAGATACTGTACAGGCAGCTTTGGATAAGGTAAGGATGGGATACATCAGCCTTGGATACGGAGAGTGAAGCTACTGTACAGGCAGCTTTGGACAAGGTAAGGATGGGATACATCAGCCCTGGATACGGAGAGTGAAGCTACAGTACAGGCAGCTTTGGATAAGGTAAGGATGGGATACATCAGCCCTGGATACGGAGAGTGAAGCTACTGTACAGGCAGCTTTGGATAAGGTAAGGATGGGATACATCAGCCTTGGATACGGAGAGTGAAGCTACTGTACAGGCAGCTTTGGATAAGGTAAAGATGGGATACATCAGCCTTGGATATGGCGAGTGAAGCTACAGTACAGGCAGCTTTGGACAAGGTAAGGATGGGATACATCAGCCTTGGATACGGAGAGTGAAGCTACAGTACAGGCAGCTTTGGATAAGGTAAGGATGGGATACATCAGCCTTGGATACGGAGAGTGAAGCTACTGTACAGGCAGCTTTGGATAAGGTAAGGATGGGATACATCAGCCTTGGATACGGAGAGTAAAGCTACAGTACAGGCAGCTTTGGATAAGGTAAGGATGGGATACATCAGCCCTGGATACAGAGAGTGAAGCTACTGTACAGGCAGCTTTGGATAAGGTAAGGATGGGATACATCAGCCTTGGATACAGAGAGTGAAGCTACTGTACAGGCAGCTTTGGACAAGGTAAGGATGGGATACATCAGCCTTGGATATGGCGAGTGAAGCTACAGTACAGGCAGCTTTGGATTGGTAAGGATGGGATACATCAGCCTTGGATACGGAGAGTGAAGATACTGTACAGGCAGCTTTGGATAAGGTAAGGATGGGATACATCAGCCTTGGATACGGAGAGTGAAGCTACTGTACAGGCAGCTTTGGACAAGGTAAGGATGGGATACATCAGCCCTGGATACGGAGAGTGAAGCCACAGTACAGGCAGCTTTGG
Organism: Ophiura sarsii; assembly: GCA_035610835.1. NCBI lineage: Eukaryota > Metazoa > Echinodermata > Ophiuroidea > Amphilepidida > Ophiuridae > Ophiura > Ophiura sarsii. Next base: position 4,904,050 of record CM069443.1, read on the forward strand.
ATAAGGTAAGGATGGGATACATCAGCCCTGGATACGGAGAGTGAAGCTACTGTACAGGCAGCTTTGGATAAGGTAAGGATGGGATACATCAGCCTTGGATACGGAGAGTGAAGCTACTGTACAGGCAGCTTTGGATAAGGTAAAGATGGGATACATCAGCCTTGGATATGGCGAGTGAAGCTACAGTACAGGCAGCTTTGGACAAGGTAAGGATGGGATACATCAGCCTTGGATATGGCAAGTGAAGCTACAGTACAGGCAGCTTTGGATAGGTGAGGATGGGATACATCAGCCTTGGATACGGAGAGTGAAGCTACTGTACAGGCAGCTTTGGACAAGGTAAGGATGGGATACATCAGCCTTGGATACGGAGAGTGAAGCTACAGTACAGGCAGCTTTGGATAAGGTAAGGATAGGATACATCAGCCTTGGATACGGAGAGTGAAGCTACAGTACAGGCAGCATTGGATAAGGTAAGGATGGGATACATCAGCCTTGGATACGGAGAGTGAAGCTACAGTACAGGCAGCTTTGGAAAGGTAAGGATGGGATACATCAGCCTTGGATACGGAGAGTGAAGCTACTGTACAGGCAGCTTTGGATAGGAAAGGATGGGATACATCAGCCTTGGATACGGAGAGTGAAGCTACAGTACAGGCAGCTTTGGATAAGGTAAGGATGGGATACATCAGCCCTGGATACGGAGAGTGAAGCTACTGTACAGGCAGCTTTGGATAAGGTAAGGATAGGATACATCAGCCTTGGATACGGAGAGTGAAGTTACTGTACAGGCAGCTTTGGATAAGGTAAGGATGAGATACATCAGCCTTGGATACGGAGAGTGAAGCTACTGTACAGGCAGCTTTGGATAAGGTAAGGATAGGATACATCAGCCCTGGATACGGAGAGTGAAGCTACAGTACAGGCAGCTTTGGATAAGGTAAGGATGGGATACATCAGCCCTGGATACGGAGGGTGAAGCTACAGTACAGGCAGCTTTGGATAAGGTAAGGATGGGATACATCAGCCTTGGATACAGAGAGTGAAGCTACAGTACAGGCAGCTTTGGATATGGTAAGGATGGGATACATCAGCCTTGGATACGGAGAGTGAAGCTACTGTACAGGCAGCTTTGGATATGGTAAGGATGGGATACATCAGCCTTGGATACGGAGAGTGAAGCTACTGTACAGGCAGCTTTGGATAAGGTAAAGATGGGATACATCAGCCTTGGATATGGCGAGTGAAGCTACAGTACAGGCAGCTTTGGATAAGGTAAGGATGGGATACATCAGCCTTGGATACGGAGAGTGAAGCTACTGTACAGGCAGCTTTGGATACAGTAAGGATGGGATACATCAGCCTTGGATACGGAGAGTGAAGCTACAGTACAGGCAGCTTTGGATAAGGTAAGGATGGGATACATTAGCCTTGGATACGGAGAGTGAAGCTACAGTACAGGCAGCTTTGGATATGGTAAGGATGGGATACATCAGCCTTGGATACGGAGAGTGAAGATACTGTACAGGCAGCTTTGGATAAGGAAAGGATGGGATACATCAGCCTTGGATACGGAGAGTGAAGCTACAGTACAGGCAGCTTTGGATATGGTAAGGATGGGATACATCAGCCTTGGATACGGAGAGTGAAGATACTGTACAGGCAGCTTTGGATAAGGTAAGGATGGGATACATCAGCCTTGGATACGGAGAGTGAAGCTACTGTACAGGCAGCTTTGGACAAGGTAAGGATGGGATACATCAGCCCTGGATACGGAGAGTGAAGCTACAGTACAGGCAGCTTTGGATAAGGTAAGGATGGGATACATCAGCCCTGGATACGGAGAGTGAAGCTACTGTACAGGCAGCTTTGGATAAGGTAAGGATGGGATACATCAGCCTTGGATACGGAGAGTGAAGCTACTGTACAGGCAGCTTTGGATAAGGTAAAGATGGGATACATCAGCCTTGGATATGGCGAGTGAAGCTACAGTACAGGCAGCTTTGGACAAGGTAAGGATGGGATACATCAGCCTTGGATACGGAGAGTGAAGCTACAGTACAGGCAGCTTTGGATAAGGTAAGGATGGGATACATCAGCCTTGGATACGGAGAGTGAAGCTACTGTACAGGCAGCTTTGGATAAGGTAAGGATGGGATACATCAGCCTTGGATACGGAGAGTAAAGCTACAGTACAGGCAGCTTTGGATAAGGTAAGGATGGGATACATCAGCCCTGGATACAGAGAGTGAAGCTACTGTACAGGCAGCTTTGGATAAGGTAAGGATGGGATACATCAGCCTTGGATACAGAGAGTGAAGCTACTGTACAGGCAGCTTTGGACAAGGTAAGGATGGGATACATCAGCCTTGGATATGGCGAGTGAAGCTACAGTACAGGCAGCTTTGGATTGGTAAGGATGGGATACATCAGCCTTGGATACGGAGAGTGAAGATACTGTACAGGCAGCTTTGGATAAGGTAAGGATGGGATACATCAGCCTTGGATACGGAGAGTGAAGCTACTGTACAGGCAGCTTTGGACAAGGTAAGGATGGGATACATCAGCCCTGGATACGGAGAGTGAAGCCACAGTACAGGCAGCTTTGGATAAGGTAAGGATGGGATACATCAGCCCTGGATACGGAGAGTGAAGCTACTGTACAGGCAGCTTTGGATAAGGTAAGGATGGGATACATCAGCCTTGGATACGGAGAGTGAAGCTACTGTACAGGCAGCTTTGGATAAGGTAAAGATGGGATACATCAGCCTTGGATATGGCGAGTGAAGCTACAGTACAGGCAGCTTTGGACAAGGTAAGGATGGGATACATCAGCCTTGGATATGGCAAGTGAAGCTACAGTACAGGCAGCTTTGGATAGGTGAGGATGGGATACATCAGCCTTGGATACGGAGAGTGAAGCTACTGTACAGGCAGCTTTGGACAAGGTAAGGATGGGATACATCAGCCTTGGATACGGAGAGTGAAGCTACAGTACAGGCAGCTTTGGATAAGGTAAGGATAGGATACATCAGCCTTGGATACGGAGAGTGAAGCTACAGTACAGGCAGCATTGGATAAGATAAGGATAGGATACATCAGCCTTGGATATGGCGAGTGAAGCTACAGTACAGGCAGCTTTGGAAAGGTAAGGATGGGATACATCAGCCTTGGATACGGAGAGTGAAGCTACTGTACAGGCAGCTTTGGATAGGAAAGGATGGGATACATCAGCCTTGGATACGGAGAGTGAAGCTACTGTACAGGCAGCTTTGGACAAGGTAAGGATGGGATACATCAGCCCTGGATACGGAGAGTGAAGCTACAGTACAGGCAGCTTTGGACAAGGTAAGGATGGGATACATCAGCCTTGGATACGGAGAGTGAAGCTACAGTATAGGCACCTTTGGATAAGGTAAGGATGGGATACATCAGCCCTGGATACGGAGAGTGAAGCTACAGTACAGGCAGCTTTGGACAAGATAAGGATGGGATACATCAGCCTTGGATACGCAGAGTGAAGCTACAGTACAGGCAGCTTTGGATAAGGTAAGGATGGGATACATCAGCCTTGGATATGGAGAGTGAAGCTACTGTACAGGCAGCCTTGGATAAGGTAAGGATGGGATACATCAGCCTTGGATACGGAGAGTGAAGCTACAGTACAGGCAGCTTTGGATAAGGTAAGGATGGGGTACATCAGCCCTGGATACGGAGAGTGAAGCTACAGTACAGGCAGCTTTGGATAAGGTAAGGATGGGATACATCAGCGACTGGATACGGAGAGTGAAGCTACAGTACAGGCAGCTTTGGACAAGGTAAGGATGGGATACATCAGCCTTGGATACGGAGAGTGAAGCTACAGTACAGGCAGCTTTGGATAAGGTAAGGATGGGATACATCAGCCCTGGATACGGAGAGTGAAGCTACAGTACAGGCAGCTTTGGACAAGGTAAGGATGGGATACATCAGCCTTGGATACGGAGAGTGAAGTTACTGTACAGGCAGCTTATCTACCTTATGGTGGGAAATAGTGAGATGGAAGATTTTGATACCCTTAGCACATGGGTAGGCGTTGTAACATCTACCTACTTATACCGAACATTGTATGGGCGGCCAATGGGGATAAAGTATATTGAATATACTTGTAATTTGTAAGAGATTTATAAATTATGATAACATTTTTGTAATGAATATTAATTAGTAATATGAATATTCATGATTAATGTGGGATCCTCTTGGATCATCTCGGTTCAACCTGGACCATTTCAGTTAAATCTGGATCATTCATATTCATGCTAATTAAAATTTATATTGCTAATTAATTAATTAATTATTCATATTGCTAGTAAATATTCATATTGTAAATTAGTATTCATTATAAAATTATAATTGATCTCTTTACCCTGATTTTAGACTATATTCAATATATTAATCCCATTGGCCGCCCATACAATGTTCGGTATAAGTGGATGTTATAACGCCTACTTAGTACATGCCTGCATGATTGATAGCACATTGTGGTGAATACCATGGATCCTTACAAGTTTGTATATGTGAGGGTTCCTTTATAACATTCTTAGATTGAAAAGTACACTTTTGAACCATCATAAATTATACCTATCAAAACTATAATTTGCAACTAAGAATGCTGACAGTACAAACATCTTGTATAGCCAGATTTTGTAGATGCATTCTAGTGAGAAAATAAAAGATTAAGAAGATACAACAGGAAACCACTTTAGCAAATATTTAATACAAACTATAATTTGTGCACCTTTTACCATGCTTTTACCATGTTTACAGGCGGAACAAGGTCGCACCACAATTGTCATAGCCCACAGATTATCAACAGTCAAGAATGCTGATTTGATCTGTGCCTTTAAAGATGGCATCATTGTAGAGAAAGGCAAACATGATGAGCTGATGAAGATGACAGAGGGGATCTATAGGGGATTAGTGATGAAACAATCAAAGAAAGAGGAGGAACAGAAGGAGATAATGGAGGAGGAAGGTGAAGAAGGTAAAGGAAAGGAAACATTTTTTTAGGCAATTAGAAGAGATATGAACCAATGTAACAAATACTAAGGGAACAGGAAGGAAGTGCTGTTCTCCGTAGCCAGAACAATATTATCTTTTTTTTTCTTCTTTTTTTCTTTCTTTTTTTTCTCATCATTCTTTATTCAATCATTAAAAAATACAGTAAAATTGATAAAAAGAACGTACATAAAACCCAGGACACGATGTTGGTCCGTCAATGACCAGCAATGACCGACCAACATACAAGCAGGGAAAGACAGGACAGGACAAGATAATACAAACATCATCATTATAAATAATTTAAGATTTGAATCAGGTATATGGCGGAGACCTGAAGCCATTGCGCACTGCGTGAAGGTTCTTGGGTCATATTTTTAGACATGGGGCTGTGTCCCATTGGGGCTCGTTTCGAGCATTCCAGATCGTGTAACTGCACAGCAATGAGATTTTACTAATCTCTTTAATGACAGGATTGGACAGTTTTGACCCGACAAACCTAAACGCAGTACGCAGTCTCTTCAGATTCTCATCAGTGACAAGACCCCTCGACCCGATCTCGACGCAGTTGAGGTTGCATTTAAAACCGTTATTTGATATATCAGCTTGGAGTGTTTGATACCGCTCAATTTTACGTTTGTGAGCCTTTGCGATATTGGTTTCAAATGGAACAGTAAGCTCGAATATATGAACAGATTTGTCATTTTCATTAAAATGCACAAGATCGGGACATTGAGCAGTAGGTACAATATTTGGGGGGATTGTACCACCTGTGATTGTGTGGCCAGGGAGGTCAACATATATTGCACAATTATTATTATTTGATTTCTGGAGCTCATGTGCCAAATGAGACAGAATACTGTTATGCCTCCAGGTAAACCTAGATTGTTCAAGAGATATTGCACAATAATTAAGGACATGTAGGAGAGTCTGCGTATTTTGACACAGTTTGCATTTAGTATTGGTTCTCTTACCCCAGGTGCGGAGGTTGGTAAAGGTAGGGAGAAAATCAATGCATGATCTAACGGCAAAACTCAGAACGCCACGTGGTAGGTTATATATCATTGATTTCCATGTGAGATCGCTCTTTTCTGAATCAATAAGCTTTAACATGTTTCCCTGGACTTTCAAAGGTTGGACATGTTGCCTCCATTTATCAAGGCGGTGGTTCTTAAGCTCATTCTTGATATTTGTTTTGAATGACTTCCACTTGGATTTTGCTCGGATTTTGCTCGATATAACACCTATTAATGATGACTTTACTCAAGAGGGTAAAACTAAATGAAAGGTGGACAAATCAAATGCTTACCATTGTATTCAAATGTTTGAAAAATATTAGTCCAAATTATGTATCATCCCAATTTGATTTTGTATATAATAGTCATACTTGTACAACAAGAAATCATACATCAAATTCTCTCTTGATTCGCAAATCTAATAGCAATTCTGGTGAGCATACATTTCATGCCAGAGCTTCTACTCTTTGGAACAATGTTTCACAAAAAAATATGTATTGAGTTGAGAAATATATCACTAAGTCAATTTAAGTCATGTATCACTACTTCAAACTAAATGATTATTATTTAGTATATATAGTATTATATTATTTTATATTTTGTGTACATACCTTTTCTTTTCTTCTTTGTAAATAATCTGTTTATGTATGCATACAACGAGGGCCTACTTGGAAAGCAGTGTTTGACACTGAAGTCTTTTACCCTTAATAAATAAAGCATGAATAAATAGTTCTAAATAAGGAAGTGTGACTCCTCCAATTATATTTATACTAATTAGCTTAAGCCAACAAGCTCTGTTATGGTGGAAATTGACATATAATGTTCACGGCAAAGTGGTTCACTTATTTGTGACATATCACAACTGAAGTGGTTGAACATAAAGAATTATGAGCAATACACTCATGTTATTTGTTGGTGACATAACTAAGGACAAACAATGTCTGTATCACATACATTTTGGGAATATAGCTATGCTATAGGCCTATGCATTTTTAGCCAGAACATTATTATCTGCTGATATTATAACACCTTTATGCCAGAGCTTCTACTGAACAATGTTTCACAAAAAATATGTATTGAGTTGAGAAATATATCACTAAGTCAATTTAAGTCATGTATCACTACTTCAAACTTAATGATTATTATTTAGTATATATTGTATTATATTATTTTATATCATGTGTACGTACCTTTTCTTTTCTTCTTTGTAAATAATCTGTTTATGTATGCATACAATGAGGGCCTACTTGGAAAGCAGTGTTGGACACTGAGGTATTTTACCCATAATAAATAAAGCATAAATAAATAGTTCTAAATAAGTGACTCCTCCAATTATATTTATACTAATTAGCTTAAGCCAACAAGCTCTGTTTAAGTGGAAATTGACATCTAATTTTGACGGCAAAAGGGTTCACTTATTTGTGACATATACAACTGAAATGGTTGAACATAAAGAATTATGAGCAATACACTCATGTTATTTGTTGGTGACATAACTAAGGACAAACCAGGTCTGTCTCACATACACAAACAATGTCTGTATCACATACATTTTGGGAATATAGCTAAGCTATAATAGGCCTATGCATTCTTAGCCAGAACAATATTATCAGCTGATATTATAACACCTATTTAATGATATGATGACTTTACGCAAGTGGGTAAAACTAAATGAAAGGTGGACAAATCAAATGCCTAACATTGTATTCAAATGTTTGAAAAATATCAGTCCAAATTATTTATCATCCCAATTTGGTTTTGTACACAATAGTCATACTTGTACAACAAGAAATCATACATCAAATTCTCTCTTGATTCGCAAATCTAATAGCAATTCTGGTGAGCATACATTTCATGCCAGAGCTTCTTCTCTTTGGAACAATGTTTCGTATCGAGTATGAGAAATATGCCACTAAGTCAATTTAAGCCATGTATCACTACTTCAAACTAAATGATTATTATTTAGTATATGGTATTATATTATGTTATATTATGTACATACCTTTTCATTTCTTTTTGTAAATAATCTGTTTATGTATGCATACAATGAGGGCCTACTTGGAAAGCAGTGTTGGACACTGAGGTATTTTATCCTTAATAAATAAAGCATAAATAAATAGTTCTAAATAAGTGACTCCTCCAATTATATTTATACTAATTAGCTTAAGCCAACAAGCTCTGTTATGGTGGAAATTGACATCTAATGTTCACGGCAAAGTGGTTCACTTATTTGTGACATATCACAACTGAAGTGATTGAACATAAAGAATTATGAGCAATACACTCATGTTATTTGTTGGTGACATAACTAAGGCCAAACAAGGTCTGTCTCACATACACAAACAATGTCTGTATCACATACATTTTGGGAATATAGCTAAGCTATAATAGGCCTATGCATTCTTAGCCAGAACAATATTATCAGCTGATATTATAACACCTATTTAATGATATGATGACTTTACGCAAGTGGGTAAAACTAAATGAAAGGTGGACAAATCAAATGCCTAACATTGTATTCAAATGTTTGAAAAATATCAGTCCAAATTATGTATCATCCCAATTTGATTTTGTACATAATAGTCATACTTGTACAACAAGAAATCATACATCAAATACTCTATTGATTCCCAAATCTAATAGCAATTCTGGTAAGCATACATTTCATGCCAGAGCTTCTACTGAACAATGTTTCACAAAAAATATGTATTGAGTTGAGAAATATATCACTAAGTCAATTTAAGTCATGTATCACTACTTCAAACTAAATGATTATTATTTAGTATATATAGTATTATATTATTTTATATTATGTGTACATACCTTTTCTTTTCTTCTTTGTAAATAATCTGTTTATGTATGCATACAATGAGGGCCTACTTGGAAAGCAGTGTTGGACACGAAGTATTTTACCCTTAATAAATAAAGCATAAATAAATAGTTCTAAATAAGTAAGTGTGACTCCTCCAATTATATTTATACTAATTAGCTTAAGCCAACAAGCTCTGTTTAAGTGGAAATTGACATCCATTTTTAACGGCAAAGTGGTGCACTTTTGTGTGACATATCACAACTGAAGTGATTGAACATAAAGAATTATGAGCAAAACACTCATGTTATTTGTTGGTGACATAACTAAGGCCAACAAGGTCTGTCTCACCTACACAAACATGGCCTGTATCACATACATTTTGGGAATATAGCTATGCTATAATAGGCCTATGCATTTTTAGCCAGAACAATATGATTGGCTGATATTAGAACACATAATAATGCTATGATGACTTTACTCAAGTGGGTCAAACTAAATGGAAGGTGGACAAATCAAATGCTTACCATTGTATTCAAATATTTGAAAAATATCAGTCCAAATATTTATCATGACAATTTGATTTTGTACATAATAGTCATACTTATACAACAAGAAATCATACATCAAATACTCTGTCGATTCCCAAATCTAATATCAATTCTGGTAAGCGTACATTTCATGCCAGAGCTTCTTCTCTTTGACACAATGTTTCACCAAAAATACGTATTGAGTATGGGAAATATGTCACTAAGTCAATTTAAGCCATGTATCACTACTTCAAGGCTGAATGATTATTATTTAGTACATGGTATTATAATATGTTACATTATGTGTACATACCTTTTATTTTCTTCTTTGTAAATAATCTGTTTATGTATGCATACAACAAGGGCCTACTTGGAAAGCAGTGTTTGACACTGAAGTCTTTTACCCTTAATAAATAAAGCATAAATAAATAGTTCTATATATATAAGTGACTCCTCCAATTATATTTATACTAATTAGCTTAAGCCAACAAGCTCTGTTTAAGTGGAAATTGAAAATCTAATTTTGACGGCAAAAGGGTTCACTTGTGTGACATATACAACTGAAGTGGTTGAACATAAAGAATTGTGAGCAATACACTCATGTTATTTGTTGGTGACATAACTAAGGACAAACAAGGTCTGTCTCACGTACACAAACAATGTCTGTATCACATACATTTAGGGAATATAGCTATGCTATAGGCCTATGCATTTTTAGCCAGAACAATATTATCAGCTGATATTAGAACTCCTATTAATGCTATGATGACTTTACTCAAGTGGGTAAAACTATATGAAAGGTGGACAAATCAAATGCTTACTATTGTATTCAAATGTTTGAAAAACATCAGTCCAAATTATTTATCATCCCAATTTGATTTTGTACATAATAGTCATACTTATACAACAAGAAATCATACATCAAATACTCTATTGATTCCCAAATCTAATATCAATTCTGGTAAGCGTACATTTCATGCCAGAGCTTCTTCTCTTTGGAACAATGTTTCACCAAAAATACGTATTGAGTATGAGAAATATGTCACTAAGTCAATTTAAGCCATGTATCACTACTTCAAACTAAATTATTATTATTTAGTATATGGTATTATATTATGTTATATATTATGTACATACCTTTTATTTTCTTTGTAAATAATCTGTTTATGTATGCATAAAATGAGGGCCTACTTGGAAAGCAGTGGTGGACACTGAAGTATTTTACCCTCAATATATAAAGCATAAATAAATAGTTCTAAATAAGTAGGTGTGACTCCTCCAATTATATTTATACTAATTAGCTTAAGCCAACAAGCTCTGTTTAAGTGGAAATTGACATCTAATGTTGACGGCAAAATGGTTCACTTATTTGTGACATATACAACTGAAGGGATTGAACATAAAGAATTATGAGCAATACACTCATGTTATTTGTTGGTGACATAACTAAGGACAAACAAGGTCTGTCTTACATATACAAACAAGGTCTGTATCACATACATTTTGGGAATATAGCTATGCTATAATAGGCCTATGCATCTTCAGCGAGAACAATATGATTGGCTGATATTAGAACACATAATAATGCTATGATGACTTTACTCAAGTGGGTAAAACTAAGTGGAAGGTGGACAAATCAAATGCTTACTATTGTAGTCAGATATTTAAAAATTATCAGTCCAAATTATTTATCATGACAATTTGATTTTGTACATAATAGTTCTTGTACAACAAGAAATCATACATCAAATACTCTATTGGTTCCAAAATCTAATAGCCATTCTGGTAAGCATACATTTCATGCCAGAGCTTCTTCTCTTTGGAACAATGTTTCACCAAAAATAGCTTTGCTAAGTGTAGATTTCTTATTTTGGTATTGTGTTTTTGGTCCATCCCCCCCCCCCCCCACCACTTTTTGCAGCCAACACAACTAAAAAACTATTAAAAAACCAAGGGCTCCGATCGTGTAGGGTTATGCAGCAAAAGAGACTCCACATGCGTGGGTATGTGAGACAGAATGGTGTTATAACTAATATATTTATTTGGGACATTGCCACTAAGAACTTTACTCATACTTGAATTCAAATATATGTTGGCTGAGAATACATATACAGTTACGGTATATGTCACATCAAAACGGACCACTTTGCCATGAGGAGAAGTGGTTAAGATTACATTCAACTCACATCTAGAAATCACATGCTTTTAATGATGGTATTGTCAACTGACATTGCTACCACAGTTTGTGTCTTTTACACTTCTTCAAGCCATGTAAATGCTAGGTAATTAACTATATTTGTTTGAATTGTTAAATCCCTAATTAGCCTGGCCTTACACTTATATTAGCTTCATTGCTCTGTTATATTTTTGACACTGTAAACAATATAGCTATCAAGGCAGATGACCATGTCATGAAGAGGTCTAAATCCAGAGGCAAATCACGTAAATCACGAATGCTGTCTAGAATGTCTATTAAATCTTTTAAACGCGCCCCAGAAGATAACAAGGTATGTAGCCTGCAATGAACACTAAATCACCTGTCAATAAATAAACAAGTTTGCTTAATTATCTTTCTCCCTCACACATATGAAATGAAAATGGACTGTATTTAACTTACTTTACAATATCTAAGACTATAGAAGATAAGACGACATAATGAATATAGTAATTCACTGCGTCAACCCGATGTGGCGCTGCATCCCCTATCCCTACACACATAACACTGATGATCTCTATCTTACCTATATTTATAACATGCAAGTCTGCTGATGACTTTGAAAAAAAGATGCCCTTGACAAGCTTTTCTTTTGACCATAATGAAAGACACACGTTTCTCACCCACTGTCAATACTTGAGCTAATGAGATAGTAGTCTTTTTTTTATGAACCCACCATGATCAATGATTGAAATGCTTATACATGTAGTCTGGTTCAAAGACTCTCTGCAATATATTTGGCTCGTTATAGAGACTAGGATACATAACCATCATGAATAGGCAGCAATCTTTACATAGTCATCTCTTTGGATGTTTATTTACAGAATGATGAGAAGAAGATACAAAAAGATGAGGATGAGGATGTGAGCAAACATTTCAGTGTAACGCGAGTGATGAGACTCAACGCTCCTGAATGGCACTATATGCTGTTTGGGTTACTTGCATCAGTAGTAGCAGGAGGAGTGTCTCCAGCATTTGCAATCATCTTCACTAAAGTTCTTGAGGTACTGATTTATCAGCAATAGCCACGTTGATATATTAAAGGTATATTATGTGATTTTTTTCCAGGGAACGCCCTCAATCCTCGATGAAGAAAAAAATGAAAGCAGATTTTCTTGCAGATTTATATTTCTGATCATAAATCGTACATACATTCCAAGTTACAGGGTGATACGATTCTTAATTACTTCAAAATCATGGTTTTAGAGTGAAAATAAACTGTCGGAGTCTGCGCCAACAACTTATTTACACTCTAAATTCACTCTAAAACCATACTCTTATTTATGTACATTCGGAACCAACAGTTTTGATTACCATGTTTTTTCCGCTATCAAAATTCCATATTTGAGGGTTGTGTGTAAATGTGTTGGTATAACAAGTCAACATCTGAATTAAGTTGAAATAACAGAAAATGCCTCATAATGATGCGTTTTTGTTAGATTGGTATGGTTATGAGTTTTAATTCTAAACATGATTTGTTTCTTTATTATTCCAATGATATAATTTACAGACTTATTCATTACCTGATCCTGATGAAATCAACGCAAGAATATCACTATTATGTGGGTTATTTGTAACTATTGGTGTGGTCGCCTTTATAGCACATGTTGTAAAGGTGAGTAAGGTACATTGTGATGGATAATAACAAAGTTTAGGGTGCATGAAAATTGTACATGTACAAAAGAGTTATAGTGCATGTCATATTTTAATACAGCATTACTTGCATATCGTTGAGAAATATTTGTCCTCTTTTTTTTGATCATTTAATATTTTGCAAAGGACTGACATGCAAGAAAGTCCAGTATCCATAGGCTCACTTCATACATAAAATGCTTGTTTTTCAAGGGTTATCCATAATGAATAAAGAGAAAGTTCAATTAAGTTATTTACAATGGCCCAGTGGCATAACCAGAGGCCCCCCCCCCCCCCCCACCCCACCCCAATATCGACGGTCTGTCGGTTCATTTGACGAGAGGAATAGTGGAATTATGATGGTCAAAAGTACACAGACGGAGGAAAAAATTGCGCGCTATGCCCGCATGTGTCATCCATCCTGGGTCCTCCAACATGGATGACCTTGTTTTAGTCCACTTGGCCAAGGGTCACACGCCCGCAATTAACAAATCCGTGCACAGTTATCACCCCACTGCAGGTCTAAATAGTTCACCTGCACAAAGACTCTTTGGACATCGAACACGCACACTGCTACCCTGACTATGACTATTCATATAATAAATTTTCCACGACCAAGTTGAGTCTGTAAAATGGCTGACGTTGGATTATCGTTGGATTTAGTAAAGCAATTGCAATCAAACCAACAGTATTTGAAAGCCAACTAAATTATCTACTACATGTATCTTATACAAACATTAATACCAAATACTGCATGTTTGATGAAAGTAATGATGTTTGAACACATGCACTATTTTGTATGGGACACCCTGTAATAGTGTATATTATTATTATTATTAATTCTCTAAATCTTGATTGTATTTGTTATTGGTTTCATTTTGATTTGTTTATACAGGGTGTGGCACTCGGCAAGTCAGGGGAAGAACTTACATTAAGACTAAGACACATGACATTCAAAGCTATGCTAAGACAGGTTAGATGAATATAATAGCTCTCATGTAATTATTTCGTCGCTGTTCTGACATACCGGCACATCTCTTTATTTATTTCTGTTGTGATGTGCCGGTATGTCAGAACAGCGACGATTTGATTAGTCCCCTTCAGAATCCCCGATCTGTGTTAACCCTAACCCTATTGAGTACTGCAAATTACTACGATGCATTGTGTTTGTGTCACCCACCAGCATGGCAGTTTTACGATGAAATAATGGCCCCAGGCTATATACTTGGCAAAGTATACTGAGCCAAGTATGGTTGACCCCCGTGGCCTAGTGGAAAGTCACTCTCCTCTGAGCTCAGAGGTCCGGGGTTCGAGCCCCGGGCGTGGCGGCCCTTTTTCGGGGCGCTTTTTTGGCCACGAAAAACAAATTCGATAGGAAAGGTACCTCGGGGGTTAGGGTTAATGTATAATTTAGGTTCTACCTATGAGTAAGCTATTATAGCTATACTTCTATTGTGTGAGTTACACCATTATGTTCTCACTTCCTTAACACTTTTGGACCGGTGATTTGACATTTCGTCGGTAATAAATCTTCTAAGGATGTGTCTATTTCCCACTATGTGGTCCAATTAAAAGACTGCAAAGGACATCATTAGGCCCCAAGGGCATAAACTAACCTTCATAACCCTGAAAATGGACCACATAGTCAGAGGTTGACAAAATCTTAGATGATTTATTACCGGCGAAATGTCAAAATCCCCGGTCCAAATGTGTTAAGGGATGGGAACATAATGACAGATTTATTCTGTAATACACACACACTATGGGCTGTCCTACCTCTTGTAGGATTCAAATTTCTTACTATACCTTGGCACCTACAGCCTAAACATGATCTATTAAAGGTATATTATGTGATCTTTTCCAGAGGACGCCCTCAATCCTCGAAAAAAAATTGGAAGCAGATTTTCTTGCAGATTTACTTTTCTGATCATAAATCATGAATATATTCCAAATTACAGAGCGATACGATTCCTAATAACCTCAAAATCATGGTTTTAGAGTGAATTTAGAGTAACATTTTGAAAAATAGATTGTACCGCTCAGTACAATCTATTTTTAAACCATGATTTTGAAGTAATTAGGAATCATATCGATCTGTAACTTAGAGGATCTTTATGATTATGATCAAAAATGCAAATCTGCAAGAAAATCTGCTTTCATAGTAAAAATCAATGATAGAGGACGCTACTTGGAAAATATCACATAATATGCCTTTAAAGGTATATTGGTGTTTCGATTGCTGGCCCAATTTTCAACTTGATGTTTTCTATTCTACATGAAGGGTCAAAACATGGTTTGAAAAAGATATCTAAATTATCTTTAAAAGATGATCGAACCCAATATGCTGCTAAAGTACAACTAATTCTGTTTCAAACAACATATGAAACTATTCAAGATTATAGGCTTAATCAATGTCCATTAAAATCTAAATAGATACATTTCAACTAATTACACCAGACACCCAACGCATGAGAAATTCAACCAACTCATGAGTTCTCCAAAAGCGCTGATATTAAAAACCTTGCTCAATTTGTATTCACTGCAATGACGATAAGAGAAGATATTGAATTTAATTGATATGTTTTGTATTTTATTGCATCCTTTTATAGCATAGCAAGGTAAAGATTGTTTAATGTACAGCGTATTTATAATTTTGTGTATACCATGTATTATGAAGGGCCAGAGCCATATATATACAATAAATAAAATGAATGAATGAGTGAGTGATAGCTATCCAAAACATTGTTTATATGATCATATGCAGTGATCAAGTAGGCCTAAATGTTTGAAATAAAAAACATATTGAATGTAGTTTTCTTAGTTGACATACTTATGGCCATGAGCTGATCTTTTGAAAGAGGATTTATTTATGGCCATGTGTTTTGAACTCGCCACCCTTCCCGTTGCATGTCCAGATTTTTACATTTTACACCATTTGAGATTCGAATTAACATATCGCAATAATTACTTGTTCTACCCCATAAAAAGTATATATTTTCTGAAAGGTAATCTCACAAGGAATCCAAATATGCGATTGGAATTTGCATAGGACCTAATGGAAACATCTTGTGATTTAGAATGTTCAAAGAATATAGATTTTTTTCATATTTTGATTAATGCTCAATATTTTTTTTATTCCTATCCCAATCATCATTTTACTGTGCATATTAGTTCCTCATGCAATTTACCCATCAGAACATAATGTTTGTCAAGGGTAACTTGTTGAAATATACTATATCGGGAAGTAAATGAGCGCAAACGTTTACATTTCATATTTATTAGAGTTTTCACATATATTTTTTTGGCTATTCACCCTATCCTGATTTAAGCGGAATTTTTGAATTCCCCTATTCAAGAGCTTTCCAAAAATGTATAATTTTGCTATCATCGGTTAAATAATTCTGTTGTTATAGTCATGTATGTAAAACCGATGAATTAGGGCAAGTTCACTGTGTAGTGAATAGGGAAAAAGCCAAGGACAATGCAATCGATTCGTGATTACAATTGTTACGTAATAGTTGACACGTTTGTTGAAACAGAAACTTATAGAATATAAAACAATCTATAAAATGAGAGCAAAATCATGTTTGTACCATACAGAGATGAGGAGTTATTGTAATTTGAACGTAGAATTGGGAACATTTTCTATATTCCCCATAGAGATTGTACACAACGCCACCACCACCGCCGCCACCGTCGCCACCCTTGACTTTCGAAATATAATCAATCATATCTCAGCCAAACAGTTTTAGAAATACCTGATTTATTCACACAATGTAGCTAGATAAATAAGCTTTCTAATGATACCTAAACAATAGCTCTACCACATTTAGTTATTGAGTTAATAGAGAGAGATGGATGATTCATCACAAAAAATGCAACGCCGCCACCCTTTTCGGGTGGTCAGTTCAAAACGCATGGCCTTATGGAATCCTTCACAATGGGCTACTCCAGGTTGCTGTTTGAAGTTAGTGTCAGCATATAAAGTAGTTATGACCCTCATCATTTGGTATAATGTGAACTACCCTTTATATGTGAAGTGATTAGCTAGCTGTTTGATATTAATATATTTTTATCACATCCATTATTTACAGGATATAAGCTGGTTTGATGATGATAAAAATAATACAGGGTCATTGGTAGCAAGACTAGCAACAGAAACATCTCAAGTGAAAGGAGTAAGTCAGGCATTCATCTAAATAACACTTTAATTACTTTTAGAGTCATTAGAGTATAAT
The DNA here is from genome assembly GCA_035610835.1 of Ophiura sarsii. Lineage (NCBI taxonomy): Eukaryota > Metazoa > Echinodermata > Ophiuroidea > Amphilepidida > Ophiuridae > Ophiura > Ophiura sarsii. Next base: position 4,921,527 of record CM069443.1, read on the forward strand.
ACTTGACTCAATCTGATAGTCTAAAATATTCTTGACTTGACCGAAGTCCTTTGTATCTTGAACCATGTCAGATGGCTTGAACTGATGTTAATCAATTTCCCATATTAAGACAAAGATACGACTAGACAATCATGAGATGAATACAGGATGAAAATGTGACCAAAGAAAAATCAGTAACTTGACTTTAGCTAGGCAATGAGTTGACTTTTAAAAGTCCAGCTGCACCCTATTGCAATGAAGTGACGTGATTGAAGGAAAATTGAGAAAGACTTTTCTTCACTCTAGTCAAATCTTCCTGTGATTTGAGTTTAGACTTTCGATAGAATTTAAGTTTAGACTTTAGACAGACTTTTGACAAAATTAGTGATTTAATTCACTGCAAATATTTTAATATTTGTTTTGTACTATCTATAGGTGACTGGATCCCGTATTGGGTTTATCCTAGAAGGTTTATGCAATATGGGTGTGGCCTTAATCATCTCATTCTACTATGGATGGCAGCTTACATTGTTAGTACTAGGATTTCTACCATTCATTGCATTCGCCGGTGTCGTCCAAGCTACGAGTCGATCTGGCGATACTATAGCTCAAAATGTTGATCAGGAAGATGTCGCTAAGGTAAGGATGTATAGACAACAGGGATGTAAAACTTCCTAAAATTTCTGGAAACAGGGCCATAAAAAAAAAAATATATAGCGATGGAAATACCCACATGACTTTCCACCCGGGGTAGACATTCCCGGGTAGACCAACCCTAAGTTGACCAACCCTAAGTCGACCAACCCTGGGTGGACTACAATAGCGCCCTCACGGAATAAAAACCATACTACTGTTTAAAAAACACCTTGGAAACTATATTCATTCTAAATTATATGTTAAAAAACTCAGGGGGTTAGGGTTAATCATTCTAAAACAACCCCGGGACTGTCCAGCCCCGGGACTGCTAACCCTAACCCTAACCCTAACCCTAACCCTAACCCTAACCCTAACCCTAACCCTAACCCTAACCCTAACCCTAACCCTAACCCTAACCCTAACGCTAACCCTAACCCTAACCCTAACCCTAACCCTAACCCTAACCCTTACCCTGAACCCTGAACCCTGAACCCTGAACCCTGAACCCTGAACCCTGAACCCTGAACCCTGAACCCTGAACCCTGAACCCTGAACCCTGAACCCTGAACCCTGAACCCTGAACCCTGAACCCTGAACCCTGAACCCTGAACCCTGAACCCTGAACCCTGAACCCTGAACCCTGAACCCTGAACCCTGAACCCTGAACCCTGAACCCTGAACCCTGAACCCTGAACCCTGAACCCTGAACCCTGAACCCTGAACCCTTAACCCTTAACCCTTAACCCTTAACCCTTAACCCTTAACCCTTAACCCTTAACCCTTAACCCTTAACCCTTAACCCTTAACCCTTAACCCTTAACCCTTAACCCTTAACCCTTAACCCTTAACCCTTAACCCTTAACCCTTAACCCTTAACCCTTAACCCTTAACCCTTAACCCTTAACCCTTAACCCTTAACCCTTAACCCTTAACCCTTAACCCTTAACCCTTAACCCTTAACCCTAATCGACTTAGGGTTGGTCTACCCCGGGGCTGTCGACTTAGGGTTGGTCTACCCCGGGACTGTCGACTTAGGGTTGGTCTACCCCGGGACTGTCTACCCCGGGTGGAAAGTCATGTGGGTATTTCCATTGCTGTATTATACACTGAGCCAAAAAAGAAACTTATACAATTTCACCAAATAAAAGTCTGTGCATGAAAATGTACCAAATTTGAATACAATATTACTGCAATGTATTGCTTTCAAATGGCAGTCAATAACCAAATGTTTGCTTCAATGACACAAGAGAAATGTGCACTGACTCAGACAACGTCTTGCATCACAGGTCACAGCAAACAATTTCAGCAACATAAAGTTAAAAACATTTCAGAGAGTCAAAACAAACTCATATCCAAACAAACAATGAAGCCATTAATAGCGGGTATGTCCACCTCCAGCTTGCAGGCAGGCTATGCATCTCCTTCTCATGCTTCCAATCAAGTTCCTGATGGTAGCCTGGGATGAGCTTGGACGACGTGTATCAAAAGAGACAATCCACCTGTCAATAGACAAACACTTATTGCAGCACTACAGGAAGAATGGATCAATGTTCCCCAGGCTACCATCAGGAACTTGATTGGAAGCATGATTTCCTAATTTGACCAGTGTTTAGTGTTAGAAATTTATTTTTATCTTATTTTTCTTCTTCTGAAATTGGGCTCCAAAAATCTGGGGGCTGAGCCCGGGCCCATATGGCCCAATGGTAAATCCAGCCCTGAAAGGGATGCGCAGCTCTGCGCTTGTGCAGACAGGGGGAGTGTGATGGTGGATGTGCCCCTCCCCTCACAAGTAGATTTGTTTTCAACTTTCAAACCCATTTGGTATGACCTGGTGTATATATACTTTTTGATAATGTTACAGCGTACAACTTTCTAATAAATGTAAATAAGACCATTAGTATTTATTCCGCTTTTCATCTCATTATAACAGTAATGTCATAAAATTATAGCTGTACAAACGGTACCACGAATATAAGACCACAGCAGAAAATAGGCCTTTCTAAACTTATTTTGCGACACATGACTTTTAGCTAATTTTTAAGCCGCATGCGACACGGTTGAAAAATGCAACATATGACACCTCGCCACACGGCGACAGCCATGGTGTTTTGTCAACCCATGACCATGTGACATGTAGACGGTTGTATAGACCCTTTTATTGAGCAAATACCTGCTGTGCTCTGTGCTCCCCCCCCCCCCCTCCTCCCCTCTCTTCCCCTTTGTCTCTCCTTTTTAATTTTTTCTTTTACAAAATTTACCGGGGGTCCGCTACTGATAATATTATTATAATTAATTTCAAATACATATATTTGACTTTTTTCTTCTAGCTTGTAGGTGAAACATTGGACAACATCCGTACAGTGGCCTCATTGACTCGTGAGAGAACGCTATATGAGCAATATGTAGAATTGTTGCAAGGACCATATAAGTAAGTTAAACTTTGCTTTTTGCTCTATGAATGAAACTACGGCTTTAAAACGTTCTGTTTCCTTGAGCAGGTCAAAAACCTGAATGCAAACTTAGCTTTTATTACTCGTCAGTAGTTATTTCTAGTATAACTATATGACATTTTGACTTCAACATATTTTCCCTTCAGTTTACAAATAAAAAACTGAAGTGCAGTTGAAATGTTTCCTAAATGAAAATGCTAGAGCGGCCCATAAAATAGTTTGATCAGTTCCAAATTGGCGAAGCCTCCTTACAGCAGTGAAGTACAGAAGGATGCAGGCAGGCATAAAGGCAACTGTAGTACTGCATCATATGTGGCGTACGTGTGCGTGTGACCCAAACTGTGTATGTGGGTGTGTGTGCACACAGCCTGCTGACACGATGCTAACATTTTGAAGCAAAAGAATGGAAAATTGCACCATGACAACAACAAATATGTGATTCCAAAAAAACATCCCGTCTATTTGCGTGTACATGTCAAGTAGTGTGTCACTGTTTTGCAGCCTCTTCCCGCCCCATGTACCTTCTTGACTGTAGTTTTCAAATTATTTTGTTGATTGTTCCAGGAAAGGCTTGAAAATTGCCATAACATCGGGCTTTTCTTTAGGTCTACCACAAGGCATGATGTACTTTGCGTATGCTGCTGTCTTTAGTACTGGTGGCTATCTAGTGGAACAAGGGCTTATGGAGTTTCAGAATATATTTCTGTAAGTAGAGTGGGCTGTTATCTTCTTATATCAATTCCATTGGCATTTTCAACCCCTATTTGTGTTTCTTGTAAGTTTTCTGGGTAGCACATGCATTAATTATTTCTATTAGTCATATTTGCCTTTTGTATACAAAAAAGTACTCAAGCAAGTTATAGTTGGTGTATTACCTTCAAAACTTCACTAAGGCCAAAACAAGGTTATATTGGTGTAACCCGACCCATCCTGAAATGTGTTGGCTTTATTTGTTTGGATGAGAGAAAAACCCACATAAATTAATGGGGAGATCAAAAATCTAAAGCCATGCTCCTCAGAAATAGAGATTTCGCATAAATGGAAGTAAATGTACATCGTACATCGTCATGCCAACACCTAAGTTCTCCTTTAATGACACTGGAATGACTGTTTCAACATGGTCACAAAAAATATTCCCTACCTACCTACCTTTATTTTGTTGAGCCTGTTACGCAAATATAATGTTTATTTTGCCTAATGCATCTGTAAGTGTTTAAAGAATGGTATCTGAATGGACTGACCTGAAGCTTAGTGATACCTTGAGATTGGTAGAGAATAATAATAATAATAATAATAAAAAGACTTATATAGCGCATAAAGCAACGGCATCAAAGTACTGTACAACCATAAGACTATACACAATACTACACGCTACCTCATTTAAAAAAAATCATTATAAAAAAGTCATAAAAGTCATAAACCTAAAAAGCGAGGCAACATTCAACATCGAAAGTCATAAAATACAGCAACAATATACATGTATACAATATACAGTCATCACAATAAGTAACTGACCAGGTAATAAATGTGATGATAACTCTAAAAGTATAGCTCCTACATAAACATATTAAATTATAAACATGTTGAGAAATTTCTCTTCTTGAATTTGAGATATTACACGCTAAGAATGGCTGATTATTAAGGAAGTTACAATCCCAAATGTACTGTCAAGTCTGATTTTCATTTTCACATTTTCATTTTCAACACGGGGACTCAGACCGGCAAATTATTGATTACTGGTAGTGGTAGTGCCAATTCACCCGTCGATGGCCTGGTAGTTGGATAGTCGACCGGTGACATAGTTACGGTTGATCAATACGGCACACACGCTTTACCTGTCATACTCTCCCCGTGTTGAAAAGAAAATGTTAAAATGAAAATCAGACTTGCCTAACGTTTGGGATCGTAACTTCCTTATTAATCAACCATTCTTAGCGTGTAATATTTCAGATTCAAGAAGAGAAATTTCTCAACAACTTTATTATTAAATATGTTTATGTAGGAGGTATACTTTTAGAGTTATCAGCATGTTTATTACCTGGTCAGTTACTTGTTGTGATGACTGTATATAATATATGTTAAGATTAAAAACAGAAAATTAAAATCCGCAATAGGAAATATACAAGACGGAGTGTAAAGACAAAGCAATTGCACATGGAGACAGTTATAAGTGATACGCCATTTTAAACAAATGTGTCTTTAGATTGGATTTGAGACAGCCGATTGTCTGAGGAGCACGGAGCGCAAGTGGCAACCAGTACAGCTGGCACAATACCGGTGTAATATGATTGCGCTTTTTGGTCAGGCTCACCAGTCTGGCCGCTGAATTTTGGATTCTTTGAAGTTTGTTGAGTTCTTTGTCCGGAAGGCCATATAGAATACTGTTACAGTTGTCGAGACGATACAAAATGAAGGCATGTACATGTACAAGCTTCTCAGTTTTTGCTGCATCAAGGTATATCGCCGAAGTTTTCCAATTCTATGAATGGGGTGAGAGGCCCTCCTGCACAAACTATTGACATGATTGGTCATACAAAGGTTGCTGTCGAGTATAACACCGAGGTCGCGCACTGTTTTGGACGGAGTTATAGTGGAGTCCCCAATCTTAATATCAATGTCAGTAAGGTTCTTTGCAAAACGGGAAGACACGTGCAGCAGTTCGACAAGGATGGAGAGAGCTGGTGGTCAGGGCATCTGTGGCGCCCCAACGGTCGACAAGACTACGGCATAGATAGATAGATATGTAGAAAAATAATTCATTGGTATATTACCAGTGTAATCGTCTGTAGAGCCTTATTCACCCTTTTTAAGATGAGCACTCCCGATACACTCCCGATCACCATGTTGCAGAGTAAAGCTTTTCTTCATCATCTTCATCTGTCTCTGCTATGAGATCTCTGGACCAGCTCCAACTGTCTAAACGCCTTGGTGCTTCGGCAAGGCCGGATGATGTAGATTGCTCGCAGGGCTGTTTTGGATATTGTGTTTAAGATTGTAATGTATGGTCATTTTGGCTGTTTCAACAATTTCTGGAGGAAAAATTATCTGTGAGTGCTCTTCATCCACCTGGGGTTTTCAGTCACTAGCATTTCTCAGGATGTCTGTTTCTTTTGGTTTTGTGTACGGCAAGACTGGGTTACAGTATTTTGGGCCATCTAGCTGCTTTTTGGAAAACTATGGTAGTACTGAATCCTTTAGATTGGGATGTAGATGGCCTCTTTTTGTATGGTGTCAGCCCTAATACAATTGCTCTCAATGTTTGGTCTCGATGCCAATTATACCTTCCATTTTCTAGCAAAAAGCTGCAACAATTCAGAATGTGGAGTAGGGTGTAGTTTTGGTGGTGGATACATCACTGAGGTAGTGAGTTGTTTCAGTTGAAGGCCATAGAACTGTACAACAATACCTAATAAGATTTTGTTTATCTTTTAAGTTTATTAATCACATTCTTCAGTTACAAATACTTCATGATTACAAATCGCCACTAATTTCTATCACAATCACATACATGTATATCAAATCAAACATGTTCAGTTTAAATTACAAACCTATTACATATTCTTACTATTCCTTGTATCTTCTATGATGTGCAGCTTCTAAATATGATATAATTTCCAAGTTACATATCTCATTGTTACGCACAATCATCTGATCAATGTAAATTGATGCTACTTAAAATGTCAATTAATTTTCTGAATCTCAATTCTGATTTGAAAAGAAATAAAAGATTGGGATGATTCCCATATCTAAATTTACTAATTGACAATTTCGCTATCATAATTATACTAGTTATGAAATCTCTCTGTGTTTTTTCTGTATATTGCTGAAACCCAAAGAGTACATCAAAATGTGTTAGAACTACATGTTTTGATACTTTTAAAGATATAATGTCATTTGCTTCTAACCATATTGGTTGTATCTTCTTACAGAAAAAGAAGAAGTGTTCTACATAATCCTTTTCATTACATATATCACATACATCATTATTTTCTATTTTCATTTTATGCAGAAGGATTTTTGTGGGGTAGATATTACTAGTGATTTTCCAATTAAGTGATATCAGTCTGCCCTCTCTTGTTGTAGATGGAATATTATTCCATATTTTATTCCAATTAAAAGAGAAGTTTGGATATTTTCTCTGCCAGAAATGTTGGCATATTAGAATCACAGACACTTTTTTCATCAGTTCTTTTTTAAAGGTTTTTACTGTTGTCTGTTGTATACCTAATAAGATACTTGTTTTTCAATTTCACTTACATCCCATGTGTTTATCTAATTTCAGGGTGATGTTTGCTGTTGTATTTGGATCATTTGCATTGGGTCGTGCTGTATCAGCAGCACCAGATTTTGCCAAGGCAAAGATCGCAGCGGGAAACCTGTTTCGTCTTCTAGATAGAGTACCCCCTATTGATAGCTACAGTACTGAGGGATCTATACCGGTAAATACATAGCAGAAGTATACCTTGCATATACAGGGTGTCCACCAAACAATGTGCAAGTGTTTACCCAACTTATTGACCATGAAGTTTAATATCTGGGATGATTTTGACACCATAACCAAGTGTCCTAAGACTTTTGGTTGCTAGTGTACAATTAAATTTGTATAATTACGAGTATGATGGTACAAATATGAATCCAAACATGTATAATTGCACATAACAACTGATGGTACAAGTTGTAACTATCATAATGAGTATAGATGTGAGATGGTAAGCTGTGACGTGGTAGGCTGTTGAAACTGTCTACCACCTCTTTCTGTAGTTTGAAATATTTAATATAATTATTATTAATGTCAAAGACCCCTCAGTCAATTTTCTGAAGGGAAAGGGCCGTAAGCTTTTTCTTCCAAACTTTAACTTTTTATATAAATATGCAAAGCCTGAGAACAAAATATGGGTTATCTAAAACTGAACATGAAGGAGACATCCTCCTATGCTTGAGGCTGATGTGAATTTACTATGTCTGTAACTCTATAAACCAGTAGTTTTGTGAAATAAACCTGTGAATTGTGGATATAAATGACAGAACAGCAATAATTAAATGTGAGGACATTATTGGCAATATAACAAATAGATGTATTTAGACAAATAATCTGTTTATCATCTTGTTCTGCTGTTTTACAATCCAGGATGATTACAAGGCAGAATTCAAATTTGAAAAGCTTAGGTTTCGTTATCCCAGCCGCCCTGGTGTGCGTGTTCTACAAGGATTGACATTGTCAGTGAGTCCAGGGGAGACATTGGCATTAGTGGGTAGCAGTGGATGTGGCAAAAGTACTACTATTCAATTAACAGAGAGATTCTATGATGCTATGGATGGAGAAGTGGTGAGTACAGGGTGTCCCAAAAAAGACACACATGTTTTATATTACACCCAACAAAATATGTAAGTTGCGCTATATAAGAAATAAATATTATTATTATTATTAAGTTCCCCCCTAGCATATACTAGAATATTTCCAAAAATATTTGATGGATTTAAATAATTTTGTTAGGCACATTTTGATACCTCCATGGGAATCAAATTACCAAACAATTATGTGTGGCATCATTTCAAGAAAATCAATAAGCAGATCATAATTATGTGTGGCAAGTTCATCTGATTATGAGTGACGTGGCAATTTGGTCCGATTATGAGTGACATGGCAATTTGGTCCGATTATGAGTGACATGGCAATTTGGTCTGATTATGTGCGACATGATAATTTTGTCACACATAATCAGACCATTTTGCCATGTCACTTTTAATCGGACCAGATTGCCATGTCACACACAATCAGACCATTTTGCCATGTCGCACATAATCAGACCAAATTGCCATGTCACTCATAATCGGACCAAATTGCCACGTCACTCATAATCAGACGAACTTGCCACACATAATTATGATCTATCTGCTTATTGATTTTCTTGAAATGATGCCACACATAATTGTTTAGTAGATTCCCATGTCTGTGCACGAAAATCCACCAAGAAAATGTTGGTTAATTTATGGACAAAACCAGCCATAGCCAGTGAGATTTAGTGCCACTTTTTGTTCTGTATAAAAATTGATAAATGGCACCATTTCTTATCGTTGCATTGTCTCAATGCCAACAAATTTGGTATCAAAATGTGCCTAACAATTAGGTGCATCTTTCTAGCTGAAATTTATTTAAATCCATCAAATATTTTTGGAAATATTCTAGTATATGCTAGGGGGGAACTTACATATTTTATTGTGTGTATATAATATAAATAAGTAAACATACGTATAGAGCAATATGTTGACAGGATGACCTGATTCCAATGTAAGAGAAGTATACAAATAGTATGATACCAAATTATGTGCACTTAACACATAAGTATTTGGTGTGGTGTGATCAGGGTAAGCTGCATCAATATAGGTCCAAGTCTTAGCAAAGTATATACATTGTAGGTGATTATGAGAAATGCTATTGTTTAGCTCAAGATGCATATACTGATAGTTCCAGAGGTAAATAGAAATGAGGGCCCCACTTCAAAATATAGTTGACTAATCATAATGGCCCAAATTCACAAAGGTGGCTTAACTTTATACCTAGCTTAAGTGAGGGGTTTAGGCCACGGTCCTAGCTTAAGTCTGCGTATAGGGAGCACATGCAAATGGATAATATTGTAGGGCTCAGATGTAATCCTGTCCATTGGTCCTCTTTGCAGTATTTCATATTATTACACCTCATAAATATTCATGAACTAATCACGGCAATTCATTGGCCAAAGTACTATTTCCCTAGGGAAATAGTTTTGACTATTTCCCTACAACCTCATCCCCAGAGTCACAGTGAGGTGTAATAAAACAAATACTACATGGTATGATCGGGGCAATAGGGCACACTATTTTCCCTCGGTACTGGCTACGGGCCTATCACCCCTCACTCTTCAGGTTCGGGGTGATAGGCCCGTAGCCAGTACCTCGGGAAAATAGTTTGCGCTATTTCCCCTCTACCATGTAGTATTTGTATAGTATTCAATTTTAGTTTTATATTTACCACAATGAATTCAAGATACTGAATTCTCATTTTAACAGATATTCTAATATTCGTATGATATAAAATGACAGGCTGTTTCCTTCCCCAAAGGTATCACTAGACAGCTTCAAATGAATACAACTTGTTTCCCTTTTATATTTAATCCTCAGGTACTTGACAGCTACAATACCAAAACCTTAAACTTATCTTGGCTTAGGTCTCAGATAGGTTTGGTTTCCCAGGAGCCAGTATTGTTTGACCGGACCATTGCTGAGAACATCGCCTATGGAGACAACTCAAGGGATATATCAATGGATGATATCATTGAGGCTACTAAGAAAGCTAATATACATGATTTTATCAACAACCTACCATTGGTGAGTCTTTAGTTATCTTAGGGATAGATGACTGTATTTTAATACAGGGAAAGAAGTAATTGCAGTGCGGCGGTCTTTGACAGTATTCATCATAAGAACAGGATATAGATAGATCAAATATTAAGACATGGGTCTCTATGGGAACAGGATATTTAGATAGATCAAATATTTAGATATGGTTCTCTATGTGGGTGAAAAGTATGAAACCTCCTGTCATTACATTATCACAAAAATAAAACACTTCATTTATTCTGTCAAAACCTTTTATGTTTTTCCGGCCCTTCAACATGTATAAAGTAAAACTACCCAACGGTTATGCATAGGAAGTGTTGTTTTTTACATGTTCACGGGCAAAAGCAGTTCCAAGGTTTTAATAAATGTGTTTTATGGCCCTTGGACATGTTTAGAGCAGACTGCAAAAAGGCTGTACATGGGAAGTATTACTGTATACATCCTGAAGGGGGAAATGGGACAAATAAGGGGGAAAGACCAGCTCCACCAGTGCCGGGAATGGAACCAGGGTCAAGCATAAGCAAGCCACAGAGTCAACATCAAAAATCCTAAGATTATCATCCTCATATAATAACCTTCCATAATCATGCCATGAAATAGCCCCCGTATTAGTATTGTGTTGCGTTTAAGGCAGGGCTGGAACTGCAGATTTTTTTAAACCAGCCAGTCGGGCATGTAACTCACAAAAATACCTGCCCCACCAGCCAGTGTAACTCAATTTTACCTAGGTTTGAATTTGTTTACCTGCCAGTCGGCCGGGTACTTTTGCCTGACACAAAAATTACCCGCTATGGGCAGGGTGGCGGGTACTATTTCCAGGCCTGTTTTAGGGCCGTTAGGGTTAAAAAACCTTGGATGTGTTGAGCATGGACTTACCAATGAAGATCTGCAGATTAACATATATATATTCGCAATGAAAAATTCAAAAAGAGTTTCAATTCTGCCAATTCAAAACTCCAGGTTTAATGTTATAGGACATTTCACATATGATGAGAAAAATCACCTGGTTGTGACTGTATTTGATCCTGCAGCCTTTGTCATTCTAGAATAAGTCATTTATACATCATCTTAGGGATCAACTAATTAAACTTTGATTGATTCTTATTTATGCTTTGTTCTTCTAGGGTTATGAAACTCGTATTGGTGAAAGGGGTACACAGTTATCTGGTGGACAGAAACAGCGTATTGCTATTGCCAGGGCATTGATTCGTAAACCTAAGATTCTTCTTTATGCTTTGTTCTTCTAGGGTTATGAAACTCGTATTGGTGAAAGGGGTACACAGTTATCCGGTGGACAGAAACAGCGTATTGCTATTGTCAGAGCATGATTCGTAAACCTAAGATTCTTCTATATGCTTTGTTCTTCTATAGGGTTATGAAACTCGTATTGGTGAAAGGGGTACACAGTTATCTGGTGGACAGAAACAGCGTATTGCTATTGCCAGGGCATTGATTCGTAAGCCTAAGATTCTACTTCTTGACGAGGCAACATCAGCCTTGGATACGGAGAGTGAGAAGGTAGGATTAATAACTTGTTGGCTCTTTTTAGGGCATGTGTGGCGCAGTGGGTAGAGCACTGGATTCATGATCTAAAGGTTGTGGGTTCGAGTCCCGCTTTGGTCAACATGTTGTGCTCTTGAGTAAGGCACTTTACCGCAATTACTCCTCTCTACCCAGGGGTATTTAAATGGGTACCGGCATTCTTCAGTGCTGGGAAAGTAACAGACTCGCTGTGGAGGAGGTGTAGCGAGCCCCAAACAGCAACATTATAAAAAAGGATTGAGTCTGGCCCTATCGCTTTGAAAGAGAGATGGGCACTCCGCTCCTGGTATTACAGGATCGACCACCTTTACCTTTACCTTGGCTCTTTTTATGACATGTCACCTTAAGGCTGATTAACATAAACTGCTCAAAAAAAGTTTGGAATATTTTTTCTAGCACAAGATTTTCAAATATCGCGGGATATGTTCATTAAAGGTAGATGACCCGATCACATTTTCGTAACACAGAATTATTTCAAACATACGGAGATTTTCATATCATATGAAAGCTCGTATTTTTCTCATCATCATACTGAAATTTGGCGGCCTAAATCGGTATAATTACGGAGAAATCGATGAAATAACGTCGAATTACCGCGAATGGTGGTAACCACCGATATAGTTTGTGTACTACTCAATGGGTACAGTTCACAGCATCTTGTGCGTCTAAAATACGAACCATTAGAGCTATGCAACTCAAACTTTGGAACACGACTTTTTTAAGGATGACCTTTCATGTAGAATAGAAAACTTCAAGTTTAAAATCGGAATGTGATCGGGTCATCTACCTTTAAGTATTATATATCCATGTAAAGCTGATGTGTTCATCTTTACAATGATACCAAATTTGAAGCAATCCCTTGCTCCAGTGCTCAGCTATTTGCTTGAGAACATGGGGAGTTCACAAAAGAACATCTTTGTCATCTGTTCAATGAAGTGTTACATTGACCACTGCAGTGTAGTGTGATGATCTATTGATTTTTAAGCACAAAATAGTGTTGATTTTGGCACTTTCAGATTGCGACCTCCCCATGTTCTCAAGCATGTGGCTGAGCACTGGAACAAGGGATTGCTTCAAATTGTATATCATTGTAAAGATAAACACATCAGCTTTACATGGATATATAACACTTAATGAACATATCCTGCGATATTTGAAAATCTTGTGCTAGAAAAAATATTCCAAACTTTTTTTTGAGCAGTTTAGTTAGGTGCCTGTCTGCTGTCATATACATATAACAAATTTGTTTGGTACATGTTTTAATCTCCTTCAAAAGCAGCAAACAATATGAGATATGGTTTGTTCATTTGCCATGAAATTACTGGAGGCTTTTATCTATAACAGGGGTGTGAGAGGCCACGAATAAAAAAGAGGAAAACAGACAAAAATGAGAAAAAACAGCATAAAATTGGGTAAAAATGCCAAATATGGGCTGAAATGAAAAGAAAAGGCTGAAATTGTGGCATAAGAACAAATTTAAAAAATAGGAAATCGGCCTAAAAGAGGAACTCTCACACCCCTGTCTCTAAGTATTATAAAAGAGAATCCAATGTATAATAAGCTATCATACATCCTAGAATAGGCAGAGAATAATAATTATAGTTCTTGAGGTAACATTGGCTGCTAGCTTCATAGAAATTTACCAATCCAAGTACAATTGTCCTCCCCTGCTCATTTACATCTGGTTTTTTTCAGATTAGAGGTAGGTAGGGCCCCCAACAACCTTAGCCTTATTATAATACCAAAGAAACCGCTTTTAAAGCCCGGAAGCCTCCTGAACAAGCATAGCTACACTAATAGTACTGGTCCGTAGGAAATACCGTTAAACTTCATCTATAAGCCCCCATTGACTAATAGTTAATAAGCTGAAAATAGATAAAAAGGTATGAGCGCCCTCTTTTGATCTACAGAAATTAGCACGAATGTGTTAAGTGTATTCGATATTCAATACTATATAATGTTGTATTACTATCTAAGTAATTTCATGGACAGACGAATTGCTCAATTGGTAAAGCGTCAACTTCAGTATCACGGGGTTGGTGGTTCGATTCTCAAATACACCCTTTGCAATTTCTTTTGAAATCCTAGTGATATAGAAATAATGTAAACTTGAATGTACAATTATTACTCAATTATACAAGTTTTATTTTTATTTTTTAAAAAACAAGCGCATAATTAATTTGATTGTAAAAAAGTAATGATCTTAATAGTCTAACCTTTTTATAAGCTAAAACACATTTATACTACAAATTAACTACAGCAAAATGTATTCATTGGCTTATTTTAAATGTTTCACACAGTAATCTTAAACGTTTCCTTCATCATGATTTAAGGGAGAATTATGATGATGCATATTAAGTTGGTAGATCAAGTTAAGCAACAAAATGAGTAACTATGCAAACCACTATAATCCTGGTCTCACAGGATTATAATTGAATGGCTATTATTAAATCAATTTATTTCCCAATAAGATAGAGGGCCGTCCATTTATACCGACCCATCAATCATACATGTAGTTATAAAACAGTATCTGACATAGCAGCCCCGTTTAGATCAATTGGTAAAGCCGACGTTTGGGCTAGGACAATTGTGATCACAGGTTTCAGATGACAATACCTGGTTCGAATCTCACTTCAAGACTTCTTCTTTTGGAAAGTTTATAAATATTTACGGTGTATATCAAATTCTTAACTTTGTTTTTACCATGAATAAATAGTGAATCTATCTTTGTCTTTAATGTGGGTTTTCCCTCTTTTTTCTCTCTTTCTACTATTTTAATTTTTAATTTTAATGTTATCACAATCGTTTTTAAATAGTACAAACATTTAAATCAATCTCAACGACTTAGTATTTTTGTAAAGACATGCATGGATGGAGTACAATGAGACAATACAATACAATACAATTCTTTTGGAAAGGTCATAATTTTCAAATTCTTGACAGTGTTTTATTTTTATCATGAATGAACAAGGAATCTATCTTTTTCGTTGGTTTTTTATTTTATTTGTTTAAATGAAATCAAATTTAATCAAACTGGACACGCAAGCCATGGCCAGTCAATAACGTTTTGACTGTTTGTCTGTTGTCCTCATTGATTTGAATATTACACGTTTGTGCCATACCTATTCTTGGAGAAACACAAAGCACAAAACAAATAAAACAAAACTGAGTGGAAATAATAAAAGAAATCACGCGAAGGACCAATTCCTATTGGTAAGGTATATTTACGGCACCATCCATCTTTTTAAGTCTGTTTAAGTTTTTCGGAACAATAATACACACGTTTGACGGATTGCCTTTAAATTGCACGCCTAATGAACATGTCATAGTTTGAGCAGCTCACGTGGTATTGAAGGTCATGCATTACATTCATGTAAATGGTAGTATAGTGGCCACGTGTTATTGATTTATAACGGATTAGTTTTAGGATTACGAAACTGTGTCTATATCACTAAAGAAGTCTGCCCCAAATTCTACATACATGCTACATGCTTATGGCCAACTACTCACAAAAACCACAACTTAACAAAAGACCATAAGTACTCACAACAACCACAACTTAACAAAAGACCATAAGTAGCAGAACTGAAAAGCAGTGAATTGTAATCAACGTATTGTCTCATTGTACTCCATCCATGCATGTCTTTACAAAAATACTAAGTCGTTGAGATTGATTTAAATGTTTGTACTATTTAAAAACGATTGCGATAACATCAAAATAAAATAAAAAAATAGTAGTAGAGAGAAAAAAGAGGGAAAACCCACATTAAAGACAAAGATAGATCCACTATTTATTCATGGTAAAAACAAAGTTAAGAATTTGATATACACCGTAAATATTTATAAACTTTCCAAAAGAAGAAGTCTTGAAGTGAGATTCGAACCAGGTATTGTCATCTGGGACCTGTGATCACAATTGTCCTAGCCCAAACGTCGGCTTTACCAATTGATCTAAACGGGACTGCTATGTCAGATACTGTTTTATAACTACATGTATGATTGATGGGTCGGTATAAATGGACGGCCCTCTATCTTATTGGAAATAAATTGATTTAATAATGCCATTCAATTATAATCCTGTGAGACCAGGATTATAGTGGTTTGCTTAGTTACTCATTTTGTTGCTTAACTTGATCTACCAACCTAATATGCATCATCATAATTCTCCCTTAAATTATGATGAAGGAAACGTTTAAGATTACTGTGTGAAACATTTAAAATAAGCCAATGAATACATTTTGCTGTAGTTAATTTGTAGTATAAATGTGTTTTAGCTTATAAAAAGGTTAGACTATTAAGATCATTACTTTTTACAATCAAATTATTTATGCGCTTGTTTTTTAAAAAATAAAAATAAAGCTTGTATAATTGAGTAATAGTTGTACATTCAAGTTTACATTATTTCTATATCACTAGGATTTCAAAAGAAATTGCAAAGGGTGTATTTGAGAATCGAACCACCAACCCCGTGATACTGAAGTTGACGCTTTACCAATTGAGCAATTCGTCTGTCCATGAAATTATTTAGATAGTAATACAACATTATAGTATTGAATATCGAATACACTTAACACATTCGTGCTAATTTCTGTAGATCAAAAGAGGGCGCTCATACCTTTTTATCTATTTTCAGCTTATTAACTATTAGTCAATGGGGGCTTATAGATGAAGTTTAACGGTATACCATTATAAATTTGATTGACTCACCAAAACTGTTTAAATGTGATTATCAATATTGAAATCATCTTTGATAAATAAAAAATATGTACCCTCTTTTTGTTTTATTATTATTTCTATTTTAACTTCAGACTTCTCACAGTAATTTCACAAAATATGAATTTCTTTTGCAGATCGTCCAAGCAGCTCTTGATGAAGCCAAACAAGGGCGTACATGTATTACCATAGCTCATCGTCTATCCACAATTCATGATGCTGAAAAGATTGCTGTGATAAAGAAGGGACAAGTGGATGAGATTGGAACCCACAGTGAACTGATGGCACTCAAAGGACAGTATTATAATCTGTATACAGCTCAGGAATTGCACCACTGATCTGGAACCCACAGTGAACTGATGGCACTCAAAGGACAGTATTATAATCTGTATACAGCTCAGGAATTGCACCACTGATCTGGAACCCACAGTGAACTGATGGCACTCAAAGGACAGTATTATAATCTGTATACAGCTCAGGAATTGCACCACTGATCTGGAACCCACAGTGAACTGATGGCACTCAAAGGACAGTATTATAATCTGTATACAGCTCAGGAATTGCACCACTGATCTGGAACCCACAGTGAACTGATGGCACTCAAAGGACAGTATTATAATCTGTATACAGCTCAGGAATTGCACCACTGATCTGGAACCCACAGTGAACTGATGGCACTCAAAGGACAGTATTATAATCTGTATACAGCTCAGGAATTGCACCACTGATCTGGAACCCACAGTGAACTGATGGCACTCAAAGGACAGTATTATAATCTGTATACAGCTCAGGAATTGCATTACTGATCTGGAACCCACGGTGAACTGATGGCACTCAAAGGACAGTATTATAATCTGTATACAGCTCAGGAATTGCACCACTGATCTGTGGGGCAACATTTCTCATGTCTGTTAGTAACTGTGTGATAGTAACGTCAAGACAAATATTTGCATCAACCCTAACCTTCCTTAAGGGGGGACTTAAGGAAGTTTTTGATTTGATTTTTTGAATTTTGTGAGTGCTGTAATTATTGAACTATTAATCAAATGTATATAAAAGTATACATTTTTGGAAAGGAAATGGATCAGAGAATCTAACACTTTTTTGTCAAAATTTCAAAAAATATTGGATTAGATTTTTTTAATTTTAAATCGTCCCTCCAGTAGTGTCTTAACATCATCTTCAAGTGATTTGGGCATTTTTAACTCAAAATTATGTTTGTTAGCTTTGTTCAAAAAAATTGGGTCAAAAAAGTATTTTTTCGGAGTCCATGGAGAACTTTTGTGTACTATGTCTGCTGGAGTGTCTGCCTTAATATCTTGGTCCAAGACTCACCAAGGTTGTTCAGGAGAGCATTGACGGTGATATGTGGATTGTTGTTGGCCTTTCACCATACTTTACTTGTCAAACAAGGGGATACTGTTGGCTTCCGACCGTGTTCTTCAAGGTTTTAACTGATTTTAACTGATTTTAACTGTCTTGTTCTTCCTAATTATGCTTTATATGGTGGAATTTGGCACTTGAAATTGCTTCGAAATAGCTTTGTAGCCTTTACCCTCTTTGTGAGCATTCACAATGCACAAAAAAAGTCCCCACTGAGTTATTTGATCTCCTTCACCATGCTATCAAAGAGCTAGAGTGTTGTCCTATAATATCCCTCACTGTACATTCAATAGGACACAATTTGTAATGCATCCACATTGTATGCACACATCATGGAATAATTACATAACAATATAAAAGCCTGTCACACAATATAAAGCATGTTTGGAATGTCAAAAATATGTGTATTGATCACAAAAAGTGGCCTCAATCCTGAAACTTGGTATGGGGTATGAATAATTTTGGACAGGCATAAAAACACAATTCTTGTTCAATTATATTGTTATGCAAAAAATGTTGAGCCCAGATATATTGATTTGTACTTGCAAACTAATTGTCTTTAGTGTAAAGCAAAAGTTCCACCACTCCAGCTGGTATAGATATGAGAAAAAAGCAAAAGAACCATATTTTTCAAGGGGTATAAATAATTGCGGGCTTTTAAGCCCACAATTATTTATTTGCAAAGATCTATGCACATGCAATTAAAACTGCCTGTGCATAGATCTTCAATAGGGGGATGATTATATCTCTATTGAAATGTTGTGTGGAGCTGATACTATGTCTGTTTCGCCCGCACCTGTATGACTAGCATGTTTGAAAAGCCTGGTAAAAAGTATGGGTATTGATAGTCTTTTGCAGCAACTACACTATCTAATACTAACTTACGGGATACATAAAATTAGTTTGAAAAAAAAGCAACGGTGAAAGTTGAATATTTGAAACATTAATTTGATACACACATTCACCAATGCGATAGATGTAATGCTATTTGTGAAGTATATACAGTCATCAAAAATGGTAACTATACAGGTAATAAATGGACTTTTAACTCTAAAAATATGTATCCTACCTAAAAATATTAAATCATAAAGTTGTTGAGAAATTTATCTTCTTTAATATGAGATATTGTATGCTAGGATCGGTTGAATATTGAAGAAGTGACAATCTGATGTAAGGTAAAGTCACAATTTCATTTTCACGTTTTACATTTCAACACGGGGGAGAGTATGACAGGTAGTGTGTGTGTGGCGTATTGATTCATCGGAACAATACGGCGGACTGTTCAACCTACGCATGCATCCTCCAATTGCACTATCGGTAATCGATAAGGTACCCGTAGATGGGTCCGCATGTAGAAAATTAAAATGTGAAAATTAAAATGGGACTTCACCTTACATTGGGGTGTGTCATTTCCTTAATAATCACCTGATCCTAGCGTGCGATATCTCATATTAAAGAAGATGAATTTGTCAACAACTTTATCATTTGATATTTTTAGGTAGGATATATATGAGGGTCATTCAATATTCAATAAGTTCTACCTCCTCACTCATAACTTGGCTAATATGAATGTTAGCCTCATGACATTTGTCATGATTATAGCTCTGAATCATAGCATTAATTGTAAATGCTAATTGATACCTATTTCACTTTTGTCATGATGCAATCAAAGCCAGAGAGAGATTTTGGACAATGGACACGGAACATTACCCCAAAGATAAATACATGTTTTTTCGTTTCTCTCCGTATTGTATGATTAGGTATAACCACCCGATTTAAATACTGAAAATAGAAAACAATGGATAATTTCTGAATATGATGATAACTATCATGTATAAATCAGATTGTAGGCAGGCAATATTAACCTTTGTAGCTTGCAAATAGTATAATATCAAGTCGAATGTATTGACACGCCTTTAGCATACTGGAATACTGATATTCAGTCAAATGTTCGTTGTTACAAGTCAAGCCACAGTGATGCCTCGAATGTTAAATCTTAACATGATAGCAACTTTATAATTTTTCTTTATATGCAACATTTAGAATAGTTAATCAGGTAGTCAGTGATAGAAAAATATATCTTCGAGAGACTTGAAATATATCCATTTAGTCCTGTATAATGAAGATCTCTTAGTTCCTATGAAAACCAAATATGACTTTTGCCGGTTCAAAATGGGTAGGGTTAAAATTGATGGCTGTCCTGGTCTGGTTCTGGCTAATTAGAGGGCATTTTCCGCCAAGAAATCAGTCACTTGTATTGTTTAAAGTCTGTTCAAGAGATATTTGTAACTTAAACCGATTGTAATTGACCGATAGGTACATTTTGTCTCTTAAATAGCACTTACATGTAGGAGACATTTGGCTGTTTTATACCCGTTTCCGTCGCACTAAATTGAAGTTTGGTTTTGACTGCATATCCAGAAAAGTACAATGAGTATTTAGACCAATCTACTATGATTTTGTAGCCGAGATTCAAAACTTCAATTGTGGAATATTTCATACGACTGGCTTGTATAATAGCAAAGTTATGAGGTAGGAGGCAGAACTTATTGAATGACCCTCGTATTTTCAATAATAACATAATAATAATAGCCTATTTATTACCTGTATAGTTACTTTTTTTTATGACTGTAGACACTTATTACACCCATTATCATTCAGTAGGCATGAATACCGCAATTTCATTGGTTAATAGGCATAAGGGATATTTCCGCATCACACAGATCTTTTCAAAGTTCTGTATGATACGAACAAATGCCATATGATACGAAAAATTGCCATATGATACAAAAAAAGTCGTATCATAGGGCTCTGTAACAGCGATTTCTCATGCTTATTATGATTGCATTGTACAACACTGAACCTCTTAAAACAAAGATGCCAACAAATAGGTAAGGCCAAAAAAAAAAAATTGTTATATTGGCGTAACCCGCCCGACCCTAAAAATATGCCCGACCCTACACTTTTTCTTTTTTTTTCAGTGAAAAAAAAAAAAAAAAACCAACCGACCGACCCTAAAAAATAAAAAAAATGAAAAAAATAAATGTTTTTTCTCGAACGAAATACGACGGTGCTCCTCGAATAAACGGAAATTCCTTCCGAAAATATGGTTTATTGTGTTTTATTTGTATATAGACTTGTACTGAGGGGTACTTCTAACAAACAATAGGGAATGTTTAAACTCGGTTAACATTGTTCAAAAACAGCTGCTAAAAAAATTAAAAAAATAAATAAATAAAAAAAAATCCCTACCTACCTACCCTATTTTTGTTCAGCACGTTGCGCCAATATAACATTTTTTTTTTTTGGCCTAAGGTCCAACTGACCTATTTTTTCTTCAAATTTTCAAATCAACAAAATCAACAACAATTTTTTTAAATGATCGGACATTTTTGAAGAAAACAAAACGCCTGACTGACCGACCCTGATGTACCTGAGAGGTCTGTTTGCCTGTAGAACAAGTAATATTTTATTTTTTCATCATGCACTCTAACAATTGTTTACCTAAATTCATGTCTACTGAATGATAAATTTATTATCCCCTGTTTGTTCTCATGCAATACGAAAAATATTAATGTTTTGGGTTCGTATCACATTCGGCCTCATGTGATACGAACCCAAAACATTAATATCTTTTAGTATTGCATGAACAAAAAGGGGATAACTAATAGTGTTTTATTACACCTAAACTCGAACCCATGAGTGCGACGGACAATAGCACATTCATTTTGTAGCACATCTCGAGTTCGCCTGCGCTGTGTGGGATCCCCATATGACATCTGGCATTCAAACACTAGAAGCAATACAGCGCAGGGCAGCTCGATTTGTGGCTAAAGATTACAGAAGAGCAGAAGGCACTGTTACAAATATACTTCAACGCCTTAAATGGCCTTCCTTAGAACAACGAAGGAAAGAGATCCGTTTAACTACCATATATAAGATACAGCACACAAAAATAGCAATTCCAATTCCTGAATACTTGCAAAGACAAACAGCACAGACCCGGCAATACCACCCCAAAAGGTTCAGAGTCATGAAAGCATCCTCAAATGTGTACAAATATAGTTTTTTTTCCTCGTACCATCACTGATTGGAATGCCCTGTCACCATCTGTGTACAGCACCACCCTTAATTGCTTTAAAAATAGTATTCATATCATTTAATTCCTTTTTGCCGTGTTGATTCAACCGGCGCCATTATATATCTCAGCCAGATATTGCATGTATGCAACTTTGCTGAGTATTACTGTAGATGTAGATGTAGATTTGAAATTGATACCTACTGATTTACAACACAAGTTGTTTACTCGCCCTATATTAATGACACATAACACAATAGCTGATTTGGTTACGCTTCACTTGGTAGTTTTATTTGCTCTTAAAATATTTGTTGTCTCTGATACAAGTGATTTGAAATACATAATTCACTCACATTCAGGCCATTTTATAACAAAATGTTATATATTATATTACATTTAAACAATGTATGTATCTTACTCGTTTAAAAAAAATGAAACAATTCATCTCTGTCCTGTAATGTAGTCACAACATGAGATGCATCATCAATTAATGACTCTGACTATATATTGCTTAGTAGCAGTAGTTCCAATCATGAATGAAGATGTCATCATTATTTCAAATAACTTGCAGTGATTTCACAGAAGTTGAATCACTCACTACAGGTTGTGTTTGTGTTACATTCAGGGAGGCAGAGTTAGTCTGGGGTAAAGACTTCATTGAGGGATTATACAGAATAAAAGTTATAATCCCTGAATGAAGTTTTCAGACTAGACTAGTTTCATGATACCTTGCATGGCGGTAGCTGATTATCTGGGTGTTACATTATGTAAGGGAGGCAGAGTTAGTCTAGGGTAAAGACTTCATTGAGGGATTATACAGAATAAAAGTTATAATCCCTGAATGAAGTTTTCAGACTAGACTAGTTTCATGATACCTTGCATGGCAGTAGCTGATTATCTGGGTGTTACATTCATGTAAGGGAGGCAGAGTTAGTCTAGGGTAAAGACTTCATTGAGGGATTATTCAGAATAACACTTATAATCCCTGAATGAAGTTTTCATGATAGACTATTCGTGGCTCCTTGCATGAGGGTAGAACCATTGTTTTGCCAGAAAACCCAATCACTGTCTTTGACTTCAATCCCACTTGTGAGCGACTAGTCATTTAGATATTATAAAAGGTGGCAATCTCAACCAAAAAATTACAATTATTAAAACTTAAACGTATTTTTATGAATGGCACACTACATGTGAGTTGTTTATAATTTGATTGTTTGAATAAAATGTATTTTTAAAATACTAGAATGACCCAACATGATCAATGTCATGATATGTTCACTTTGTAAGCATGTTTTTATAAAGAAAATCTCATTTAATGAGCTACAATAGAAACTATTTTTGAGATGTACCGGGTGGTTCAAAAAAAAGTTGACCCAAGTTCAAAGTATTTTTTCAACCACATTTTATAGTTTCAGAGAATTTGTGTTTATTTGGTCTTGATCAGCAGTAAATATTGAAATTATCCTGAACAAATGGCGCGTTTAGCTTGTTTGGTTCTTCAGATATGGTTCATTACAGAAAGCATGCACAAAACTGACTCTGTGCTTATTTGTCATTCACATTCAACAAAGAAACAAAGGTACGTATGTATATAGGTATGTCATGCACCAGGCAGATGTTCCAGATGTCTCGTTTTTTTTCTTCTTTTTCTCCCTTTTTCACAATTTGTGACCAATCGTGTGTAAGTCCACTTTGTGAATTCCATCTCTACTAAAGGACGCTCCCGTGGACTAGGCAGTTTTGTGCATGCTCTCTGTAATGAACCATATCTGAAGAACCAACCAAGCTAAATTTACCATTTGTTCAGGATAATTTCAAAACTTACTGCTGATCAAGACTAAGTAAACAAAAATTCTCTAAAACTATAAAATGTAATTGAAAAGTTACCTATAACTTGGGTCAACTTTTTTTTTAACCACCCGGTATAGTGGTAGAAAAATACAGTACATGCAAAATGTATAAGAGGCATAGAAATAATAGGCATTCATGGCGGGTATTAAACAAATTATAAATATTTGTAAACATGTTCGCCGTCGTAGATAGAATAAGTATAAGAGGGTTTACTATTTAGATATATATAAAGATAAGGCACTTAAAATAGTAGGGAGGTAAATAGCAAAATACACTAGGTGGGCAGATGCTTTCCAAGTTGTTTATTTTTCCTACCTAGTTAATTAAACCTGCCCATTGCACAAAAATGCCCACCCATGTAATTGTTTTAGTCACACAAAATGGGGATCATTATTTATTTATTTGTGTAGAAACACAATCAAATAATAATCAGATTTGGCCTAAATGGATCCCAAATTTGCGAAATTTAAATAAACATTTTGGGTTGTGTTAAATGTATGCAAGTTGTTTGGCTTTGTGTAAAAGTATGGGTAACAAATAATTGAATTGCTGTTGCCCATGCTTTTCCTTAATTTTTGGGAAAATATATATTAAAATTGCTCACCCATTATTACATTATTGTTATTTACCTCCCTGCACAATAGGGAATGGAAAAGAATATTTACAATTTCTTACAATACTGGAATACTAGAACTGTCATATACTAGAACTGTCATAAAAAATAACCACATTACTGCCTTCACACAAAGGCACTTTTGTATTAGGATCAAGGGTATAATTTATTACAAATAATTTGACCAGATTTGGTATTAGAATTAAAGGTCATTCATTTTTAGAATAATATATCAGAAATGTTAAAAATATATTATCAACCCAAAAGTTAATATGGTTATTAACCAATGTATAGATACCTGTTTTGAATAAAAATCATTCACTGTGATGATATAAACTCCTTCAGTCAAAATCTCAAAACTCAAATAAAAATGTTTTGATGACATTGGAACGGCCGAATCAACACCAGAGATATACAATAATTCTAAGTGGTCTATATGTTGGTTAGTAACATAATGGGATACAACATATAATTATAGGTCAATAAATGTGTATGTGTTGTTTTGAGAGAAATTAGACAAATCAATGCACGCGCAATGATGTTGATGTGTGAATAATGGCACAACCCCACAGGGGGTGCTATTGTGTGCATATCAACATGCAAAAGTGCATTGATTTTTCTAATTTTTCGTGAAACAAAACATACGCATGTATTGCCCTAATTCATACACAACACTATACAAATCATTCACAATTTAAGAATAATTTTGATCTATGTAAAAACGAATAAAAACATGTTAACAAGTTTGCTATGAACAACCACAGTGAAAATCGGCGAACCTGCGATTCCTGAACAATAAATTAAAACAAAGCGCGCGATGCGCACATTGAAAGGCGCACACCCGGAGTGCATTATGTAACCTCGCTGCTATCAATGCACTCCACATATTTTAGTTTCTTGCTTTCTGATTGGTTCGAAACTACTAAGAGTGTATGAATACATAAAATAGGTCTTCAAGCTGCTTTATTGTTTCAGCACACTTATAGTTATACCTCACATGCCCTTGCAATTGAAGAGTTTCATAATATTGTCTTGCTTTTAAAAAAAGATTCTGCACTTGGAAGTTTGGTGCCCGAAGAGACAATTTAATGTAAGTGGAACATTTTCTGTTTCACAGTCAATGAGCCAGGACCTAGAGTCCTACATTAATCTAAGTTAAAATATTTTTAAAAGCGAGATCTTATGTCTAATATAGACTCATTCCTTATTATTTAGATAGCACCATTAATACCCTGTATAGCAATAGAAATGAATACATATGGGAAGATCTATACAAGTAAATGCACCACATAAAACCTTTTTGAAAGCTTCTTTTGGGGGTGCATGAGGGGGGGGGGGGGCAGGCCTGTGATTGGTGGTGGTGGTGGGGGGGGGGGGATAACTGATTATTTTATGTATATATAATACAGTTTGACATTTCATTGTGGGGCAAGCCTTCTGGCAGGGGAAATGCTCCCCTGCCCCCCTCACCCACCTCTAGTTACGCACCCGATAATCATGGTTTGATGCACCTTAGTGATTCAGCACCTCTTTTGGTACAGTACAAGAGCTGTTCATGTTCGTTCATCAATTATCTTCAGTACTTCAACTGCTGCTTCTTGAGCCTGTTTTAAGTGGCAATCAATTTCAGCTTTGGCCTGTAAGATAAAATAAATATGATTCATTTAGTCAAATAACATGGTGTATGGTGAATGTATAATCATATATAATAAGAGGTTTAATTGTTGGAAATTGGTGCATACAGACCTGGTATAATGGATTGAATGTTGGCTCCAACAATTTCTAGCATAAACAAATATATAGAATAAGAGCAGTTATTTTGTGGTGTCAGATGGTATACAGTAGTAGAGCATATTCTTCCACAGCTACCTGCAAGAAATGCTTATAGGATATTGTATGAGATACCCTTGATATCTGCATTATGATTTGGATCTTCAAACTTAGAATTGAATTGTCAAATTTTAATTAGCTCCGCATCCAATGATTGTGCACATGGATATCATACCTTCAATAGGAGTATAAGCATGTTTATAACCTTTGTCTTGTATTCCTGATTCTCAACACTGGGTAGATTTATCATCAAATTAAAGACTAGGCTCAGTATCTAATGATGAAGTATTACATGGGTATCACATGGGTATCACCACATGGGTATCACCACCACATGGGTATCACCACATGGGTATCACCACATGGATATTACATGGGTATCAGCACATAGATATCCCATGGATATCACATTATTGGTATCACATAAGTATCACCACGTGGATATCACATTGGTATCACCATATGGATGGATATCACTTTGGTATCACCACATGGATATCACATTGTTGGTATCACATGTATCACCACATGGATGGATATCACATTGGTATCACATAGGTATCACCACATGGATATCACATGGGTATCAACACATGAATATCACATTGGTATCACTCTTAGGGATAAAATCGTTAATACTTATTAATCTTTGTTTTATACTATTGGTTCTCAAAACCGGGTAGATTTATAATCATATTATAGTTGGCTGAGGCAACAAATGAAATACACATGGGTACCACATAGATATCACATGGGTTTCACATGTATATCTCACTTGGGATAGGAATACATGGATGTTACCAACCTTTGTCTTATACTCTTGGTCCTCTACACTGGGCATATTGATCATCACATTATAGTAGGCTCCCCACATAGCTAGGTATCACATGGATACCACATAGATATCACATGGGTTTCACATGTATATTTCACTTGGGATAGGGATACATGAATGTTACCAACCTTTGTCTTATACTCTTGGTCCTCTACACTGGGCATATTGATCATCACATTATAGTAGGCTCCCCATATCGCTAGGTATCACATGGATACCACATAGATATCACATGGGTTTCACATGTATATCTCACTTGGGATAGGACTACATGAATGTTACCAACCTTTGTCTTATACTCTTGGTCTTCTACACTGGGCATATTGATCATCACATTATAGTAGGCTCCCCACATAGCTAGGTATCACATGGATACCACATAGATATCACATGGGTTTCACATGTATATTTCACTTGGGATAGGACTACATGAATGTTACCAACCTTTGTCTTATACTCTTGGTCCTCTACACTGGGCATATTGATCATCACATTATAGTAGGCTCCCCACATAGCTAGGTATCACATGGGTACCACATAGATATCACATGGGTTTCACATGTATATCTCACTTGGGATAGGGATACATGAATGTTACCAACCTTTGTCTTATACTCTTGGTCCTCTACACTGGGCATATTGATCATCACATTATAGTAGGCTCCCCACATAGCTAGGTATCACATGGGTACCACATAGGCATCACATGGGTTTCACATGTATATCTCACTTGGGATAGGACTACATGAATGTTACCAACCTTTGTCTTATACTCTTGGTCCTCTACACTGGGCATATTGATCATCACATTATAGTAGGCTCCCCACATAGCTAGGTATCACATGGATACCACATAGATATCACATGGGTTTCACATGTATATCTCACTTGGGATAGGACTACATGAATGTTACCAACCTTTGTCTTATACTCTTGGTCTTCTACACTGGGCATATTGATCATCACATTATAGTAGGCTCCCCACATAGCTAGGTATCACATGGATACCACATAGATATCACATGGGTTTCACATGTATATCTCACTTGGGATAGGACTACATGAATGTTACCAACCTTTGTCTTATACTCTTGGTCCTCTACACTGGGCATATTGATCATCACATTATAGTAGGCTCCCCACATAGCTAGGTATCACATGGATACCACATAGATATCACATGGGTTTCACATGTATATCTCACTTGGGATAGGACTACATGAATGTTACCAACCTTTGTCTTATACTCTTGGTCTTCTACACTGGGCATATTGATCATCACATTATAGTAGGCTCCCCACACTGCTACCTCCAATGATCGTGCACCAACTTGTAGGTCAGATTTACAGTTGATATTACCATGTACAGCTAGTTCTTTGAGTGGTGTCCAGCAGGAATTGACAATTTGGGCAACTGTCATAGGCACATTGATAGCATTCTGCATGGCGGACTCCATTCTGTCAGCACGACTAGAGCAAAATATTGAATGTGAACGAGATATAATTAATGATGCTACAAATTTACAGTTAATTTGAATACAAACCCTTTTTACGTTAAAATGATCAGATGCATTTTGAAAGCTCTTGTAATAAGATGCTATGTTTTGTATCAAACACATAACACACAAGTTTGAATGAGATTAACTATATTATATTTGGTCGTCACGAGACAATATCGTAACTGCGTATTCTACTAATTGCAGCACACAACGTGCACGCCTACTCGAAGCGCTGGCGTATACACTTGAGCGTTAAAAGACGGAAGATACATACGTTTGCGTAAAAGGTGCGCTTGTTAAGTTACGTCACTGTCCGGAGGAAGCCAAGTAGAGTATAGAATGTAGATCAGCAGTCTTAATAAATAAATGGTGGCATGAAAAGGGTACCAAAAGTAATGCATAGAACAAATAAATACTCCAAACACAAAGAAAAACTGATATAGATTTAAGTAATTTTGTTTTTAATTTAAGGTGTATGTTCCGATCACTTTTTTTTTGCAATGATTTTGTTTTCACATCATGATTTTTTGATATCAGAAGAATCCCCATATTTTCTCATTATGTCTGTAAAATCTTAGGGGCCAGAAATGTTCTATTAAGAAATTAAAGGCTATAATGTGGTGAATTACTGCTAAAGGTGGTTAACCACCAGCCAGTTTGTGTACTACTCAATGGGCAAATGTTTTGTGACCTTGTGCTTCTAAAATAAGAACCATTGCAGTTATGCAACTCAAACTTCGGAATGTGGCAATTTTAAGGATGACCTTTCTTGTAAAATAGAAAACATCAAGTTGAAAATCGGACCAGCAATCAGAACATCTACCTTTAATTAATTTCAAATAGCTTATAAAATATGATTGTTCTGTACATTGTTTCTATACAAGAGTGCAACTCCTATACCAACATAATTTAATGTCAGGACTAAATGAACATAGCTGTAACAAATGTTAAGAATAAATGTTGAATGTTAATCAAATAATTCAAGTTGTCTTACATTTTTTCTTCCTCTGGAGTAGACTTTGGCAGTTTCATTGCTTTCTGTAATAAAAAATGCAATCATTTAATTAGCTTTCCTAAATGAAACACAGATAGACAGATAGACAAAGATAAAGTTCAATACTTTACTAAGTGACGGTTCTTGGGAATTAATAATAATAATAATAATAACAATAATCGTGAACATTTCTAAAGCGCGCAAATCCGCACGACCAAGAGAGCAAAATAATAAACAACATGAATACTGAAAGATACAATCAAATAGACATATGACTAATACAAAAAATGTGTCATAAACAGTTAAAAGCAATTGTGAAAAAGTGTGTATTAATAGAGTTGTGATTTAAAGGACCCAATTGAAGGGCAACTGTTGATGTTAATGACTAATACAAAAAATGTGTCATAAACAGTTAAAAGCAATTGTGAAAAAGTGTGTATTAATAAAGTTGTGATTTAAAGGACCCAATTGAAAGGCAACTGTTGATGTAATCCGGGAGTGGGTTGCGATCATAAGTAGCAGTTTTTTTTGTGGGTGGAAAAGAAAATATATTTGCTTGCTATGGTTTTGATAAATAATTACATTTCCAGGCATTGCATTATTTTGAACTATGGTCACAAAAACAAACCATGAATGTTGGTATATCTTGAATAGAATACAAAAGGTAAAGAATTACACTTTACATCAGGGTTTTACCATGTTCAAAACAGCAAGGGTTTACAATGTCAGTGTAAAGGGAGCACATCACCAAGACGCTCTCCATAGACTTTAGTGTTAGGAAAGGCTTACTTAAATGGCCCTAGTTTTTATATTAGTGCATTTGGCTCAATGAAATTTTGATGTTTTACTCAGAAGGGTAATCTACAACATATCTGAAAATAGAGGTGCAATTACAACATACTTTTTTGATATAAGCCGCCCCATAACAACGTAGTGATAAGCCTACCTTAATTCGGTCTCAGGTCTGGATATACACCACATGTGTAAATCGGTCCATGAAATTAAAATTGACCTCAAATCACCCAGTTTAAATGTCAGAACATCAACTACACATTTCAAACGCAATATATAAGTGAAACATTATATCATAAACCGTCAAAAAATGACAAATTTCTTTTATCATTTCTGTAAAATAGGAACTATTGTCGTACTCAAGTTTGAGCGATAGCGTGTTGCGAGACCTATTTAGTTGTGTGCTCCCTAAATAGCTGATACATCAACAACAAAAATGTATTGATTGATCACCTACCATGTAATGATTGAAGGCTTCTGAATCTGCATCTACCATTGGTATTAGGCTATTCATAGCTTGGTGTAATGGAGGAATGAGTCTACGCATGGTGCTATCTAGATTCTCAAAGGTCTTTTTACCATATGTCATCCAGCCAACCATCGTACTCAATCCAGCACCCTATAAGGATACATAAAGTAATGACAGTAAAATAAAATAGTACAATGATACATCACATGGTATCATAATTGTAATACATATGTAATACTCATCACAAAAAGTATCGAGACACTTAAAAATAAGCCAATAATTAACGGCCCGAAAGGGTATGGATTAATCGAAGCAAATAACCCAGTGCATAATTTTGTTCTGCGTATTTTGACACCTCATTGTTGAGATTCGATGTTGCGGAGCGGAGTTATTGTCATTTCAATGGTCGTAGGTCCAGTTCAAGAGGTGTCAAAATATGCAGAACAAACTTATGCCCTGGATTATTTGCTTCGAATAATCCATACCCTTTCGGGCCATTAATTATTGGCTTATTTTTAAGTGTCTCGATACTTTTTGTGATGAGTATTACATATGTATTAAATGGTTATCCCTTGTGCATTAAAACAGCCATGGTATTCAATACAAAAATATAGCAGTACTGTGCAAATATGTATATGTACTGAAGTCAATAATCTATGTTTTCTTACGATTAATCAACAAAGTTACCTAATTTCTAAACCAACATTTATGACCCACAATGCAATATCAACTATACACATCATACTATACACATACCAGTGCCCCTACAGTTGCTGCTACAGAGCCTCCACCAGGCGCTGATGTCCTTGCTCCAACACTGTGTATGAATTCTTTGAGTGACTTGTGTATGAGTTGGTTTGGATCATTCTGTCTCACCCTGTATCTGTGTTTATAAACATCAATACATCAACAATATTTTATCTAAATAAAAAGCAATTAAGAGATCTTGGAGTGAGGGGAGGGGGGTATAGGTATGTGCCTCCCTGAAGACCCCTTTTTCACTCTCTTCTGCTAGCTCTTAAGACCCCCCTTTTAAGCCTGCATCAGCTCTTAAGACCCACCCCCATTTTATTATTGAAAAATCAAAAATCACGAAAATGTTCTTCTAAAGCCCCAATTTTTTGAAATATTTGTGTTTTTACTCATCAAATTTGAAAAACAAACCAGTTCTTAAGACCTACTTTCTCAAAGTATGATTTAGATTTAATTTTAATTTTAATTTTAATTTTAACAACGAACGTAATGTGAATGATTTTCAGGGTATAAACAATACAACATTTTGGGCATCGATGGGTACTAATCATTTTGGGACAGCCTATATTGCATTTATCAAGCATAACAGCAGTATTCAATTTGTGGAATTTTTATGATTTTCTCACATAATTTTCTTGTGGAACGGAAAGTTCAACACTCAAAATCATCAATTGTAACTTACTCTATAATCCTATCTTCAGGCTTGAATGGTGACAAAGAACTCAATCCAAGTCTGTTTATTGCCTGTATAACAAAGAGAGATTATCGCAATATTTAAAAATAACCAAATCTTTCAAAAATAAATTAAGAGATATAATAAGTGAGACAACCCATCTAAATTATATGAGGAACAATTTAAATAAAAAATCCCCTAAAATACAAGGGGTGATAAAAAATGTATGTTAAAACTTACCAATTTTACTTTTTGATCTTCTTCCAGGATAAAGAGATTTTCCTTCTTGATGTAGTACTCTGCAGCCTCTAGAATTCCTCTCAATGGAACCAGACCAACAATCTCTGACCCGCATACTGCAAGGTTCATAGCCTGTATTATCATAGCAATAATGTAATAATCGTGTGAGAGATGGTCATAAAAAATAAAGACCAACAATCCCTGACCCACACACTGCAAGGTTC
This sequence comes from Ophiura sarsii, assembly GCA_035610835.1. Lineage (NCBI taxonomy): Eukaryota > Metazoa > Echinodermata > Ophiuroidea > Amphilepidida > Ophiuridae > Ophiura > Ophiura sarsii. The sequence continues at coordinate 4,954,457 of CM069443.1, forward strand.
ATAGCTTGTATTATCATAGCAATAATGTAATAATAGTGTGAGAGATGGTCATAAGAAACAAATCAAGGACAGTTCTAACATTAGGATTGGTCAATATCCAGGGATGCCAAGAGCTGGCCTACACACATAAGGATTGGTCAATATCCAGGGTTGCCAAGAGCTGGCTTACACACATTAGGATTGGTCCATATCCAGGGTTGCCAAGAGCTGGCTTACACACATAAGAATTTGGTCAATATCCAGGGTTGCCAAGAGCTGGCTTACACACATTAGGATTGGTCCATATCCAGGGTTGCCAAGAGCTGGCTTACACACATTCGGATTGGTCCATATCCAGGGTTGCCAAGAGCTGGCTTACACACATTAGGATTGGTCAATATCCAGGGTTGCCAAGAGCTGGCTTACACACATAAGGATTGGTCAATATCCAGGGTTGCCAAGAGCTGGCTTACACACATTAGGATTGGTCCATATCCAGGGTTGCCAAGAGCTGGCTTACACACATTCGGATTGGTCCATATCCAGGGTTGCCAAGAGCTGGCTTACACACATTAGGATTGGTCCATATCCAGGGTTGCCAAGAGCTGGCTTACACACATTAGGATTGGTCAATATCCAGGGTTGCCAAGAGCTGGCTTACACACATTAGGATTGGTCAATATCCAGGGTTGCCAAGAGCTGGCTTACACCTGGGGGTTAAAGAACATTTCTGACCCTTTTGTATAAAAAATAAATAACAGCGGGGTAGCATATTTACCGCAAATTCCACAACCCAAATAAATATGAAAAGCCTCGACTCATATCCCAACTTAAAAAGCAAGGGCATGAGCCGGTGTGGGACTTGAACCTGAGATCTTTCGAACAGTACATACATGGCCTATTGAAGGGATTGAATCGTGAGAAAGTAAGTTACAAAGATATTTAGGACCACAGTCATTTAAACATTTGTAAACGTAAAGACAAATTTTGAACTTAATGCGTTTTGTGACTGGTAGCCAATGCAGAGTCTGCATTAGAGGTAATGGACTGTCAAGTCTTGATGCCGAGAAGACAAGTTTTACGGCACAATGTTGGAGAGACTGAAGTCGATTAAGATCTTTTGAGTTTGAACCGTATAAAAGGGCATTGCCATAATCGAGACGGGAAAGGAAAAGTGCACAAACTACAAGGTGCCGTGTGTCCTGGTCAAGATATTTGCATTAATCGAATTACAGTAATCGAATGCTCTAACCACTGAGCAAACCAGCTATCTCTGATGAACATAGTTCAAACCAGATAGTAGTGATTAAGAGCAGTCAAGGATGATGATGTTGTAAAATGTGCAAAATTATACATGTTTACTAGTGCTGTTATCGATACAAAATTTTGTATCGATATGTCGTCAAAGAAAACTTCGACATGTCGATATATTATCGATAAAATAACTTTTTGGTTTCCGAATTCTGCAACTATCGTCTCAAATCAAAAACGTCAGATAAAACCTGATCAGATCGGGAATGGGAGAAATATTCCTATCAATGATGTACCCCACCAATAAATAACTTTGAAAATTGGCCGGAAAAGTCATTTAAAAACGTTAAACGAAGACTAAAATGAACAAATTCTGAATTAGTTTGCCGATATGGTCGCCAGCTTTTAATTGAAGAAAATCATCCTTTACGCATGCATGTGACATTGTGCTTCGGATTTATTCGATTTCCCTTCGGCCTTTTCCGAAACCTGATACGAATGACGTATTGCTACGGAAATCATCCTTACGCATGCGTGTGACAATTTGTCCAATCACACATTTTACGATGATGATTTTATAAATTTATTTAATTTTCCGGAACTGGTCCGAGTGACGCAATGCCAATACCATGTGCTCTCAACTCATCTCGAAAGGCACAGTTCCACAGATGTGGATTACGCCCCTGATAGACCATTGCGCTCTATGAAAAACGTGGTTGTTTATTTATAAATACAATACGAGGGGCATTCCCCGATGGCGTTGTTATTCAGTATGAATTATTTTGATACTTGCGGGATTTGTCAGGCTTTCACCGAGGGAATGATGCACGGTACGGCCATGCACACGTCAATATACATTGTATCACAATTTGTAATGAATTGTAAGTGAATGGGGAATGTGCGGAAAACTTAAAAAGCATGTAAAACCCAATTATAAAATTCATGTCGTTTCTTTCCGATATACGAAAATATGTATCGACATGTCGTATCGTATGGAAAATATTGCGACATGCGACACTTCTGACAATCGATAACAACACTAATGTTTACACTATTAACCTTTAGATTTAAATTCCCAGACCCATATAATATGAATCTGCATATGGATTTCCCAAAACAAAATATCTGTATCTTAATCAAATTTATTATACACACAACTACAAAGTAATTAAAGGTTAAGTTTGTGATTTTTAAACCTGAAATAGGTGACCCATATTTGATCCTCTTATCTTCCTCAGCTTGTGTTACTGGAAAAGTAGAAATGTTTGCACTACATATATTTTTGTTCTTGTCACGCTCGAAAGAGCTACCGCGAAAATAATAACACAAAAATATATTTCTTTTGCATATAGGTCTATGTTATGAAGCCACAAATCGTGAATTTAAAAATACATAAAACAGTTCAAAATTGGAAAAGCGTGAAAAACTACTACTATTACAGTATCTCCTGTTGGCAATCCGGTATTTTAGGGGATAACTTGATTTGACGACGGTTTATTCCGTCAAATCAATTTATCCCTCATGAATTTGACTACTGACGAAATGTACAGTCTATTCATGTATACCGTTTTTTCCGTCAATCAATTTATCCCCGTAATTTACCATACCTACCTCTGCTCTTTTTTTACACTCCTCAAACACTTCATGTACAAGTGTTTGATCCATATCTGTTAAGTTGATGGATACCTGGGCAAGATTAGCTTCAGCTAACCACCAACCGATAGCTTGTACCTCTTTGAATACACCTGGCTGAAAACAGAATGGAATAACATAGCCATTAGTTTATGTATTTTAAACAAACCATCACAAATATGTAACGCATTCATGAGAGTGGATATTAACGTTAATCAAATTATGCAAGTTTAGACTTAATACATTTATTTTATTTTTTTATTTTATTTTTTTATTTGGGCCTTACGACCCTGGATAACCCAAGAAAGCCTCGTTGAAGCTTATTTCCATTGGGGTCCGTTAGATGTGTGAACAGTTACAGACCGGGATGATCCCCTACTCTTTGCGAAAGAGTCTGTAACCTTTTAACGTGCTCGGGTATTGCACTTCCGATGCACGGGACCACCATTTTTATGTGACTTCCGAACCACTGATTTTTGCTGCCATTAGATTAGATTGTATGCATCTTGGGATGAACGAACATTGCTACACGTTATTCTTTGTAATTAGCTTAACCCTCAGAGAACTACCTGTCTATTAGCCAGTAAGATGGATACATTCTATACAAATATCGGTGTAATACCGGTATAACATCGGTGTAATACCGGTGTAACACCGCTGAGAGTTTGGATATCAGCCCTTAGTAGTGTTGAACCGATCCGATTTGTTGCACTAATCAGAGACATTGTTAGGATAATTGTATCCCTGATAAAGATTGGAGTGAAATATTTTAGAAGCAGTGTTCTAACTGGTTGGTTATTCATATGCGTATTTATTGTCAATAACTAATCACAAGTCTGTAAGTCTGTAAAATATGCAGGTAGTACTCGTGGGTGGGGGTAGGGGGGGTGTAAATAAGTTGAAGAGCTTAGATGCAAATCATGATTAATACATTTTGAGCAACTTGAGATTAGCAAATGATGGTTCTCATATATAAAGAAAATAATAAAAAACATGTGATAGTTCCATCATATCTTTAAAAGTACTAGTATAGGTCGGCTTGGAGTGACGTCACATGCTGTTTGCTGATGTAAACAACAGTCACTTTTACGGCCTCATGCGATCTAGGAATGATCTTGTGTATGGTTGAGTAGAGCTTGGACACTGATTTGTTAAAATGTTTTTGCTTTGTTTTCAATGGCAAATGACAAAAACACCCGGATGACTGGGCGACCTTAACCTTTAAATTGGACAAGTATGGTCTTAATTTGAATATAATGTTAGTGATCTCATCATATCAACAATTATGATGAAATAAGTGTCTATAACATTATATGCCTCATATATTAGTAATAATACCTTATCTGGTCCCCTGCCTTTTTCCCTGATGTCAAGACCTATCCTATGGCTCTGTTCCTTGGTACCAAGCACATTGACATTGTATGCGATCAAGAATTTACGCCCTCCAGTGGCGGTTGCTCCCCAGGATGAGACAAATTCAGCAGGACCATAGTCAGGCTTCCATTCAGGATCTGCCAACTGGAATAGACAAGTAATATCAGCATCACTGTAATATAATAAGTGGGAATGAAATACATCGAGGCACACAACAGTAGCGTAGCCAGGGGGCAAGGGGCAAAGGGGGGGGGGGGGCAGAGTGCCCTCTGAAAAAAAATTGACCAGGAAAATTGAGAAGGCAAAGGAAGGGAATGAAAGGGAGAAGAGGAGACAAAAAGGGAAGGAAAGGGAAAAGGGAAAGTGACAGAAAGGAGAAAGGAAGACAGGCAAATTAGTTGTAAAATTGCATTTTTTCACGCCGGTATGGGGACGCAACCCCTTGTTATGTTTGTTATTTTATTAATCGTATGATTAATGAGGGAAAGATGTTGTATGGAAACTTGGACTTATTTCTGAAATGTTGAGAACAGGTAAATTTAAGACTTGCAGGACACCGTGTTAGGAGACAATAGGATAAAGCTGCTTCTGTGTTGTTATTATAGTAACACTAACATGGGGGCGGGGGGTCATGCAGAAAGCCAACTAAAGGCTACACTGGCAATGGACACAGGATTAAGTTATCACAAATTGCATGATGGATCAAGGCTGACTTAAGTGTCAACATAATTTATTTATCTGAATAGTTATTAATATTCATCTGAATTGGGCGAATTCATTATCTTATCAGTTACAATATATTCAACCCATATCTCATTTGCCCAGCTTCACTGCAATCTACCTGATGAATTGAGGGTGAGTTGTGTGTTCACATTGAAATATTTTAGATATTACCTTTTCTGGTAGTTTTTCATATTCTCCCGCTCTGATAGTGGGTAGTTTTTTCCGTTTCTCCTCAACTGCAGCAAAACCATACAAATACACTGTAGAAAGAAAAAGACATTGGAATGTTTAATTGTTCAATACATGTGATAGTCATGATTTTCAATCATTTCAAATCGAGATTTTATGGTAGACATGTTTATCCGAAAGGGATGTATAGTGGGCCTCACAGATAATGTGATATTATTAGCCGTCTCAACTGAAAAGTGAGATGGATGGTGCACAATGAGATGTCCAGATGTTATATGTTCATGATGTGATGCTATTGTATTAAAAGTTATATGAGGCTATATGCCTAAAAAGGAAAAAAAAGGGTTATTGTGCAGAGCTACAGTACAAATTGATTGTTAGTGCAATATTTTGATTATATAACAAGAATCAGTCCCAATTACTCAAAAGTTGCAGTTCTAAACATGTAATTCCAATGCACAATGACGCTATCCTGGGATTCCAAATATCTCCAAAGATACTCTGGGTTGATTGCTCCGTCTTTCAAAATGGTGACACTGTAATCACATTTCAGGGAGAACGAGAGTATAAAAAAGTATGGATTAGGCAAAATAAATCCATTCCAAATGAATCTCTACTTGAAATTTGCATATAAAGCAAAAGTGATTTAGCAGACGAGTTAGGCTTTTTCAGTATCGGTAAGATTAATTTTCATTTGTCGATATGGGTTATTTTCGGGAATAAAGGTGATTTTTGTTCCTGGGACTCAATTTTCGGGCAGGACTCTATTTTTCAGGACTTGCTCCCACCTCTAAACACTAACAAGCAGAAGGGTAGGAAATCTGATTTCAGATAGAATCTGTTACCTGGCACATTGAGTTCCTTGCCCAAGCGTTCTCCAAACCTCTTGGCACAATCCACACAGTCATCCATGGTGATATCTGGACTTACTGGAATAAATGGGCACACGTCTAAAGCTCCAAAACGGGGATGTTCACCTGCAATAGCAATTAGACATAAACATAAATATTGTTTTAAAGCTGTACATTTCTTATTACAAAGCACAACCAATAAATAAGAAATATTAAGCAAACTTGCCACTAATTAATTGTCAACAAATTGTCCATATTGAGGTTTAATAAGGTCATGTCTACCATAGAATTCATCAATAAGTACATGTACATGTATGGCTGTAAAGATCATTTGGATTAGTGTTTTCCAAACGAGTTCACTTATTTGACTCAGAACATTTTTCTAGTAAATAATATTTGCTTCTAACTCAAATCAACAGTTTGTGGTTTAGTTTCAAATAGATTAAATATTATGTGAATAATCTATTTTTGAAGAAATCTATTTTTGAAGAAACATTGTTTACTTTTTTTTTGCAAGAAAACTATTATGTTTAGACTTTTTACACAGTTTAAAATACCATAATTTGTAATTCTTCTCATAAGTATAACCAAATATCATAGGGTTCCTGAAAATAATTCCCCCCAAATTAAATTAACAGCATAAATTTTGCAGACTATCTCTATGCTTTATGTACATATTCCAAAGATTTTCTAGTGCAGGGATGACAATCTCTATCGAAATGTTGTTCAGAACTGATACTATGTGTGTTTCATAGCACCTGTATGTTTGAAAAGCATGGTGATTAGTATGGGCATTGGTATAAATAGACTATAGTCTCTTGTGACAACAGCCTGGCCCTTGCAGTGGCTGTTGTGATACAAAACTAACATTAAAAAAGAGATGACGCAGTGAAAGTGAAAATACTTTTATTAACAATTTCAACATTATATATTAAATTATCACCATGTCCGATTGACGTAACTATATTTGTGATAATTGAACATAACTTCTGCACCCAGTGTTTTTATAGAATTAAACTTGAACCCACACGCACTTGGATAATGTAATGTTCAGATCGATACTAATAGATGCAATCGTTCAGAGAACGAAAGTGAATATTTATTGATGAGTTATTTCATGACAGGGCTCAATAATACAGTCTTTATTTTGGTCCAAAACACACATAACTTCAAACGACTTGGTGCACATAAGTATCCCTGTATTAGAAATTCATTGATATAAGCCTAACCCATGCTAAATCCAACAAACTATAACTGATGCAAGACCATGTCACCTCTTGTTGATCAACAATGTTATGCGTCTGGTTCCATTCATTGACTGTTGTATTGACTTTTGACTGCTGTTGTTACGGATGACTGGTTTGGTTTAGTGGATGGTTTATAATGGACACCTCCTTTGAATGCGTGCACATATCGGCAGGCTAGCGTTTGTTTGGCAGGCAATTGCACGCACATCAGCAGGCAAGCTATTGTTTGCTTGGCTGCTGTCACGTTACAGTTGACTTTGTTTATAGGCTTGGAAAATCACCTGTTTTTGGAAACATATCCTTGTGGTGTGATGCACGATTACCTAGACTCCCAACACGGCAGACCGTTATCGAGCCACAGGTGATAGACCCATTTTCCCTCTTCCCCTGATAGTTTTATACTGATTCAGTGTTGGTTTACTGATACCGATCTTCTTACCATGCTGTTTGGACATGTCAATAAGTTTGAAGGCAATTTTGGCCATGTTGAGTGCGCCTTCAACCACAGCCTCTGGTGAGCCAACAAATGTATAGACAGTGCGGTTAGTAGAGGCACCTGGATCAACATCAAGCAAGGTACAGCCATCTGTTGTTCTAACTGCTGCAGCAATAGCATCAATCACCTTAAAAGATCAAATAATAATTGTCTGGACATATGAGTATCACAATTATTGAGTAAAAAGGAAAACATAAGATACATACATGCAGTACTGTTATGCAAACACATGTTTCAGGAAAGTATGGAACTTATGTTTTTATCACTTTATCACAAATCTTATTCATTTGTCACTCTATCACAAATCTTAAGTATTGTCACTTCAGAAAATGAAGTGGGGTAGGGAGGGGGTTGTGTTGGGTGAGGAGGGTTTGTGGTGGCGGAGGGGTTTGTGGTGGGGTTGGTGAGGGGAGGGCGTTTGTGGCGGGGATGGGAGGGGATTGTGGTTGGGAGGGGGTTTGGTTGGGGAGGGGAGGGGTTTGTGGTGGGGTTGGGGAGGGGAGGGCATTTGTTGCGGGGATGGGAGGGGATTGTGGTTGGGAGGGGGTTTGGTTGGGGAGGGGAGAGGTTTGTGGTGGGGTTGGGAAGGGAAGGGGGTTTGTGGTTAGGATGGGGTTTAGGTATATGGGAGGGGGTTTAAGTAGGTGGAAGTGGGTTTAGGTAGGTGGGGATGTAGAGAGGGTTTGTGGTGAGATGGGAGAGAGTTGTAGTAGGGTTAGGGAGGGGTTATGATGGGGAGGGGTTGTGATGGGGGAAGGGGTTGTGATGGGGGTGGTCCACATCCCTCATATCGATTGGTCAATAGTCCACAACAAACAATAGGACCAAATCAGATCATGGCAAATTCATCAATTTTTTGCTGGAAAACTCCTTGGCACAGCTTGTCACTAAAATCACACATCCTGCTTCCTGAATCCAATAGCGTCCTTGACCTAATAACAAGCTGTCCCCAATTACATGTACGGTAATAGACAATATTGGGTTGTTTTTTCCCAGGCATTTCGGACCATCTTATCGTTTTATTTAACATCAAACCGAAAACCCAAGCCAAACCACAACGGAAAATATACAATTTTTAGAAAAGTAACACACAGGAGTTAAAACAAAATACTAAGTCATTCACTGAGACCTTCCTTGGTTCTGACACACTCAACAAATCTGTGAACACAAACTGGGAGCTTATTAAAGGAGAGCTAACTAAAGTTAATGGACACACACATCCAGTCGCAATTGAGTTGAGGTAGAAATAGACCGATATCAAGAAGCAGATGAGGAAGCGTGACAGATTGTATGGCAAAACCAGGAAATCTGGTACATCTCCTGACTGGAATTCCTTCCTAATAAATATTAAAACAAAGCGGCAAAGCTGTCAAAAATGCCAACCTAAACTATGTCAACATGTTGTTGGGAACTCACTCCAAACTAAACAAACATTCTGGTCATGTCAAACTGATGAGGACTGATAATCTTGGTATCCCAACCCTACGTACTGCTTACAAATTATGTACGATACCCCCTCCCCTTCCAAACCACACCACAAACCCCCTCCCCACCCCTAGGCCAACCCTTCCCACCACCCCCCCCCCCCCCACCACAAACCCTCTCCTGGCCTAGGGCCATCCCATTCCCATTTGCCACAACAAACCCTGCCCTCCACCACAACCCCCTCCCCATCCCTAGGCCAACCCTTCCCACTACCCCCCCCCCCCCCCCCCCCCACACACCACAAACCCTGCTAACACACAACGTTCTTAAAACGTTCTTAAAACGTTTAAAACGTTCTTAGAACGTTTTTAGAACGTTGTGTGTTAGCAGGGAACCCTCTCCTGGCCTAGGGCCATCCCATTCCCATTTGCCACCACAAACCCTGCCCTCCACCACAACCCCTCCCCACCACAAACCCCCTCCCCAACAACAAACACACTCCTAATCACTAACCCCCTCCCAACCACAAATACCATCCGCCATCACTAACCCCTTCCCAATCACAAACACCCCACACCAAACCCCCCTAATCCCTATTACAAAAATCACATGGTATCGTTTATCGTTGCACCGCTACAAACACTTTTCTACAATAGACAAAACTTTTGCTTGATGCTGAATATAGTGAATGCATGGACTTATTAGAAATAAGTCCATGGTGAATGGATGTATCAGAATTTGCTTAAAATTCAAACAGGAAATCAAACTTAAACCTTTCCCTAGAAGATTTTTACTCCATTGGAACAATTATTTTGGGTTTTAAACATGAAAAAGAGTGAATTTATTACGCATTTTGTCTTGGTGGCCATATTTGCCTACTTACTCGGTGGGACAATTTGGCCACCTGCTAGAACTGAACCGCTTGCATGGCTTGAAAAAGTTGTGCTTACCTCTTTATTTCGTCCTTCTGAAAAGTTGGGAACACACTCGACAATTTTGGCCATAATCTCACTCCACTCTAGAGAATGCTACAACTAGAATAGTTTCAAATTGTATTGGAAATTCACTCTCAAAGCTGTAGGTGTTGTGAGTGTTTGTTGTTTTGAGTTGACGCGTCGATTTTGTACACATCCACATGTGCACTTTTCTAAAAACAGGTCAGTTAAGGTCAATCAATTATGTAAACACTATGAATATTCATCATGATCATGTCTCTTTTTTCATATCCAAATGCAGTCGCTTTGACATTTGTGTCATGATTTATAACATATTTGCTAAGCTATAAAATATATTTAACACTTAAAAATCGCGCAAAACAGCTTTCCAAATATTGGAAAAACAAAATGTGGGATATGAATTAGGTTTTGATCCCTAACACAACACAAAATCATACTTGAAAACACTCCATAATCTGCCAAAGAGTCTAAACTTTTGGTACCGTGACCATCAAACTCTTTTACAGTATACTAACGAGCACTCACACAGTTTGACAATACAATGTATGTTCGTAAAATTGATCCACTATGGTACGCCTTTTTGTGTCAAAGGTCACTGTAGCGTATATTCTTGCCCTTCCTAGTACAGGTGGCTGATTTCGCGTAAGTTACTTTTATTTCCTGTGAAATTTAACCATTATTAAGTGTAATTTTAATAAAGTATGGTTATTATTCTATTAGTAATCCTATCAGTCAAACTCAGACAAAGGTTTGATATACCATCATTATCGATAATCAATAGATTTTGGTGACAATAATTTACATTATTGGTGTACTAAAATAAAATAACTCAGTAACTGAGTCAAACAAAGTCCATGGACGGTCAAACTCATGAACTGTCAGTGAGTTGTCTACTGAAAAGTTATACTTACTTACTTGGTTGATTAGTCCTCTTTCCAATGCGAAGGACTCTCAGTCGGTTCTACAAGTATCATTCAATATAATATTCAATATCATCGCAACTGTCTCCGGCTGTCACTGTCAGGTCTATTTACTTTTAACTTTAAGTTTACACGCTAATATACCATGTCCATGGACTAATAAGTCCATGCTAATACTAGGCCTACTAAGAATTTTTAAGATAAAGTTTAATAGTTACTAAGACTAAGTAAAATACGAGTAAAATAAAAGAAGTAATGTGACTTTACTTATACTGCCAGCCAGTCACAAAATGCAACTGTCGTTTTAATGTTATTTTGTAACCTATTTTATACTATCAATCAAATAAATCATCATTAAATTACAACATGATCAAACAAAATATAAAGCTTATTTATTTTGTATTTATATTACTTCTTATATTCTTCTTTCTGAATACTCGCAACATTCCTTTTTATTGGAATCAAACGCGAAGGGGGTTTATTAAATAAATGTACAAAAATACTTCAATAAGGTTTATCGCGAATAAAAAACACACACCATTGATTAGTCCCAATTGGTACCGTAGTGCAAGTGTATCTTTGATACACGGTACCACTACCCTCCATAGACTCACGACGTCGCGAAATTCACATTGAGTGTCAACACTGCCGATTTTTCACCTCAATATTTCCCCCAAATTGAGGATGCTTGATCAAAATTAATGAAGTCAATGTATTACTAAGAGTTCTAGGAACAACATGCGAGTGCATTTTGATTGATTTCAATCATATTTGATGTGAAAATCATGATTTCAAAATGTGATTTTCGCGACGTCGTGTGTCTATAGAGGGTGTTGTGGCTATAGTATAGTGAAGCATGAACGATAGTATAGCCACCATTGGGTCTAACCATTGATTATCCTTTTCTGTTGCATTGTGGGATCGCAAAAGTGCAAAATCTGCCCCGTCCTGGATTCCACAATGCATCAGAAAAGGATAATCAATGGATTTTTTTTCCTGATTGGCGATAAGGCTTAGCCTTTTTAATTACAATACTTATCAACTCAATTACATCATTCATAATTGAATTATTTGTAATTGTATTGTACAATGTGAGGCCTACTTGATGTGCTGTTATGTGAGGCCTACTTGATGTGCTGTTATTTGCGTTCGTTAGCCTAAGAGGCTAAGTGCCAGGAATTTATACAGGAAGTGTAGCCGATTAATGGCCGGGATTTACCTGAGCTGCAGTATGCAAAGTAGGCCCATAAGGGGGCCATAACATAGTATAGTGTAGTCTTGAAAGATACCAAATCTATGATTTGGGTATCGGCTGAAAATTGAACCATTTTAGTCGCCTGAAAATCCTCTGTTTTTATGTCCCACTCACCTTTTTGGAGACTCAAAGTTGTCCTTGAATGTTCACTATTTATTCATTGCATTGCTATGAAATTAAGCAAAGTGTTCAGAAAAGTCGCATTGGAATTTTTTATAGGACTAGCAAGTAAAACAGGGGTAAAACACAAAATCACCTTTTGTCGGCCATCTTGAACAAAACAACAACACATGGTCAATTTGGTTATGTAGTCTCACGTTTAGAAGTCATGGTTCTAGGGCACAGTTCTGGTTCCACTAAACAGATTTGCTTCAACAAGTACCCATATTATGGATACTAGCGGCGTACCCTCGCTACGCTCGGGTCCCCGCTACGCTCGGGTCCCCGCTAGATGATTATGCCACATTACCTACCTCTGAAACCACATAAACCCCCTACAACCCCTCCCTCCAAAAAAACAGGTTGATTAATGACCATATCCCTCCTAAAGGCATTATAAACCCCTACAACCCCCCCCCCCCCCCCAACCAGGTGGATTTATAATCATAACCCTCCTAACCATTTCCCGTGGCTACTTCATTAACTCTTAACCTTATCCTAAAACATTTCCCGTGGTTTTACCCTCCCCATACACCACCCAAACCAGGTTAATTTATAATCACAACCCCTCCCTAAACCATTTCCCGTGGCTACTTCATTAACCCTCGGTCCCTTAGATTGTTTTGGCATGCCAACTTAGAGTAAAGAAATCAGGTTGCTTCATTAACCCATGTGGATGGTTATGCCACATTACCTACCTCTGAAACCACATAAACCCCCTACAACCCCAACCCCCCAAAAAATAAACCAGGTTGATTAATAACCATATCCCTCCTAAAGGCATTATAAACCCCCTACAACCCCCCCCCCCCCCAATCAGGTTGATTTATATAACCATATCCAGTCCTAAACCATTTACCGTGGCTACTTTATTAGCCCCTATCTCTCAAACCGCATTAACTCTTAACCTTATCCTACCTAAAACATTTCCCGTGGTTTTACCCTCCCCCATACACCACCCAAACCAGGTTAATGTATAATTACAACCCCTCCCTAAACCATTTCCCGTGGCTACTTCATTAATCCCTTGGATTGTTTGGCATGCCAACTTAAAGTAAAGAAATCAGGTTGCTTCATTATTCCCGTGTGGCTTCTGCGCCATGTGTAGGAGTGCGTGTGCCGCGGCAGTGAGCCCTTGCGCAAACATGCACGCGACGCGTTACCACGGTAAGATTACGCTGTGTAGTACGCGCAACGCACAATGTTGTTCAATTCTAGTTGCATTTATGAGCCAAATCTGAGAGGTTTTTTGCTGTTTTTGGAGCCAATTGTTAACCAATTTCATTGAAATAAACTTTAACACCCTTCCCGTTATTTCCTCTATCTTTCATGCAAATTAGGCGCCACTTTGATCACAACCAACGGAGAAATAAGGATAACAAATAAATAAACACACACACAAACATACACCGTTTCCAGATTTATAGTAAGATGGGTACTGTAAAAAAGGACTAGTATAGTGAGTATCTATACTACATGTAGTCCTTACAGTATAGTGAGTATTCAGCAGCGACGTGCGCTACACACATAGCTGTGATAATCTATAATTTGGTCCTGAAGAAGTCCGAGCTAATCCTGACGAAAGCTTGACAGATTAAAACTTGACCGATGGCGAACCGACTCTTAACTTATAATATTAAATCTACATGTAGATGGTATTGCCCTTTTTATTAGTATTGCCCCGTTTATTAGAACATTTTAATTTTATTATTTTGGCAAAGGTTCTGTGTAATCGTACTCAATTTACATGTATTGATGGAAAATTTCCTCTATAGCCCTAAGCAAACTCAGTGTGGAGTGCCCCAGGGCTCAATAGACGGCACTCTTGTTTTTCTTTTATATTAATGATCTACCTAATTGTGTACTTACTGTAAAGTTAGCATGTATGCAGATGATACAGCTCTTTTATGCATCTAACTCAGTTGATGATATTTTAAAATGTATCAATGAAGAAGACCTTATGTCTGTAAGAAATTGGTTTCAATTCAGTAAACTTAGTTGAAATGTAAATAAATCAGAATTTATGCTGATATCATCAAGGCAACGCTTAACTACTATAGATAATCATAATTTGACAGTTCAAATTAATGGAACACATTTAACCAAAGTTGATAAATGTAAGCATCTTGTTGTAATTATTGATAAGAATTTGACTTGGCATGAAAATGTTTAATATACCCGAAAGAAAGCTTTATTGAAGGGTCTACCCATGTTAAAGCCAGTGAAGCCTTTTTTCCCATGATAGTCTTAAGACTGTATACAGTGCCATAGTACTTCCTCATGTACATGTACAGTATTGTTATTTTGTATTGTATGGGGAAATTGTGGTTCAACTTCAGCATCTCATCTTCAAATTATACAAAACAGGTCTGCTCGTATTATTTGTGGAGTAGCTTAGGACACACTTAGTCGTGAAGTTCTTAACAAACTTAAATGGATACCACTTGATACTAGACATGGTTCTGGGGTTTAATGAACACAAAACCTGCTTTAAAATGCTCATTAGACTATAGTAAATATATTACGAAGATGTCAGCTTTTTAAATACTTTAAGTTTAACAAAAAACAAGAAAAATATAGAATTCCTGAAAAATGATGAGCGAGGGGACGAAAAACTGCTTTAATTTATTTACTTGGCCTAACACTTAAAAACTAAAAATCATGATACTTTAACCTAATTAAAAATAAGAAATTCTATTATTGTATTCTATAATGGTGATTTGCCACCCATATTTAGATTCTGGCCATATCACTGTTTTGTAATTTGAATTATCCCAGTTTATTTTTGTTGAATTTGAGTGGCAGAGGCAGTATTTGTTGAATTTGAGTGGCAGAGGCAGTATTTGAGTGGAAGAGGCAGTATTTGAGTGGAAGAGGCAGTATTCAATTTCGTCCGATACACAATCCCTTGCTGGACCTCATTTCCTAAGAAGCATGTACATGTACATGTATGCTGTTTTCAATCCATTCAAAAGTACATAATTGCCTTGGAGAAAGTTAGTGCCCCTTTCAAATTGCCTTAAATTGCCTTTTCATTTCTTATTTTGAGGCCTGTACATGCTTGCCAAACAGGTTTACACATATTTTGAGTAAAAGGTTGGGTGTTGCCTAAAAAGAGAATTGTCTTTACATTTCAGGTCGCTGTTAATACTCTCCCTATTTGTGCATCATGGTACGCAGTGTAGTAAAGCGTCGTCAAGCTGACCCCGCAGTGGTACTGCAACTATGGGATGTAATTACATCCATACGCTCTGGCAAACAGGTGGCAAACTACGACAGAATTGTGAAATACATGGAGCGTAAACATAATGTCACCTCTAAAGAAGCACAGAAACAGGTGAGTAACTATGACAGAATTGTGAAATACATGGAGCGTAAACATAATGTCAGCTCTAAAGAAGCACAGAAACAGGTGAGTAACTATGACAGAATTGTGAAATACATGGAGCGTAAACATAATGTCAGCTCTAAAGAAGCACAGAAACAGGTGAGCAATAATTCATATGATGACCTACCCCACTCCCCTCTCTTTCGAAAAAATTAAATGAAATATTTAAAGATATAAGCTGGCTGGGGACATTTTTTGTCAGGGAACCATAGATAATTCTTGAAGTCATATCATGCAATCTTTCCAAGTGGCACCCTCTATCCTTTATTTTTACTTTGAAGCAAATTTCTGGCAGATTGATAACGAATCGTAAAAATCTTAATGAGCAATATGATTCTTAATTACTTCAAATTATGGTTTGAATAATAAACTGTTGGGGTCTGCTCCGATAGCTTATTTTCTAAGTGTTTTTGTTGATAAATACATGGGTTAAAACCATGTTAACGCTGATTATACAATGTAGTGTGAGGTGCTTCCGGCTACAATCGCAACTGTACACAAGTGAACAGAATAGTATGGAATACTTTATGATAAAAATTGAAACCAATATGGTGAACTTGAAAACTTCCTGAAATTGAAAACAGATTTCCATTTTGATTTAGTCAAGCTCTGTGATAGTTGTTTATGGAAATACAGTCAATATAGATTTATGAGTCCAGGAAAGTCTTTCCAGATAAGACAATCATCAATCATCGCTATAAGAGGACAAAAATGTGCCGAACATTGACAAAGATAATAATATTGCATGAATTTGAATCTTATGTTATTAATCCTGTTGGAATCGGGGGAGGGAATGACTAAGAAGAATAAACTGGCCTGCAAGAATTATGCTATTTTAACCATTTGTGTGTGTTTTTATGGGGGACTATTTATAGGTGGTTTTTTTAATTTAACAATCTGCATTTCTCCAAAAACTAATCTCTTATTCCAGTTGAACTTAGCAGTTAAAGATGAGTTGGTAGTCAAGGAGACATCCCTAGGGAAGAAAGGTAGTCGAGCAGGTCTAGAACAAGATGGCTATTGGTGTATGGAAGAGAGAACAGAAGAGGTAGGTTATTAGCTGAGGAGGAATCTCACAATCCAGAGACCTTTACAGGACTGACAGAGATGGTCTTTATGTATAAAAATTAAGGGACTTGGAAATCCTGAAAATTGAAGACAGAACAGTATGTGATAGTGTAGAGAAAAGGATATATATAATCTATTTGTCCAATGTCCATCACGAGACAGTGACATTACTGCATCATTCACTAATTGCAGTATATAAACATGCGCGCCTAGTCGAAACGATGGCGTACTCACTCACGCGTAGAAAGGCGGATGACACATACATGTGCGTACATGTTGCGCCTGAATTGTTTCGTCACTGTCCGGATCACTGTCTGGAGGAAGAGAAATAGAGTATAGGGCCAATAATAGTCAAGGAATTGCAGGATGGGCCTGTAATGGATATTGAGGGATAGGCATTTCTAGGGCGATGGAATTCCAGGACTTGTCAATGAATATCCAGGGTTTGTGTTTTTTTATTTTTTCAAATATTTTGAGAAATATTTTGAGAATTTTGGGGGAATTTTGTGAATTTTTTGTTTGCAATTTTTTGTGAAATTTGTGGGATTTATTTTGTATTTTTCAAATAAAATAAATTAAACCTTTTTTTAGAGAATTTAAAAATTAAAAAAATTACATCTTTTGTATTTTAACAACAAAAAATGTTATTAATATATTTACAATTATGGTGATTTTTTAAAAAATGTATAAATATATATATTTTTTGTCAAGTCAGATTCTCAAAACATAATAATGATAAAATTGGATGGATTATTTTGCATGATACACAAAGATATTGGTCGAGCTATGAGTTTTAAACAATATTTTTTAAACTCATAGCTCGACCAATATCTTTGTGAATCATGCTTAATCCATCCAACTATATATCAAACCATGTAATGAAAGCGAAAATGACTGACCAATAACACTAATAATAATTAATATGTAGTATTATAAAATGCAAGGTATTCATATACATTGGCATGTGGGAACAATAGGCCAGTATACGTACATAACAGCTACAATTGTTGGTTTTAATGTCAAATCGCCTCAAATTAACATAACTTGGTTTGAAACTATGCACACAGACCAAAGCTAGTTTTAGGTAATTTTGACATTAAAAGTCAACATTTTCAATTTATTTGTGAACAAAATGTGGTGGGCTTCAGCTGACTGGGAGGGGAGGGGGGTTCATCATGCTTCATCTGAAATGTTACTGTCAGTACAACACAAGTCAGTCCAATATCATCTTCAGGGGTAGAATTTCGGCGCGAATCAGCGAATCAATTCGCGTGAAGAATGAAGATTCACGTAAAATCACGTGAATCCAGGTGGATTCACACAAAAAACCAATTTTTAATTTTTTTAATTTTTTTTTCTAAGTCCAAAACAGGACCTTAGATGACTTGTATTTGACTCCTAGTCAACAAACATGCCGAATTTGGAAGTTGTGCAAGCTTAGAGCCTTATTCTTGATATTATTTTCATTAATTTCGCAATAATCCATGGATTCTCAAAATTGGCGAGAATCCAGGATTCTCGCGAAATTATTCCGCGAGAATCTAAATCGACTCACGCACTGCAGCGCAAATTTCTAGGCCTGATCTTACATTGTATACATACTACTCATTTTATATGCTTTTTTGTGTGTATTCCCAGAGTGCTGAAACCCATGACTGGTATTGTTTTGAGTGTCACAAGCCTGGAGAGGTGTTATGTTGTGGGTCTTGTTACAAGGTGTATCACCCTACTTGTGCTGGTAAAGAGGAAGATTATACAGGAACATGGAGTTGTCCTATGTGTGAGGTAAATATATACACTGGGATCTACAATTTCAGAAAATCTTGTTTATCAATGTACCATATTTTGTAGATTTTGTGTGTTGAGGGTAGATTATTTTGATTGAAGGTGTTGATATGATATCCATGAGTTAAATACAATTTCACTATCAATTTGTTATCAATCAAAAACGATGTCTTTGGTTGACAAATTTTATTACATGCAAATGAGGAATCGGAGCATCCATTAACAAATATATATAATCTATGAAGCGATTTGGACAGTGTTTTTATTTGACCCCAACTTAACCTTTGCCTCATATAATTTCAATAATATAAGTCATAACCATGTCAAACTATATATATTTTGTGATCAGTAAAACATCATGGAGATTTGAAATCAGCATATCAAAGTCAACCAGAAATAATCATAAAACATGCCGCATACCCTATTTTGAGGTTATGGTCCGTTGGCATGGAGAGGATACCTTAAGTTTTGAATCCTGTTTTGAATGGCACTAATGTCAGGCTAGCTGCACCCCTGTGACACTGTCATATTAATCCAGGAGTGACAGCAGATTAATCCTACATTTGATGGATTGTGAATTTTTCATGTTCTTGATGATATTATGCTATTTATCTCTCTTTAATTCCAATTTTTGTGTTGTTTTTCCTGTTTTTCACATAGGCTCATAAGCGTAAATTTGGCAGTTTGAAAAAGATAGAGCTCTACCAGCTGTTGACTCATGTCTTGAACAGAATGAAAGACAAGGTAAGTTTAAACCTGAAGGTATGCCTAGACTTGGACCAAGGTTGGGCAACAAGAAAGGCCTCAAAACATCACATTTACTCATTTTTGGGAATGCAAATAATAAAAAAGGCACCAAGACCAACAAGTTAAGAAGAATCCTGGTGGTTTCGCGGCAATTTGTTGGGTACAAATTTCATACTTTGTCCCCCTCCCCCGGTTTCCACATAAAACCCTGGCTGGTAAGGGTTAAAACACACAATTGTCCATGCCTGTTAACCCTAACCTTCCTAGACACTATGATTCACTACGGCAAAAAAACAATATCCACGCACCTGCTACGGCATAATTCTGTTATACCCTTCACACCAACATCGGTTAGTATGCGTCGTTCTTAAAATGAATACCCTGTGGAGGGTATAACAGAATTACTCCGATTGGATGACATCATCGTCCAAGCTGATATGTGGCTACAAAATAGCTCCCCAGCAAGCGTTAGCAGCATAGCTCAGTGGTTAGGGACACAGTGGTGGTGATTGGGGGTCGAATCCTGCGGGTTTTGCGGCAATCTTTTGGGTAACAAATTCACACTTTGTCCCCCTGCCCCTGTTTCCAAACAAAAACATAGCCTGGCTAAGGGTTAAGAAATGCAGATGGCCTTGTTGGTCTTAGGTAAAATTGAGCCCTGGTAGCTCATTCTTAGAAATAATAAATAAATGTTCATTTATAGATTTTAATGGATTTTCTTTTTCATTTTATGCTTCATTTCTGTTGGACCAAATCCCCATTAGTATTTATGTTTATCAACAATTTATGTTTTCAACAAACAGTAGGAAACATGTCTTTTCCCATGATCAGGGATGTAAAACTTTCAGAATTTTGTTTAGGGGATGATTATGAGCCTATTTTCTGGACGAGCCCATAAATGTTTGATGCTGCGCTCACGCCGTCTGGTCACGCTTACGTAAAAAGTTCAAGAAATGGATCAATCACTCACTTACATCCCTACATAATAACTTATCAATCTGTATACACACATTTTATAGAATGTCTAAACTAAAAAGGATCAATTTTATTTAGGTCTTAGGGAAAAGGGTTTTTTTTTATTAGATTCAGTGTATACTGTGCCATTGAGAATCATGTATGATGCATACCATGATGTTCTAATCATGTTTATGTCGTTATTCTCCCAATAGGCCAGAGATCTGTACAAAGCTCCTAACATGAAAGAGTTGCCCAATTATTATAATCTGGTCTACAAGCATGTGGATTTACGCACCATTATAGAGGTAAGTACAGGTAAAGGCACATTCTGGACTACTTTAAAAGTGGACATATTACGCTTGACGCAGCTACAGCGAAAATAAAATCCCACAAATATATTTATTTTGCGTATAGGTCTATATGTGATGAAGCTACAAATAGTGAATTTAAAAAACACGCAAAACATTTCAAAATCGGCATAGCACAAAAATTACCACTTATACAGTATAAATTGAACCAAATTTGATAATCAGTCTAATAATTACACATGCAATTTGGAGATAGAATTTATTCTTACAATATATCAGAAATTTCTAGTAAATCGTCAAAACCATGGTTTGTTTTTCTGACCCTTCAGCAAGTATCAAAAAAATATCCAATGGTTATACATAGGAAATATTGCTTGTTGGGCAAGAGTACTTACAAGGGTTGGCCCTTGAACATGTTTAGAGCAGATTACTGAAATGTTATACATAGGAAGTATTACTTTATACATGCTGAAGGGCCGGATGGAGATAACAGGTTTTGACAGAACAGCAATGATATTACACATAGAAAAAAAGTAATCTATCTGCAATAATTATTACTTTTGAAACCTATCGATCATCCTGAGCTACAAAAAGGATAGAAAACTGTCATCCATTAAGTAGGCCTACGCCATATACAGTCAACACAATAAGTAACTGACCAGGTAATAAATGTGCTAATAACTCTAAAAGTATAACTGTTACATAAACATATTAAGTTATTAAGTTATAAAGTTGTTGAGAAATGTCCCCCCTTTAATTTGAGATTGCACGCTAGGAATGGTTAATTTATGAGGAAGTTACAATCCCAAACGTATGGTCAAGTCTGATTTTTATTTTCACATTTTCCATTTCAACACAGGGGAGAATATGACAGGTAAATTGTGTGTGCCGTATTGATTAACCGTAACAATGCCGCGGCCGACTATCGACAGACCTGGGCATCGACCGGTGAATTGGCACTATTACTACCAGTAATCAATAATTTGCCAGTCTCGAGTCCCTGTGTTGAAAAGGAAAATATGAAAATCAAAATCAGACTTTACCGTATATTTGGGATTGTAACTTCCTCAATAATCAACCATTCCTAGAGTGTAATATCTCAAATTCAAACGGGAAATTTTTCAACAACTTTATTATTGAATGTGTTTATGTAGGAGTAATACTTATCAGCACATTTATTACCTGGTCAGTTACTTAAATTGTGTTGACTGTAAATTAAAATGCATTCCTTAGTTATATAATTAATTCATTTTATTGGGAAATCACAAGTTATGCCAAAGCCAATAAGTTTGAGGCTCAAGAGAAAGAATTGGGTAATGTTATGCAATCTTGGATAATCAATTTGTTCGATTTTCATCAACCTAATTAGCTTGAAGGTGGCCACAATTAATTTCAACTTAACGCTAAAGAACGTTTTTCATTAAATTGTTTTAATTTATTTCTTTATTCATTTTTTTTTTTGTCAGAAAATTGATGGCGAGATGTATCGCTCGCTGGAGGATATGGAAGCTGACACAAAGATGATAGTTCACTCAGCAGTAGTGTATCACGGAGGGGAAAGTGATAGAGCAGAATTATGCAGACTTACGCTTGCAGACTGTGAATATGACCTGGCAGAGATTAGACTGTGTACAGACTGTTATCTCATGTCTAATAATAGAACAGATAAAGACTGGTTTCTCTATGCTTGTGTAAGTGTCGTTGTCATATTTTGTTTTATTCATGTATTAAATATGTAACATGTACTGTATTGTATTGTATTTAAAGGGGGTAGGCTATTTACAGCCCTTATTGGCTTTTCAGCCTACTCCTCCATACGCTTTTGTTGTTTTTAAGTTTTATATTTTTTATGTTTTTTGTTTGTTTTTTATGGAAATAAATTTGATTTGATTTGAAGTGTCAAACTATCCCATAATTCCATCCATAAACTATTTCAAAAGGCACTACTTAAAAAACATATTTACCTTTAATGCTTCTTAAAATTTACAGTTTACTGGAAATAATATAATTATTATATCATAACTTTTCTCTAGAATTCCATCATAGATTTGATAATTGAAATTGATACTTCATATTTTGCCTCTATAAGAATAATATATTTATGGCCAAAATATTTCAAAAGGTGTTACCTATTTCTTGGTGTTTCGGTGACCAAAAACCATAATAGATATTGTCATTCATATTGGTAATTTGCTCATATACAAAGTCAGGCTATCTTAAAGTCTTTGACTTAAAATATTTAACCCTTTGAGACGATTGGAGAAACTAAAAAAACTGTAAATAAGGCTATATTAAAAAATCTTTTGTCTCGAAGTTCCCGCGCGCGTTAGTTAATTGGTGCGCGTTAGAAAAAAACCCTTTTTTATTTACTTTTTTTTTTCTGCAAAAAAAAGCCCAAAGTTTCACAGATTTTTCAGATTTTCATTGATAACATCATTTTAAATACAAAAGGTCACTTTTACAAGGATTTCAATATTTTATATTTATATAATTTTGTTAAGAAAACGGCATTCCGCATTAGGTTTTGAAAAACTAAAGAGCTATGAGACAAAAGATTTTTTAAATATAGCCTAATATTAAAAAAAAACTGTTTAAAAATCCACCATAAGTGATCCCCTAAAATAAATTAACTACCATAGGTTATCTGATCTATTCAACAGGAACCAGCTCATGAACTGGTATGGGCACAGATGAAAGGTTTTGGGTTTTGGCCAGCTAAGGTTTTACAACGCTGTGAGGATAGTATAGATGTCAGGTTTTTTGGAAGTAGACATCAAAGGTAAGTTATGCAAAGATACAAAAGTCCTCAATATTATGTTGTACAGTTTCAGTTTTTCATTTGTAATTCTTGTTTGTAGGTTAAATTTCTTTAAAAAAGAGTAAAGCTTTCGACAATTTCGGTAATTAATTTATTTGCAATAAAAACAACTGTAGAAAGTACATCCCTGAGAGTGTACTGTATACAGGGTGAGTCAAAACAAAGTGTACTCAAAGTAAAATAATTATTTCAAATATTTGTTATCAGAATATGAAGACAACCAATGTATGCGGAAATAGATGCGTTTATTCACTATCATCAGCAAAAAGAATCATGACATTTTTCATGTTACCGTTTACCAGATATGACTATTTTGGTAAAGTTTCTGCATTTGAAACCGAACATAACATTGAATATTTTACTCAATATTGCTGATATTAATTAACAAGTGGATTCATGTATGGTACACGATAGCTTACTAATAAAGACAACTCAAACATTCTCAGATATTTTTTCAAACATTAAATGCGAAATAATGTCAAAGCAATGTCATTATTAAACAAATTTAGCAACAACATTAAACATATTGGCTTTTGAGATAGTCGGAATCAGCTCGGTCTAGAGAGTGGACTGTTTTCAATAGTAGAATTCAATCGAATCTTATAAGAGAAAATATCGCAATTCTTGTTCGGTTTATAAAATGTTCACTTTTACGCAAATGTGCATCACATATGTTTACTACAACCAATTTTAACAAACTAAAATTCTTTAGAAAGCTAATGAGATAACATGTCTGCCTCAATAAACGATCTGTGACATTTTTGCACAGATTTCAAGATAAAATCCCAAAGTTGAGTACACTTTTTTTGACTCGCCCTTTATAGGTGTTTTGCCTTTAAATGCGTATAAATAATTATGCAAGATAGTCATCCTTTCATACACAAATTAAAACACCATTCAAAGTAAAAATTCATATTAAAATAATTGCTCATTCCTTCTCAGGGTAAAAAATAACAATCTTAATCATGCGATTAATATAATGAAATTGGTCTCAAACTTTCAAGCACCAAAAACCTTTTGAAATGTAAAAAGTATAAACATCCTTGTCTCATTTCTTACAACAGGGCATGGATTCCAGAACCAAGCACTCGTCCCATAGACGGCTCACAAAAGAAAATGAATATAAAAAAAACACAAGGATGGTCTAATGCCAACAAGGAGCTAACACAACACCAGGAATATGTTAAACAGGGAAATAAGGGAAGAGGTAAACCACCAAAGACAGGCACAAAGAGAAAGAGGACGACAGGAGGGGATGACAGTAAGGATGGATTAGGAGATTATGTGTCCAGTTCAGATGCAGGCCAGGTCAGTCAGATTCAAAAATGTTTGTGCAAACTTGTTGATCATTTTTTGTTTCTTGGTCAGCAGTTTAGTTGGTACATTTGTTTGATGATTATTTGTTTGTTTATTTGTCCTATTTCACAAAACTTTAAGATCTTCTTAAGCAGGGTTATAGCTAGGCCAGATTGAGTACCGGCTAATTTTACTGACGGCGAAAGAAGCGCAGCGGATCACATCTTGGGGTCCAGTGGCTCGCTTAAGGGTTTTTAGGTGCTTTTTAATTCAATTCAATTCAATTCAATTTATTCAGCAAAAGCGAATACATAATATGATAATACAATGTGATAAAAAGAGGCTAGGAGCCCCAACAGAAAACATATTTTAGACAGGCATTATTATACAAATTAGCATCTTTAGTCAAGTCCACAATGGTGCAATTGTTATTCCTTTTCCTATACAGGATCATTCCATAAGTACAAGTCAAGCTTCACCAGATGCTCACACTGATGAACCACCAGCAACCTTGCCGACACCCAGCAAGAAACCTTGTATAAGACCAGCTAAGAGGAAGAGTTCCCATAACAACCACAGCATCAAGGAGGAGAGCAGTTACAGTAGCACAGATGACATCATCATGGCTTCTCCTCGTGGTATCGTTATGACAGCGGCCGCAGCTAAAGCAGTTGCTGCATCATCTGCAGGGTCGCCGATGATTACCCTGTCGCCTGTCAAAGTAAAGTGTGATTGTGAGGATAAGTACACTACTAAACTTACAGAATATCAAACCAATGCTAAGCAGGAAAAGGAAGAAGCTGTTGCCATGGCGATTGAGAAAGTACAAACAGACTCTGCAAAGAAGGTAATAACATCAGTTGATAACAATTTACCAATTTAGTTCATTACTCCCAATTGAATTTCAAGATGGTTCAGTTTTAAGAAGTCTGAGCTAATCCTGACGAAAGCGTGACCCAAATAAAAAACAAGTTTGTCTCAGAAGACCGCAAGCGTAGCTTTTAAAATTACCGCATAACTTTTTTTCTCCATTTTGTACTTTTGAAAATGGTGGTGTGAGCCAAGTTGTGACTGTATGGAATGTTTTTCCCATTATAAAAACAGTATTTAAACGTATGAAAAACAACAGACTCCAGTGATTTATTGGACTTTGCTTCTTCAAATTTTAATTTCACATTGTGAAGTACTTCATTTCCTTGCTTCATGGGTTTTTTTAAAAAGCACATTTCACATACTTGTAGCATTTTTTCCAGGTTTCTTCTGAGACCAATTTTTTGTGTGGCCTAATTACATCATTTATTATTTGAAATACCAAATCTGTCAACCAGGAATTGGAAAAAAACTGTAACCCAGTGGATTTAGTTGAAAAAAATTCCACCAAGAGTGGTGACTTTTATTCAATGAAATACATTGATTGACAAACATGCCAAAGTAAGTATTTATGTTTTGTATTGTAGTGAATCAAATGTTTTGCTTCTGTGCAGTGCCCTGACCACTTGTAAAGGTCTTTCTCAAGGATTTCAAACTTTTATTGCTCCTGTCCTGTGTAGTGCCCTGACCAATTGTAAAGGTTCTTCTTTAGGATTTCAATCTTTTATTGCATAGGTCTGTGCAGTGCCCTGACCACATGTAAAGGTCCTTCATAAGGATTTTTAGTGCCCTGACCACTTGTGAAGTTCTTACTCAAGGATTTCAAACTTTTATTGCACCTGTGCAGTGCCCTGACCACTTACAAAGGTCCTTCTCAAGGATTTCAATCTTTCATTGCTCCTGTGCAGTGCCCTGACCACTTGCAAAGGTCCTTCTAAAGGATTTCAATCTTTCATTGCTCCTGTGCAGTGCCCTGACCACTTGTAAAGGTCCTTCTCAAGGATTTCAATCTTTCATTGCTCCTGTGCAGTGCCCTGATCACTTGTAAAGGTCCTTTTAAAGGATGTCAAATATTGGCCCTTCCTTGATGCTTTAGATGACATGCATAGTAATATATGATTGTAATTAATTTTCTTTTTGTTAGGAGAAGAAGAATACTAAAAAGGAACAATCGGAAGCTGAAGAAAAAGCAGTTGCAGAAGCTTTGAAAAAGGTATGTATGTAGTGGATGATTGGCTTTTTTACAACATAAAATAAACATCTTGCTTCAAAGACCTGTTTAATGGCTCTAAGGTATGCCTATTGCTGTTTTAACTATACAATATTCTGAAGTATTCATGAAAACAGGGGTCAATATATTCATACCCCATCCACCCCAATTGATCACAAACTAACTTCCAACTTATTACATAAACTGTAAATGTCCACTTTCACAGTAGTATGCTATACATTTTTATGAATAAGGTGTCATATTGTGGAAAGGAATTTTGCTTGTTTAGTGTATGTCTTAGATCACTGATACTGATTACTAAAATTAAATTAGCTAACATGAAAGCACCTGGTTAGTAACTTTCTGTGTTAGGTATACAGTAGGCACTGAGGGTGTGAGCTTTGGTTTGTGATGTCTTAAGGCGCGTTCATATTCCGGTCATTGCGAATCGGCCAACG
The DNA here is from genome assembly GCA_035610835.1 of Ophiura sarsii. Taxonomy (NCBI): domain Eukaryota; kingdom Metazoa; phylum Echinodermata; class Ophiuroidea; order Amphilepidida; family Ophiuridae; genus Ophiura; species Ophiura sarsii. The sequence continues at coordinate 4,981,819 of CM069443.1, forward strand.
TCTGTGAATAAAAGTTATTATTGCTTCAACCCACACAACGATGTCGGCCTATGCTCAACGACGAGAGTATGAATGCACCTTTACTGGTTCATTCGGTTCACTTTAATCACCATATTGTACGGTTCATTTACAGGCTAAATCAGAGTGGGAGACTGAGAAACAGAAAGCTATCAAAGAAGCAGTAAAAACCGCTCTGAAAGACGCAACAGAAAAAATGGAGGTGGACCTGAAAACAGCCAGATCAGAATCCAAGCAAGCCAAGGAAGATACTGAACAAGAAATGGAGATGGTGAATACTAAACATGAGGAGGAAATATCACAGCTAAAAGAGGAGATATCACAAACAAAGAAAAGGCAATGGGTAAGTCAACTTGTGTGGCAATGCCATATACAAAGAAAAGGCAATGGGTAAGGCCAAACAAAGAAGATTGTCCGTCTCAGAAGCCCGCCCGCATTGGTATGTAAAATGAGCTACGGTGCGTAGATATACGCGCTGAGGCCTGAAAAAGAAGTAAGCTTGGATTAGCAACAACAAAAAATGGCATACCTCATAGCCTTTTTTCTAAAAAAAATAAAATTGCACAGCACTCAGCTTTTTTGCCAAATGTTTCTGAGACAGACCTTCTTTGTTTAGCCTAAGTCTAGTTGTGTGGCAATGCCATATAAAAGACGCCCAATATTTCAATGACATATAGCACGACTTTATTTGAATTTAGCCCAATGCAGTGCAATGTCATTGAAATAATAATAGCATGTCATCTTTGAAATATAACCCAATTCCATTGGGAAATGGCCACAGTTTGTTGCAATTTTGCCCAGTCTCATTGATAACATAGCCCAATTTTGTTGGAATATAGTTGAATATTATTTAAATACAGCTTTACATGAGGGGAAAATGTAGAATCTGCAAAGCTCCTTGCAAGGAAATTTGGCATTTGGTTGGAAATTGAAATGATGTTAAGCTGTTTTGTTCATAAAAAACATGAACAAATTGTGGGCAATTTGACTTGCTTCCCGAGGAATATACATTTTTCCGAGCCTTGCCGATTTCATAGAAATATCGCACAATTTGTTTGAAACGTTGCAATATTTCATTGGGATAAAGCTTATTTCAGGACAAAATTGGGACAACAGAAAGTATATTTTATGAAATTTGACAAATTGAATGACGACTAGAATAAAAACTTTAAATTAGATCAGAAATAACATTGACCTAGTTGCGTAACCAACCATGTAATACTCATTGTTTATTTCAATCTTTTTTTCTTTCTCTTTCTAGTGTATCAACTGTGAGCAGGAAGCCATGTATCACTGCTGTTGGAACACATCATACTGTAGTATTACATGTCAGCAGACGCATTGGCACAAAGAGCACAAACGCCTGTGTAGGCGTAAACGATAGCCAATCAATCGCTAGCTCCCTTCACCATTACTGTGCCAAAAAAGAACACACCTTCTCTAGACCCCAAGACATCATTAATTATAACTGGGATTGTGAGAGTTGATATCATCTCAAAAATAATCTGATCAGGAGACTTCTCAGTCATTCGTTTGATGAGAACTTTCAAATTATGGTTTAACAAAAACACATTTTGTGTAAAATTATCTAGAAATACTGTTGTTGCTATGGCAACTGTAACCATGTGTATGTAACAAAATTCTTCTCAGGTGTAATCAATGAATTGAGGGTGAGAAAAAAATCAACTATCTTCGATATTGTACATACAGACATTGATATTTTACACAATATATTTTAACAATTGTTGTCTCTTTTTTAATTAATACACCTGTAAATGATACATGGTTACCACTGTTTATAATTGGTGGATCCATCAAACGCAACTAAATTGAAGTGTTATTTCTTGCAGAATGTAGGCCTATATTTGAGTGCCCAAAGTTGGCGTTATTGGTGTAATAAAGGGTGATGTGTATTTTGCCAGATTCTTGCATTCTATTGTGTGTCATGTTTATCAATGTACAATTTCTGTTAAGCTTCTAATAATGCAACTTAAGTGTAAACAATTATGATTCATTATATGTTTTGCATTACTCATTATGAAAAATCTTACTGTCATTGTTGTAACGTATTAAGGTAAGGTACCGGAAAAAAACTGTTCTATGGGTAAACGGACCTCTTGGGTAGGGCTTTTTTGTTGTGGTTTTTTTTCTCCACCAAATATGACGTCAACATTTTGGTGAATTTTCAAAATTTGCAAACAAATCTTTTAATTTTCAAAATAATCTCATTTTAACAAACATATTCCAAAAAATGTTAAGAAATGGATCTGTTGGGCCCGTAGAACAGGGGGGGGGGGGTGTTTTCGTTGCCCAAATGTGTTGTAAACTCTTCAAGGAATTAAAGGTGCATGAGGCTATTTGACAAGTTTGAATACCATATTGTAACATGTTATCTCAACAGTTGTTCCAGGCATGAGAATCTTCAGAAATAAGCAGGAATTCCTGCTTTTTATTAGTCAATATTTACGCCGTTTTATTTAATTTTAGCCTGTTTTTGGCCTTTTTTGCCCAATTTCACGCACTTTTTCAGGAATTTTCACCACTTTCCTGATTTTTCCTGCTTTTTTCAAAATTCCATTCTCATGCCTGTGTTACTGACTTATTATTGTCTGATTCAAAATCCCTTCAACCAAAAAAAACCCAAAATAACACATGAGTGATACCCATTGTGCACTGTTTTTCTGTGTTAGTCATTTGCATTATATTTTTACGGCATGCTTTATAAACTGTCTTAAGAGATTATGATTTGAACTATAGTTATATCGTTTTTAATTTGAATGATGATTGAATAGCAAGCAATATTATTTGTACGCCTTAGTTGACAAGAACAGTTTCCAATTGAATGAGTTTTGACATCATTGGAAATACCTACAACTTTAGATTTGTAAATGAATATATACTTTAATCAGTCTCAAATTGGTATGAATATTGCGTTTTTATCTCTCTGCGACCAAGAGTAATCCAATCGTAGCCGCACTGTTTTTGTATATATGCAATTGTCACACGTATAATTCACAATGCGTCATGTTGCGCCATGCAAACATTTTGCGCATGCTGGCCACGCTCTTCTGTATTTATTCGCTGTTGTAACAGGTTCACCAATTTGGAACTGACTCGACTATATTACCCTCATTCACAAGTTTTAATTATGATGAATTAAACCTGAGCGATGATGCTCTTATCATATTTTAAGTGCGTAAACATTATATATTAGTTACATAATTCACTTTCTTGTTACAGTACAACATAGTTTGTGCTAATTTCATCAGCATTTCATCATCCCCCCTCCCCCTTCCCCGCTTTTTTGACAAATCTAAATACCCTTATAAAATTTAAATAAATGCCCATTAAGGCAAACAAAATGTAATACTTTGTCTGAGTAGCCCGCGCTGCCTGCTTTTAAAATGAGATTTAGCGTATATTTTTTGTTTGCTTTTTAGACTAGTTTGTTCTTGGCGATACTCGGCAACTATTATTATCAATGTGAAATTTGGTCAGCGAAGTATCGCAAAACTATTGACTATATTTTGATTTTGATGAGAGATGACACATATTTGTATTTCTTAAATCACTACAACGCAAGTTTAATATTTGAAAAATCGCATAGGATATAGCTAATATTCTTATGTAAAAAAATAAATCGCATAGGACATGGCTCATTTTTGTAAAGGAAAAAAGCACAGCATATAGCTTGTTAGCCAAAAGGTGCTGAGACAAAGCATTATTTATTTGGCCTAATTAAAAATACAATAGAACCAGGCACACAATGGCTCAAAAATCTTTCACTGAACTGCTGAATAAGCTGTCAAATAGTTGCAAAATATGGCAATATGGATTCTGTCACGGAACAACATACAAGATGTTGCCTATAAATCCATATCAAATTGTGCCCCTGTAAAACATTTTGTTGACACCTGTTAGGTAATGGAACATAAATGATTGATTTCCTGTAGGTTACTTGCATGTAACATTTCAATGTGAATAATATGTTAATCTATATTTGTATTTGAAAAATGCTGCCTTAAAATATGAATTTAAAGAAATCTGCTACTCTTAAGATTTTGAATACATTCATATTTTTGCAAAGTGAAAGGTGAAACAATTGGATATCTCAACATTATCTTATCTCTTAATCTTTTGTCTTCAGCTTTGTGCCAGAATAGAACAGAATCAAATTGTTTTATGAAAACAAAATTCAACATTTTAAAATGGACCTAAATCTCTAAATGTAAGATACATTTTTCATATAATAAGTCAAGGGCCAAATATCCCCTAATCATCATAAATTTCTGTAATTTTATGTACCTTTTGCAAAAAAATGGCCACAAAATACAACGAAAAAAGAATTTCTGCATATAGCATAGCTATTTGTCCGTTAAAGAACCCGCATATCGCATAGCTATTTTCTCAAATGTATGTGAGACAGACCTTTTTTTGTTTCCTTAACATAACAACTTAGCACTGTTTTCTGACCTTGAAAGTTATGCCTTTCCCCTTCGAATATTGTGTCAACTGTTTTGAGCTAGCAGCAATTTCACCTTGTAACTGGGATGTTTTTACAGCTACTCTCTCTCTCTATGTGTTAGAAACATTATATATTACTACCTGTTGGCATAATGTGTTAGAAACATTATATATTACTACCTGTTGGCATGTGGCCTTGATGATGTTGCCTAAACCTGGTTTGGTATCAGTTGAAAAACCTCTGTATGTAATTTGGTGTTTGTTATCAAAACCTCTTGCCCAAAGAGATATTCCTATAGTCAGTTCGGTAATAAAATAGGCAAATATAATTGTGGGGCCTGTGTGTGTCCGCTCCAGACAGAATTCCACAACTATGCCTGCGTGCGTGTGACAATTTCATGATTGACCAATCAGCACCGTCATTTTTTAAAAGCGTCTGGTACACACTTCCGGGTTTACGCTCGTATGAATGTATGCACGCATTGTTGGAATTATGTCCATAGCTTTAATATGACAGCGACTATAGATTTCACCATGCATGGCGGTCTTTGGCATTCTTGAATGATGCCTTCATTATCGCCCCTATAGTTTGATCAGTTTAAAATTGGCGATGCCGCCTGACAGCAGTAGATGAATACAGAAAGACGTTGTTGTGCATGAAGGCAACTAACGCACTGCATCGTATGTCCGACGTGTGTGTGTGGCCAATACCACATGCATGTGGACATAATCGCGGGCATACGCTTGGATTACTTTTTTGCACATAGATAAAAACCAAATATTTCTCGCCAATTTGGAACAGATCGAACTATAGAAATTGACGGCTTGTGTTGCTCCATCTTGAGAATGTTTGAACCATCTCAACTGGATCTGTCAAATTGACAGCTTGTGTTGCTCCATCTTGAGAATGTTTGAACCATCTCAACTGGATCTGTCAAATTGACAGCTTGTGTTGCTCCATCTTGAGAATGTTTGAACCATCTCAACAGGTTCTCTGAGAAATCTGTCAAAACCTACATCAGGCAATGTAAATAGGGTAGGTAGAGCTTTTAGTTACCAACTTGTTATTTTTGTGTTGAACAACTCCACCTTCTATTACCGCCTTCTATTACCGCCTATTTATGTCATGCAATGAAACATGGATCACTGTCTAATAACAATACCTCTATTCTCCGATTACAAACAGTTATTAACCATAGTGTATATACCTTTATATGATTGTATTGTGCCTTTGATATGCTATACTACAGTTAACCCCTTTACTTATCCCCTTTATTCATGTTCCACCCCATGTTCTATTCCAAATTTAAAGTTCTATGATAAACTGGGCATAGTATCCCAACTGTATCCACAAAAATAAGTGACATACTTTTGCATGTCACTGCATAAACAGTTAGGTTTCCAAAACCACCATAAGGCCCTTCATAATTGATTTTGAGTTTCCTGTTGCAGGTTTTGAAAAATGGAATTATTAATTATTTATTATTTTCTTTATTTTGTGGTTGAAACTGATGTCACAAATATTTTCCCCATTTGGCTGGCACAGGTATTTTACTGGTTTTACTCAAAGTACACTCATGATTGCATTTATCCATTATGAATTACAACCATGTTGTTTGTTTATTTCTTCTGGGGTGATCCAAGTCATAAAAAATACAAGATTTGTCATTTTAAAAGGAAAAGATGCAAAATAATTAAATCAAATCAAATAATGTAATACATATGTTCCCATTTTCAATTTTGGACGAGGGCGGTTAACAGACAACTAAGAATCAATTGTGAATGGCCTAAGGCATTTGCAGTGTTGTTGCTGATCATATCACATTTTATACTCACCCTTGTATTATACCAGATGACTAGACTTAGACAGGTTCTGTAGAACTCTACTACAGCTTCCCAATATGCTACGTACTGCCATGTAGTATTGATAATGTAATACAAAATAATGTGTATATTGCAAAGATGTAAAGAAAATCGCTATTTGACTGTAAATATAGTAGAGTATTGTGCATAAGCAACCATCGTGTCTCAATTTTTTTTAACTTTTGATTTTAATGTCTTTTTTCATTTTTTTTACCAATAAGGATCAATTTCTGTATGTTTGCCATAATGTTTTTTTTGTGTTGAACAAATGAAATGAAGAAAATGTGTTTCTTTTGAGGAATTATGATAATTATGATTTATCTTAATAAACATAAGGTTGACACACCGGTTTCATTGGCCAACCAAAAAAAACCAACCAATATTTGGCCACAATTTTTCAAAAACTAAAACAGTCTAAGCATATCCCCAATGTCACAGGACATGGAAATAACACCATCTTTGCTTCATTATTTAAGGTGTATGTTCTAATCACTTGTTTTGCTATGATTTTTGTTCACATCAAGATATTTTGATATTAGAAGAATCCCCATGTTTTTCTCATTATGTCTGTAAAATATTAGGGGCCAGAAATGTTCCATTTAGAAATTATAGGCTAACATGTGGTGAATTACTGCCAAAGGTGGTTAACCACCGCCAGTTTGTATACTACTCAATGGGCATATTTCTTGTGACCTTGTGCTTCTAAAATAAGAACCATTGGAGGTATGCAACTCAAACTTTGGAATGTGACAATTTTAAGGATGACCCTTCTTGTAAAATAGAAAACATCAAGGTGAAAATCAGGCCAGCAATCAGAACATCTACCAAGAATGCTTGTTTCCTTGTTTTTCTATGATGTAAATAAGATTGCTTTTGTATAATATGACTTCTAGGGCACTTGTATATGTTGCATTGAATATGATACCACTCAAAAATGATTGTGCCAAGTCAGGATCTATGTGTGTGTCCGCATGAACCGACCATGTAAACAAACCAAGTATCAAGTGATACACATGTTTTACCACTTGTACACAAGGCATCATGTATTTTATTGAATTAAATTAAAATATTAACCAGCCATTCACAAAATATTGTTTCCGTTGCACAAAGACTTATCAATTCATTATACCGGGTGGTTCAAAAAAAAGTTGACCCAAGTTCAAAGTAATTTTTCAACCACATTTAAAGTTTCAGATAATTTCTGTTTCCTTAGTCTTAATCAGCAGTAAGTTTTGAAATTATCCTGATAAGATGGTACATTTATCTTGGCTGGTTCTTCAGATATGGTTCATTACAGAAAGCATGCACAAAGCTGCCTTGGCCACAGGAGCGACCTTTAGTAGAGATGGAATGCACAAAGTGGACTTACACACGATTGGTCACAAATTGTAAAAATAGGAGAAAAAGAAACATCTGAGACATCTGTCTGGTGCTTGACATTACCTATCTATACGTATCTACGTTTCTTTGTTGAATGTGAATGGCACATAAGCATAGAGATTGGGATACTTTGTCAGTGCGGACTTTTCAATTCTGAAACTAGAGCATGCTGTTTTGTTTAAGACAAAAACTAAATAACGCTCCCGTGGACAAGTCAGTTTTGTACATGTTTTCTGTAATGAACCATATCTAAAGAACCAAACAAGCTAAACGCGCCATCTTTTCAGGATAATTTCAAAACGTACTGCTGATTAAGACCCAGCAAACAGAAATTATCTGTAACTTTAAATGTGGTTGAAAAATTACTTTGAACTTGGGTCAACTTTTTTTTGAACCACCCGGTTTTGTTTCAAGCTGCAACCTGTTGTTCAGCAATCAAAGTAAATTAAGAGAATGCATCCGACTCAACTGAAATATGGTTCTGTTGCCCTTAAGTGCCAACATTGTTTAATTGCTGAAAATATAACTGACGGACTGTGGCTGTCCTGGTTAATTTTACTAATGTTTCTAGTGTGATTATTCATTTCAAGTAGAAAATAGTGATTGCTAATCTTTGAATGCGACCCTAATTTTTGAGATATTAGGGTCGGTCGCTAGAGGGCAACACAACAATTTATTATTTTGGCCTAAGCCCTAAGAACAGCATCACCGTTGTGTTACACAACTGTAATGCAATTCATGGCTAACTTTGATATTTTTTGCACCACCTGATAATTCTCTTGGTTGGTCATCCGGGGTTTTCTGTCCCCTTTGCCGAAAAATTACCCAGAATTCACTCTGATTCACTGCCCGTTGTTACATGTGACGCGTTCTGCTCATGCATACACTTGATTTTCTAGCGTAATTTCCCTTTTGCAAGTTTGTGTGACATCTACCCAATCATGAATGATAGTGAAGCATCCTATGAAGTACACAACACTTTATACAAATGAAACCAATTAATTATTGTGTACATATTCATATTAAGCCGTTGTGATAGTTAAATATGGGCCACTTTTCTGTGTGAATCCAATGACTGATGATCAATCAAATAGTTTGCATGTTTTGAAATGGCTGAATTAGTTCCCACTTAGCGCTGTAGGTTCATGAACTAAATCAAGCGTAGCATGCCAATATCAACTTCAGAGGGATTCATCATGTATATTGTCTGCTTGCGGTATGGAAAACTTCATCAATACTTACACATTTTGTTCATTTCCACCACATACTTTTGTATTTCGCTGATTTTCAGCCATTTTGCTTGTTTAAAGGCCTCTTACACAGCGTGATGCGATCGCTTGGGTTGATCTACTGTATGGGCGAGCGTAAAACTGATAAGCTATGTTAAAACATCTGGTTTGTTGTCAATGGCAAACAGTAAGAAGTATTCAGATGACCGTGGCGACCTATAAACTTATACACAAAATAAATATATTTGCATGTTTTTTTATTTTCGCGGTAGCTGCCTGGAGCGTGAAAATTAATGTAGCGCGACAATGTCCTCTTTTACAGTAAATGCTATCATTGTATTTATGAGATCATTTTAAAAAATGCAAAAAACATGCAAATATTTATATTTGTCATAGATTTGTAATGCAATCAACTGTTAAGATCATCATAATTTTTGGTGCCTCATTTTAACTTTTTATTTTTAAATCTCTCAATTTTGTATAACCATATTAATTTGCTAATTGTCGTCGTTGGAATATATTTTGAAAAGTTCAGATGTAAAATGTGATAAACTCCCAAGTATTTGGGTCGGGACATAAAATCAATATCCTACTTATCAATTTAAATCCAGACATTGTAAAAATATGGGGTTTTTTCTTCATATTTTTGACACTTTTACCGTAATTTAATTGCTAATTTCTCAAATTGATTAAAATGGATACATCACATTTTGCTTCTGAAATCTTCATTTGTTACAATTCCAGAAATCATTTTATTGTACAAGGTTGCAGAATTATTCAACATCTTTCTTCAAATACGTTTTTGCAGCACAGATTTAAATTGGCAATCTGCACATGTGTGTTTTTTCAAGCTTATTTTTAGGATAAATTATGAATATTTTCATTATTTTAAGAGTCATGTCACTTGAGAGGTGGTGGGATGTCATAAGGGAATGGGCGCTTCACATGATATTATCAGGTTACATTCATCTCTAACCAAATTTTGATCCTTTTCAAAATTGACATGATCTAGTTTAGAAAAAGATATTGTTTTATGTGATGCTGAATAATGAACTCATTTGCATAATAAAAGATAAGAAAGTAATAAAAACATGGTGGTGTGTAGCACAACATGAATACTGTTGTATAGCGTTTTATTTTATCTACATGTATATAGCTCTGTGCAGTGACGTCAGGGAGTATTCAAATGATTGCCTCAGATTATCAATTTTAACCCTAACCCCATCCAGGTTTTTTAACCAGGATCACAATTTTGGAAGAGAAACGCTATAACTGAGAAATGATCCGGGGACCCTCCATCAACCCGCCCACTAAGCCACGACCCTCAGCTACTCGTTCATGCAGTATACCGCGCTCACAATACGGGCTCAGTTGATTACATCATCGTAAACCGTTCACACACAGGCGCTTGGAGATAGACTTAGAAGGAAGTAGTATTTTTAGGAAATGTAGGGATAATTCATTGATGCAAGTACTCAAGCAATCACGATAAATCCCAGTACCACAGTAGTGCATAAATGCCGAGCCCTTCACTATAGTATACACTCTGATGTTGCTGCTCAGAGATAAATGGACAAAGTATTGTGCTTCAATTGTGTACAGAAAGCATTTCTGACTGCCATTTTCACTCATTTCCTTATAACCTTTTATTAATTTCTTTGTGTCATTATTGAGCATTACCTCCCAAATGAGTCATGTCTGGCAAATCTATTTATGTTATTGCAACCTTTATCAACTCATATTTCTTGTTTATTGGTTATTAAAAAGAAAAAAGTATCACCCATGAGTGCTGTTTTTCATGGAAGTCAAATAAATGATGAGAAAGCTTCTGTTATGATCTCTTTAAACTTCCATATTTCATGAACAAAATAAGCTATGTTTTTTGCCCAGTATAATGCTCAACAGCTGCTTTAATAAAACACAAAGATATTCATAAAAGTCAATGAGTATAAATCTTAAAATGGCTGTAAAACATTGGTTAACTTTGTTTTGAACCACCCTGTAATTAGTTTTATGAAAACAGAAAATAGGTTTTGAAAGAGGGGAAATGCAATGTAAGATTAATGTCGAAAAAAGAGTCACTTGCGAATGAATAAACATAACATAGTCAATAAGTTTTATTATCACTTCCTTTCCATGAATCTTATACCAACACTTTTCACTCATGGTGTACAGGGAAACCACGGAAGAAGCAATAAATACACGATTGAAACTGGCTTCCCTGAGGTTTTTTGTTGCTATACATCATCATTCTGTGGATCATGACTGATTCTTTGTGACCCTATAGGTTGCCCCGGAGTGACGTCACATGCCGTTGACCACAAACCAAAGAGGTAAATAAAGGCCTCTTACACAGCGTACACACCCATGGCGCGATCCCTTGGGTATGGGTGAGTAAAGTGTAAAACTGATAGGTAGTTAAAACGTCTGGTTTGTTGTCAACGGCAAATGGCACAAAGTACCCGGATGACCGGGCCCACCTACTATTGATGATGGAACGCTACCATTGTCTATTTTGTGACGTTCAATGTGCAGGGTGAATAAAAAACAATTGTGCACAGATTGTTACTACCGTTGACCTTGATATGTGCATTGGACCATGAAAACATTGTTATTTTCATAATGCATATTTTAATTACTTTATCTTCTCCAAAAATGAGGTAAATCAACTGAAAAATAAGTTAGATAATGAGAAGTTTTATAAGCTGACCTCTTTTTCATCATTCCAATTAAAAATTTAAAATTGTCAAATATCATTGCATCAATTGTCAAAAAGTTCTTGAAATATTTATTCTCTCTATCTGGGATCGGCAATGAATCTCCTGATACAAAGCAAGAAAATAAGATGGCAAATCTGAAAAGCAACATCATCTGTTGTAGAAGATGAATGCAAGATCTCCTCATTGCTTAGGATAATTGTGCTAAGAGCATTGCTACTGAACTTTCACTCCATTTCATTATGCTACAGTGACAGTTATGTCTTAACTGTGTAAATCCCATTAGAATAATGAAAAAGGTGGTCAACCTATAAAACATTTTGCTGATCTTTCAGTTGATTTCTTTTATTTTCTCAGAAGATGAAGTAAATTAGATACCCTTTCTTCCATGGTTCGATGCCCACGTCAAGGACAATTACAATCTGTGCACAATTTGTTTTGATTTACTCTGTATATAGCTTACCATGATTGCGCAATAAGACGAAATCAGCATTGTGTTGGAATAATTTTTACTATTCAGGGGGGAGGGGTTGAAAGGCACAACTTGTATCCCCTGGCTTGAAAAGCAGGAGAGATATTGTGATCATGTCATGTGTGTCTGTCGGGATGTAGGGGCGGGTGTATCAATCTCAACTAAACTTTGTGACAATTATATTTTAGTAAAGGATTTGAGATTACTCATGAGTGTACCCAGAACTGAACATCGGCGAAAAAACTGAAAAATAATGATGTTGTAAAATTGGGGAATCATAGCCCAAAATGTACTGAAATTAAGGAAAACAGGTAAATTCTACCAACTTAAATACTGAAACACTTATATCCCCATCACTACTTTTTTCAAGAAGGGTGGTTTTAGGTTAAGGTTAGGTCAGGGTTTAATAGGATTAATGTTATGATGAGGAAAATATGGGTTTAGGGTTATAAGTTGTCTGTTGGGGGCATACATAGCCTTTGCCTACTGTAAGTGCCAGGGTGATAATAAAATATATCAGCAAAAACTAATCCGGCCTAGTTGCTAGAGCCAGCCTGTCACCATTAACACATTTCTGTTGTCATACAACTGATGCAATGATCCATTAGGAAAGATAAACATTACAAAACTCTCACACATTCTTTGCCTTGTCTGATCTTTGTGTTCTATGTCCACTACTGTCACACATTCTTTGCCTTGTCTGATCTTCGTGTTCTATGTCCACTACTCTCACACATTCTTTGCCTTGTCTGATCTTTGTGTTCTATGTCCACTACTCTCACACATTCTTTGCCTTGTCTGATCTTTGTGTTCTATGTCCACTACTGTCACACATTCTTTGCCTTGTCTGATCTTCGTGTTCTATGTCCACTACTCTCACACATTCTTTGCCTTGTCTGATCTTTGTGTTCTATGTCCACTACTCTCACACATTCTTTGCCTTGTCTGATCTTTGTGTTCTATGTCCACTACTGTCACACATTCTTTGCCTTGTCTGATCTTCGTGTTCTATGTCCACTACTCTCACACATTCTTTGCCTTGTCTGATCTTTGTGTTCTATGTCCACTACTCTCACACATTCTTTGCCTTGTCTGATCTTCGTGTTCTATGTCCACTACTCTCACACATTCTTTGCCTTGTCTGATCTTTGTGTTCTATGTCCACTACTCTCACACATTCTTTGCCTTGTCTGATCTTCGTGTTCTATGTCCACTACTGTCACACATTCTTTGCCTTGTCTGATCTTCGTGTTCTATGTCCACTACTGTCACACATTCTTTGCCTTGTCTGATCTTTGTGTTCTATGTCCACTACTCTCACACATTCTTTGCCTTGTCTGATCTTTGTGTTCTATGTCCACTACTCTCAGACATTCTTTGCCTTGTCTGATCTTCGTGTTCTATGTCCACTACTCTCAGACATTCTTTGCCTTGTCTGATCTTCGTGTTCTATGTCCACTACTCTCATTATCTTCATCATCACTGACACGCCTCCTTGGGGCACTTGATTTACGTGGTCTCTTTCTTGGTGATAATTCTTCTTGCTCGTTCTTTACTACTATGGCTTTAGTGTTCTTCTTTGACGCCACTTCGGCAATTTTAGCCTTCTTTGAAGGATGGCTAACACTAGCTTTTTCTTTTTTCTTTGACTCTCCTGTTGCAACAGTACTTTTCAGAGAGCTACTCTTAGACTTCTTTGAAGGCGGACTAACAGTAGGTTGTCCCTTTTTCTTTGACTCCACTTCTTTAACAGAGCTTTTCAAAGATCTAGTCTTAGACTTCTTTGAAGGCTGACTAACACTAGGTTGGTCATCTTTTCTCTTTGACTCGACCTTTGAACCAGTACTTTTTGAAGAGCTAATCTTAGATATCTTTGACGGTTGGCTTTCAGTAACTCCTTTTTTCTTTGATTGTCCACCTTTTTTACTTTTACTTTTAGGATTTTCATCCACCTGTGTTGGCACAGAAGCTTTTTTACTAGACTTGAGCTTCTTCTTTTTGGATGGAGGTGATGATTCTTCTCCATCATTTGCGGATGCTTTCCTTTTGTTTGGCGATGCAACTTTCTTGATTTTCTTTTTCTTTTTAGAGGATGATGGTCTATCAGCTTTTCCAGGTGTTTCTATCTCCACCGGACACCCAGATTCAGGGACGTCACGTAGAGATTTTAATGGGGACATTTTAGTGGAGTTGCTTCCAGTGGAACTGCTTTCATCCAATTGTCTCTTAGAGGATTGAGCCTTTTTAGTAGATATGATTTCTCCTGATTTTAGTTGTCTCTTAGAAGAGGAGTTCAACAGTGATGCAGCTTTATTGTCCTTTTTTGGTCTTCCTAGCTTCTTCTGCCTGCGACCTTTACCCTTTGACCTGGTAGGTGAGAAGGAAGGGTTAAAGGAGGGATCATCGGTTCCGCTGTCATCTGTGCCGTGGGTTCTCCTCGCTCTAGAAACCTGATTAAAAAAGAAAACACAAATAAATGTTACGTTGCATCACTAGAATATGTGCTGAATAATAATAATTTGAATCTTGCATAAATTGCCCTAACCTGTCCAACTGTTTTGCCTATTGAAAAATGGATCATGAATTTGAATGTCTTGAGCTGTTGATTGCAATAATTATAGGTCAATAAATACGTATGTGTTGTTTCTCGAGAAATTAGACAAATCAATGCACGCGCGCTGATGTTGATGTGTGAATAATGACACGACCCCAATACCATGTATTGACCTAATTCATAAACAACACTTTACACATAAAAATTCATAATTTGAGCATCATTTTGATCTATGTAAAAATGAATCAAAACGTGTTAACAAGTTTGCTATCACTCGCAATGACAATTGGCGAACCTGCAATTCCTGAACAACGAATCAAAACAAAGCGTGTGATGCGAGAATTAAATGGCGCATACGCGGAGTGCATTAGACACATTTAGTGCACTCTGCTTATTTTAGTTTCTTGCTTTCTGATTGGTTAAACGCTACTAAGAGTGTATGCATATAATTTAAACATTGTCTCACTTTAATTCTTTCTAATTTTGTATGCTCATGCCATACATGCTTATTGTTTATTCATGTGTATTTTTTTCTGTGCACAACAAGATCAATCAATCAATCAATCAATCAATCAATCAATCAATCAATCAATCAATCAATCAATCAATCAATCAATCAATCAATCAATCAATCAATCAATCAATCAATCAATCAATCAATCAATCAATCAATCAATCAATCAATCAATCAATCAATCAATCAATCAATCAATCAATCAATCAATTCCCCCCTTCCACACCATACTCTTCCCTTGAGTGCCATCAACAGTCCACATCAGGTCACAGTACTATAGTTATGTTATGCCATACTGTCTCATTATTGTATGGCATTAACCTCACCCTTTCTAGACACTACAATTCACTACGGCAGAAGCGGAACTAGGGTTTTTAATTTTGGGGGGCATGTGGGGTACAGGCATGTCATGGGTGGGGGGGCATATCTGACCCTTTTTTAGTATACATAGGTATACATAGAGTTTGTCATTTCATTTGGGGGCATCAGGGGGGGGCAAGCCTTCTGGCAAATCCCCCACCCCCCCCCCCCACCCCTTCTGGTTACGCCACTGCACTACGGCCAAAAACAATGTTCACACCCATGCTAAAGCGCTGTGAATCAAATTATATATATATATACCTATACATAGATCGTCGCCCAACTGACACTGGTTTTAAAATAGTATGTACAAACATACACTGTGGGCGTACACATTTGCTGAAATCTGCTGAGATGGGTCCTATGGGGGTATCAAAAATACCCCCACAAAACACTCAAAAACGATGATAGGCTATACCCCCTCTAGAGGCCATTTTAAACCATCTGGCAGCGTCTGCATTGTGAGGGTACGCCCACAGGCCGAGAAAACGCCCACAATGTAGCTTTATACTTGAAATGACGCCCACAATGTACCTCTTGTAAGAACCCACAAACGCACAGACACACATTACATGATGACAAAATCCCCTTCTGGTTTTACAAACCAGGGGGATAAAAATAAATGAAATAGCGACCCTAGATTTCTGCAAATATGGAGCGACCCTAGATTTCCGCAAATACGGGTCGGTCAGAAAGGGCAAGTCAACTTCTTCTTTTTTTGGCCCTATGCCAATGCAGGTGAATAAGTCAACAACCCACCCTATTTCTTTGAATCTTGGATACAGATTGTTTATGAATATACAGGGTGTCCCAAAAAATTAGATACCTTTTAAAAACTATTTCTCTTAAAATAATTTGCAAAATCAAATTAAAAATATATTTGGATAGATATTTCAATCTTCACTACCACTCTCCGTCTCTCGCTCCCTTCACTTCATTTTAAGCTCATTATACTATATACATGTTTTATACAAGTGCAATTTTACAGTTCTGAAAACTTTCTTCTGTATTTTGCAACACAGACAGCTGTTATTGTAAGTTTGGTATCACATATTTCTATAAGTCATCTGTATCCTAATATGTCTTTAGGTTTAATCCTGCAAATGATTTCCCAGAGATATCAAGCGTTAAAAAGGTATCAATACTTTTGAGACACCCTGTATAAACTCCTGTAGCAATATAACCTTAACACTTTCCACGCGGCTACTATTTTTACTATACACAGAACTTATGTTTCAGAAACCTTTCACAATTTTCAAAGTTTATCTCAATGATTACTAACCCAATACTAGGCATGTTTGAACTTATTTCAATGCATTTCTCATGGTGATTCTAAATATTGTAATGAAATTTAATAATTCTGACATTTTTTAAACATTTTGTGAAATTTTGGAATGTCGTCTGCAGCCGCCTGCCGCGTGGAAAGTGTTAACAAAACATTTCTTGGAAGATGACGATAACTGCCATAAACATTATTAAACATTTGAGTCGATATCAATCATTAACCATTGATTGACATATCCCTCTTGAGTAATAACAGGAAAATATGCTCAATAACAATATCCTTCCCCTAATTCAAAAACCTTTTCTACTAGAGGACAGGAGTCATGCCAGGGTAGAGAAATGATTCTGTTTGTGCACAAAAGGTAGAATTTCAAGTTGAGTTGAAATGAAGTTTATCAGTTGAAAGTATGGGTAAGGCCAAACAAAGAAGAAGGTCTGTATCAGAAACATTTGGCAAAAAAGCTAAGTGCTGTGCGATTTTTTTAATTTTTTTTTTTTTTTTTTTAGAAAAAAGGCTATGAGGTATGCAATTTTTGTTGTTGTTGCTAATCCAAGCTTACAGAGACCTTTTTATAAAAATGTTTTTTTAGACCTACGCGCCGTAGCACATACAAATGCGGGCTTATTTCACATGCCGTAGCTCATTTCACATACAAATGCGGGCTTCTGAGACAGACTATCTTCTTTGTTTGGCCTAAGTACTGATCTATCAATACTGATCTATCAATTACCTTTGCAGGGGATGAAAAAGATCTTGTTTTAATGTCTCTTATTCGAGATGACCTCATGCGACTGTCTTCTAATGCTTCATCCTCACTATCTGGCTCTCTGGGGACGTCTATATTGGTTATTCTATCGGAAAAAGATACACAAAACAAGATTCAAATGCAAATTGGGGCAATAATTGGAGCAAAATTCATTGAAATTATGCTTTATTATAAACCCTGTAAATGTCTGCAATTTATTTCAATGAGAATCACTCAAATTGATGTAGATGAAAGACACTAACCAAAAAAAGAAAGTAATTTAGGTACCACAAGCTTTTGGAAGTGAGATGAATTTATCCCCATTTCTAGGACAGAATTTATTTGTGTTGAATAAGTAGCTATATAGGTATGTACACATAATTCTCTTGGGTTATGACATCTTGGTTGTTGGAAAAGATGAATTTGATGCATTAAAGCCACCAATGATTCATTCATAGTATTCATTCATTCATGATACACAGGTTAATACACAGTGGTCAAAAAAAGTAACTATTCAGGTAATAAATGGGCTTGTAACTCTAACAATATACACTCGGCAAAAGAAGTTCTTGGACACTTAAATTAAATTAATATTTAATAGAATATATATAATTATATATATGATTATATCTATATACTAATTTTTGGTCCTTCGCCTGATTAGATAGTTCAATAATAATTTTACACTCGCGTCCCTCTTCAACTGAAAAAGCGTGGTAATTGCGCCTCTAATACACGAGGTAATTAGATAGTTCAATGCCAGTATTTCCCCGTTTTCAGACATGCGCAGAAAGGATCACATGTGAAAATCCGAAATGTTAAATTTCTTTTACTCGGGTAGCTACTGTTCGGACACAAATTGTGGTTTTAGGAGTGAGTGATGACATATGGTCTTCACCCAAAATATTTTCTTTAGGGATATAGCTACATTTCTGTATATGCGGCTGTTTGTTATTCTTAAAGATCGCATAGTAACAAGCATTTATATGGGACTATACGTCCGACAAATAAAAATATTTCACGAAATTTTCTAAATGTAAACAACAAACTCTTACACAGATCTTAAAGTGACACTTTCGCATTAGTAACATAGATGAACGCGTAGTTTGCTAACGATAAAGAAACTGTGGCGGTACCATAACAACCGTTCCTATGTTGAAGCTGCGTGACCGCGCCATCATGGCGCGAGCGATTCAGCGCACACGTAATGACGCATACAAAGTGTATACGCGTTTGTGGCGCAAACTGCACTTTGTAACGTGGCAGGGTGAAAGCAGGCAGTCCGTACACTCTTAGAAAAAGGATGCTTCAGGCTTCATGGGTTCTTGGCTGTCCCGTATGGAACCCTTTATATCACCTTAAAAGGTTCCAAAAAGAACCATTTTAAGGTTAAAAGTGGGCAAAATATGGACAAACATTGGTCTTTAGAACCGCTAAAGGTTCTCTACTCTAAAGGTTCTCTACAGAACCTTTTGGGGGCCTTTAAAATCAAAGAACCTTTAAACCATATACGGGACAGCCAAGTTCCCCTCTGAAGCACCCTTTTTTTCTAATAGTGTACCCTAAAGCCACCTCCTCCTCCTCTCCGCACTTGGATATAAGGGCACATGGGGCATCTGGATAAATGGAAGGTGTTTTTTGTGTGGTACATTATCATGATTATTATAGAGTGTCTGGATTATTAAGGGCACCAGTGGTATCTGGATTACGGGGTTCACTATAAAACGAGTCTCAAATTACCTGGATATACTATGCACAGGTGGGCCACCTGTGATAACTGGATTTTAAGGGTGTACACTCAAATAGTATCTCGGGAGGCTTTATAGAACACAGCAAACATGATAAAGGGACTACATACTATACGTTAAGGCCCCACATGCCTATTGGAGGAATAATGTATTTAATGTAAATAGGCCAAACAAAACCCGGATGGCACACATTGTGCTCAAGTACAAGCGTGGAATGGTACAAGTGATCTTGATGATAGACTCCGCGGACCATAAAACTAAACCACCGACTATAAAATTATAACGCTCAGAACGTAGGCCTACTGAATTACCTGGATACAGTATGTGCATATGGGCAGTGGCGACACCAGCACCAAAATGTTAAAGGAGGAAAACGGGGTGGCGGGGCAATAAAAGAATCGGGGGAGACATTTAAAATCTAAATGTTAAAGTAACTTTCAATTTTGACATTAAAATTCAACTTTTTATTATTTGGGGTACAAAATAGGTAGAGACATGCGCTGACAGGAGGTAATAACTGGGGGTATTAAGAACACGTTGATGGAGTAGGCCTACTTGGATTAGGAACATTACATGGGTATCTGTATTATTTAAGAGCACATTGGGCCTAGGCTCATGGTGTATTAAGGGCACCATGTCACTTACATTATATCAAGGGCACTTTAGTACCTGAATTAAATAAGGACATTCTCTTGATATTTATATAAACATTTATAACGCTTTGATATTACTCACCTCTGCCTATTGTGATATGACTTTTACTGCCCGCTATCTTCGGCACCCGCGTTTAATTTACTTTACTATGATAAAGTAAGGGCACCTGGGTATCTCGAGATAACGGCACACTGCAGTGGACCTACCTTGATTATGTGGTATCCGGTGCACTATTAAGGGCACCTGGGGTAACTGGATTAGGGGGTAGGGCTTAGGCCTATGGGGTCCCTGGATATAATGGGACAACGGGTACCTGCATTTCGGGTCTCATGGGAGGCCTATACATAGGTATCTGGAAACACAAACGTAGGCCTACCTAGATTAAGGCACATATTGTATACCTGGATTATCGAAAGCACCTGCGCTATTCGGATTATTTAGGGCCCCGTCTGGATTATGTATACATGTAGGACATGTTCTTGATATTATTGTATCAAATTTTCTTACGCTTTGTTTACTTATTCCCCGGGAAATCTTCTAGCGGGTCCAGCGCGAAGCACTGGTGCCCGCTAGTGTATATAATTGTATATCAAATTAAGCAGAAAGTAATCCTCTAACAGCTTAACATGGAATTTAGACATGATCACTCATGCATGGCAGATCCCATTCACTTGACAATGGCAAGAAGATTGCAACAAATTGGATAATCCCTCCATTCAAATGACTGAAAATGCTCATTTCTTGCAATTTCCTTTTACACACCTTACCATTGCTTAATGAATGTGCTCAGCCATGCATGAATAATAATAATAATAATAATATAATTTATATAGCGCCTAATATCCATTTACAAAGAAATGTTCAATGGCGCTGTAGAGTCAAGTGCTATGCACTGTATGCTTTCGAGAAGAGATGAGTTTTTAGTTTCTTCTTAAAAATGTTGACATTCGGGGATGACTTAATGTCCAGTGGTAATGAGTTCCATAGAACAGGTGCAGCTGATGAAAAGCAACGGCGACCGTACGTAGCGAGTTTCCATCGTGGTACTTCAAGGAGTAGTTTGTTGTTGGAGCGAAGGTTGCGGCATATACGTCGATAATGGACAAGATCTGCAAGATATTGTGGAGCAAGTCCGTTTAAGGCTTTATAAGTTAGGAGCAAGATCTTGAACTCAATTCTGGATGATATTGGCAGCCAATGAAGCTGCTTGAGTGCAGGAGTGATATGGTCGAACTTTTTTGTGCGGGTAATGATTCTAGCGGCCGTATTCTGTGCACGTTGAAGAAGATGAAGATGTGTATCTGGGATACCATACAACAAGGAATTACCATAGTCAAGTTTTGATGAAACAATAGCATGAACAATAGTAGAACATGACTCGTTAGTGAGGTACTTTCTAATATGACCAATTTTCCTGAGAAAGAAGTAAATTGAACGGCACGTAGACGAGACATGTTGATGGAAAGAGAAAGTATCATCAAAAGTAACACCAATATTCCTGGCCTGTTTGGCAGGCGTAACTGAACAGGAGCCGATGTTGATAGAGTTGAAAGGCATTGGAGAGCGGTCAAACTTAAGAATGCGTACATCTTAATTTCATACAGACATGATAGAGAATTATTGTCTGCTTATTTTGACATGCAATTGTTTAATTTATATTAAATATTTATGTGAAATATTTGAACTTCAATGAGTGTCCAGGAACTTCTTTTGACGAGTGTATATCATACCTAAAAATATTAGTAAATTATAAAGTTGTTGTGAAATTTATCTTCTTTCATATGAGATATTGCACCCTAGGATCGGTTGAATATTGAAGAAGTGACAATCGAAAATGTAAGGTAAGATCACAATTTCAGTTTCACATTTTACTTTTCAACACGGGGGAGAGTATGACAGGTAGCGTGTGAATGGCGTATTGATCCATAGGAACAATACGGCAGACTATCCAACCTTCGCATGCATCCTCATGCAATTGCACTACCGGTAATCGATAATGTACTCATAGCTTGGTCCACGTGTAGAAAAGCAAAATGTGAACGTGAAGTCGTGACTTAACCTTACATTTTCGATGGTCACTTCTTCAATATTTAACCGATCCTAGCGTGCAATATCTCATATGAAAGAAGATAAATTTCTCAACAACTTTATAATTTAATATTTTTAGGTAGGATATATATGTTTACAGTTAAAAGCCCATTCATTACCTGTATAGTTACTTTTTTGGACCACTGTAGTCATACCATAGGGCAACTTTATCAGAGCTCCCAAACCGACAACTTGTCCCATTCCGAGAACCACTGTCAACTTATGAACTCAGTGTTTCTATACTCTAACTTAATATTTCCCTAGATAAGTTGATTTTTGCAATAGCAGGTTTCCTGGGAGGGTCAGAATAGCTGTTTGTCACCGAGGTGATGGTAAATACAGTAATGATTATTTCACATTTAGAAACTGATGTGTTATGCCTGGAAACTGAACAGCAGGGCTAACACTATCAATATTAAATCAATGTCAATCTTTACCATTTATAAATAAACAAATCTTGGCAAAGGACTCCTGATCCTGACTCCTAAGTGCATTACATTTTAATGAAATATTGAGAATAACTAATGCTAATGCTACTCCATCACAACTGTACCTAGGAATTTCAGTGGGGAGAGGGTACTTTTTGGCAATAAGCCTTCTGATGGGGATGTGTGTGACTGTGTGTGGCGGCAACCTTCAGGGAATTCATCATCAAAGAAATGGTTAACAACCCAAGATCTTACAAACTGATTCATTCACTACACTATCCACCGCGGCGTTATGTAATAATAATAATAATAATAATAATACATAGTACTTATAAAGCGCCTTACAACAAGTTCTCAAAGCGCTATTGCCAATTTTTCACTGTCATTAGGAAATCGTCAGAATCATTTCGCTTCATATACGTGGCTACTGGCTAGGCGCACACAGTATCAGCACTTAGATTGTAATATAACCCTTTATAACAGCTCCCCAATCTCGCTTGGGTCAACGTCGCACTGCGATACAAATTATGAATGTACAAATACAGACCCGGGATGATCCCCTACTCTTTACGAAGGAGTCTGTGACCATTTTTAACGTGCTCGGGGATAGCTCTTCCGATACACGGGACCAACATTTCTACGTGTCTTCCGAAACACGATATGCGCTGATCATGCCTACTTCAATCTGTACGGTCTGAAGGAGGCATGGGGGCAAGGTTGAATGGGAATCGCCGCAATTCGTGTGTCAATTGAAATCAACAAACACCCGATCTTAAACGATCCACCAAGTGAACAATGGCATAGCAGTTATGTATGAGCGCTCTAACCTGTTGCGCCACCTCGCCACCTCAATTTGTGGAATTCTGGATTGGCTGTGTATGTGCTATTAGTGGTTTTACAGTGCTTCAAATTGGTTTGAAATGTCTAATTTTGTATTAATTTTGGATCACCTTTTTTTTCTATGAATTTATTTTCACATCAAGATATTTTGATAATAGAAGAATCCCCATATTTTTCTCATTATTTTCTCATATTTTTCTGCAAAATCTTAGGGGCCAGAAATGTTCCATTCAGAAATGATAAGCTAAAATGTGGTGAATTACTGGCAAAGGTGGTTAACCACCAATCAGTTTGTATACTACTCAATGGGCAAATGTATAGTGACCTTGTGCTTCTTAATTAGAACCATTGAGGTTATGCAACTCAAACTTTGGAATGTGACAATTTTAAGGATGACCTTTCATGTAAAATAGAAAACATCAAGTTAAAAATCAGGCCAGAAATCAGAACATCTACCTTTAACTGGCGCAAATATATATAATATGACGACTTTCAATATCTGTAATACTGCCCCACCCTACCCACTTGTAATGCATTTTGTCAAATATGTTCTACATCCTACAACATATTAATAACTATCAGTTGTGCTGAATCCACTAATGTATATTTCACTCAGTAACCTTGTCAAAACCATAACAGAGCCAATAGGTATAAAACTAAATATTTATATCTAAACAAACAATGGTTATGCCAAAGGAATATGCACATGTAAATACCCCGGTAAATAAATAGCTATGAACATTGAATTCTGGGCAATTTGACAGCAAGGGGTAAAGTAGACAAGATGACATACTAAGAGAATGAGAAATAAATTATTTTTAGTTCCTCATACATGAACAGTATCCTATTTGTGATCAAAGACTTTACACTGCCTTGTTGTGATATCGGTGCTGTAAAACCTTATCACCATCTGGCCCTTCAGCATGTATAAAGTAATACTTCCTATATATAACCTTTGGGTCTGCTTTAAAACATGTTACATCTATCAAAACCTTGTAATATTGTGCTCTTGCCCCTGAACATGTATAAAGCAACACTACCTATGCATAACCTTTGGGCAGGTTTACTATACCCAGGCTTTATACATGCTGAAGGTCCGGGGGTGGGGGTGGGGAGGTACTCGGATTTGGTGTGGTCGCGGGTGTGCGGCTCGAGATTCAAAACCCCATTTCTAAGATTGATTTAAAAAAAGACGGTACCCATTTCTAAGGATTTTGCTTCATTATAGACCAAATTTTCGCAAATTGTTGGGAAAATAGACCCAATTTTCCCCAGTATTAGGGTTTTTTTCCAGCACAAAATCATAACCCATGTTTAGAGATTTTTTGCAAAGAAGTGACCCATTAGAGCGGCACATCCCCGTATACCGTATTAGGCGAGTACCCCCCCCCCCCCCCACCCAACAAAAACATACCAGGTCTTGACAGAACAGACACGATAATACATACCTTTCCATAATATAATCTGACATAGAATCTTTTGCAATTGCCAGGGATGCATCACTTTGGAGACCACAAGATTGTTTGCCATTCTGATACTCTACATGAACTTGTTCCAATTCCTACAGAAATATGAACAAAATCAATTTGTTAACAATTTTATATGAAGTATGCATGAAACTTCAGCTAGATCAAAATAATACTGTAAAATCACTTAATTTCGCGAGGGATTTAATTTCGCAAATTTTGCGAGGGATATGGATTCGCGAATTAAATACCTGCAAAACTGACAATTTTGCATTGAAAGTAACAGAAAAATTACCAGATTTGTGAAATTAAATGCCCACTAAAATAGCAGTAATTTTCAATTCGTGAAATCAAGTATCCGCGAAATGATAGTGTTTTACAGTACATTCTAGACTACAAGGAGAACTAAGACCAAGAAACAAATATGTTTTTCTTGTCCCTGTCCTCTCCACTTTTTGAATCCACTTTTTCAGGTTTACAATAAATTAAAAGGGTTGTACACACAAAAATCACACTAAAATGGTACAAATCATTAGAAAATGCAAATGACATACAATTATCTTATCAATATCAAATGATCAATATCAGTATCAATAATGTAAGACTATTTAACTGAATATCATTATGAACATTATAGTGGCCAACTTGGCATAAAATCACTGAAAACAAAGAATAGAAAAGACCTCTTCAATTAATCTCCAAAATGTTTGGATAGGAAACACATATTCTTTTACATCACCTAATCTTTCTTTGGTAAAATACTACTATACAGGGTGAGTCAAAAAAAAGTGTACTCAACTTCAGCGATTTTTTTTAGAAAAAGTATTCGTTTGTTTTCAAAACAATATACTACAGTATAAAGACAAATCAATTAGCTTTAATATGAATTTTATCTGGTTTAGATTGGTTGAGGGAAACTTATTTTACGCTGTTTTGAATAAAAGTGACCAATTTAACGTCCGAACACGCTTTCCAGATCTTGACCATTATATTTCATAAGATACGACCAATACAAAATTACAATACCGACAGCGAAAGGATCAATTCCTTTGTTATGAAATGATTAAAGTGTGGTAATTGTGTCATAAATAGGCCTTAAAGCTGTCTATTGTTTTTATCTATTAGTAGACAATTTTGAACAAGTGTATTGTCTACTTAATTCTTTTAATAAACAAGATGTGTAATGCTTTACATCATAATCATAGTAAACATTATTAAGCTCGTTAAGCTTGAAATTAAAAACCGTGTTTTAGGTGAAAAAACAGCTCCTGTACAGAAATAGTCATATTTACTTAACGGTATCATCAAATAGCGTGATTTTTTTTCCAGATGGTAGCAAAGAAATGGCGCAATCATTTAAAGTTTTGTTTGCCGTGATTTTGTGGTCAAAAATATTTTTTATGATTTTTTCAATTAGGGTACACTTTTTTTTGACTCACCCTGTAATGCAGGTGTTAAAATTAAATAATTTACAAAACGAAATATATCAAATGGCTGACTTTTGAAATTAATATTCATATTTGTGATGATACCAATTAAATGGGATGGCAGTTGATAATTACTAGATTTCACTATAGGGCAGCCATTAGATTTGTCCCATTTTGCACCTGAACTCTTCTATCGTCACTGGTAGTGGTACAACTATATATCAGGCAGTGGCATAAGGTTTATCGCAAATAGGTAACAATCAATTGATTATCCTTTTCTTATGCATTGTGGGATCGCAAAGTGTACAAATTCGCCCGAATTCTCTTGAATTTGTACACTTTGCGATCCCACAATGCATCAGAAAAGGATAATCAATTGACTTTTACATATTTGCGATAAACCTTATTCACCAACATTCTCCTCCCCCTCCCTCTACCCTGCTCCGCTTGAAAACCTTGTTTACACTACTAGGCTGTGGTGGGTACTTCACATAGGGGATGATGGTTTCATACCATCCCACAGTTTAACCAACACCCTTCCATTTAGCCCAGGCTTTCTCAACTAGATTTACTGATGCTCCACATTTTAGTAACCAACTTGTTGAAGCTCCACTTGGGGGTCCATCTCATTAAGCCTATCTCGAAACGCCTGTGCAGACAGTTTACAATGACGTAATCACCGAGCCTAAATAGTGAGCGCGGATCGATTCCCTTCCGGTCCTCATCGATTTAGTTTGTGTTTCTCTTTGAAAATTGTGATTCCTGTTAAAAACCCTAAACCGGGATTAGTACCAAAAATGAGGTTATCAACCGAGCCTATATAGTGAGCGTGTGACTGCGTGAATGAGTAGCTGAGGGCCGGGGCTTAGTGGGTGGCCCACAACAAGCCTGAGTCCGGAGGTTCACCGGCTCAATTCCCGGCCGGTCCTCATAGATTTAGTTTGTGTTTTCTGTTTGAAAATTGTGATTCCGGTTAAAAACCCTAAACAGACAATTGCATTTTATTAATACCGCTCATCTGATACAAAACACCAGCCTTACCTCCTCTGGACTACTATTATTCTTCATTTGATCACCCGTTTCCTTTTTAAAGAATATTTATTTCATACCATTTAAGAGAGGACTAAATTTAGCTTCAAATTTGCTTTCAGATGTCAGGTTTACTTATAACCCACCTCCTTGGCATGATTCTGGGAATACAAATAAATATCAGGGGAATTAATGGGACAAATAAGGCACACACAAAAAGAGGAAGTCAAGCATTAAATCATACGAAGTAAATGACAGACATGAATCCCAGGTCAATACAATTTATGAACCAAGTTTACAATGGGCAGGCACAGAGTATGTTAGCATGATTAGGGCTGGGCTGTGACATTACAGGTAGTTTTGTACCTGCAATTCCGGAAATAACTGTTGAACCACTTTGAGGACTTCGTTGAAATCAACCCCCCCCAGTCCCCCCATTCAATGTTGTTCGGAACCGTTTCATCACCACGGTCGTTGGGACCCTCAACATTGATTGGTGGGGGTGGGGGAGGGATATCACTTAGTAGATAGCTCAAGCTCCCCACACAAGTTTGTTGCAAAATCAGCGCTTGAAAATAGTCCCTTAAAGTGGGATATTAGCAAAGAAATTAACTATGTGGTCCAACACCAATTTTCCTGAATTGTCTGAATGAAGTCCAAAAAAAATCATCTGATTTTACATTTTTAGCCACAACTTTTGTATTTGTAAGTCTTTTTTGATCAAATTTTCAGTAAATAGAGATGCTATGAATCTCCTGATATACCATTATCAAGAGGTGTCTACAGTACTGAATTAGGGACTGGTCATATTAAATACCTAATCCTGCATATTTGCTCCAATTATTCAAGGAAGCCTGACTTATTTATTTAAAAAAGCATCTGATACCCCGATAAACACGAGAACATTATAAAATATGATTTAAATACAACTTTGACGGTTCGTGCGTGGCGCTCGACCCAATCCCATGCGTATCCCTTGGTTACAGCTTGCGCTACGCGTTTGCATAAACTTCGAGCATAGCACTCGACTTTGTTACCAAGAAATAACATGAACAATGAGATGGTAACTAACATTGCGGTTCATTACATATCAATACAGGCAAGATATGAATAGGTTCAGTCATTACATTCATTGTTCGTGTACAGATCGTGATTAACAATCTATACGTCTCGCGCGCAGCGCTCGACACGCCACGCGCACTCTTCGTGCACATCGATTGACACGCATCGCGCATATCGCTCCAAGCGGCTCGGATATAGCGCACGACATTGCTCGCGTAGCATACCGCGGCAATCATTTATTAGAGAATTATTACATTTATAACATTATAACAACAAGGCCAAAGCTAAATAAAGAGAATTATATTAAATAGCATCGTCCACAGTGATATAAACATTACATTGTAGGTAATTCGCTGAACCCTGTCTTTGGAATTCTAATGACGCGGTGATGGACAACCGTCACACGGTTGTCCGTATTGAATTGCACGTGTGTACACGGTTGTCCGTCTAAATTAAATAGATAATAGGAGTTAGTTCTATTATTTATCGGGGTCAATCGACCGATGTGCATGCTTTTCAATGGATGGACAAACGCAACGGTTGTCCATACTCTGATAGTACGAGGGCATGGTTCTGAATAAAAAGACGCTATAAGGCGTTACTATGAAAGGTGTATTGTGAATCAGTGCTAATTTCTAAAGCC
Organism: Ophiura sarsii; assembly: GCA_035610835.1. Lineage (NCBI taxonomy): Eukaryota > Metazoa > Echinodermata > Ophiuroidea > Amphilepidida > Ophiuridae > Ophiura > Ophiura sarsii. The sequence continues at coordinate 5,010,805 of CM069443.1, forward strand.
GAATAATATGACACTTGATTTGGCTTGATATTGCATAGATGGGCGATTTGCTCAATTGGTTAGCGCGTTGGCCTATTCATACTTAAGGGCAGAGACACGGGTTCAAATCCTCATGGCGGGAGCCATTGGTGTTTTTAATAATGCATTAATATAACATTTTCGTTAGTCGCGTGGCTCATTAACTGGTTTATTTTATTCATCTGTTTGTCACATTATTGTTTTTGTTTTTTCTCTCTTTTGGTTTTTGTTCTTCTTTATTTTTGAACTTTTTTCGGTGGTTGTTGTTTGTCTTTCTTTCTCTCTGTCTACCACATGTAAAATGACCAGTCCGTCACAATGCATTTCGTACTTTAAATGCATTATTAAACACGGAAGATAAATTATAACCGTCAAGTTAAGTAAATGCAAAGAAAATACAATCATTCCATGACTTCAATGGCAAATACAACGCTACCATAATTGACACAATAGTTATTACTTTATAACGACTATAATGCGGTTGTGACCGGTCCCTTATCAAAAAAGAAACGCATTGCGATAACAAAAAGGATTTTAATTGATTGTTGCATAATAAACTACTGTCATATAATTAGTTTAAATAATGAATTTCACCCGTTGCACCCTATGTAAGACTATACATGTAACACTCGCGCATTCCATATAAATGGGCCATAATCACGCATGAAATGACCAGTCCCTAACAATGTACATCTTGTATTTACTTTATCTTTACCATATAGAATAAGTATATACATATCTTGCCACTCTCCAAATTAGAAGATTATGCAATGTATAGAAGACGAGTTATTCCCTATAGACAGTTGTCATATTGAGTGATTTACCATACAAACGGGCCATAATCATGCATAAAATGACCAGTCCCTAACAATGTAAATGTCTTATTTACTTTATCTTTACCGTATATAACAATTATATACATATCTTGCCACTCTCCAAATTAGAAGATTATGCAATGTATAGAAGACGAGTTATTCCCTATAGACAGTTGTCATATTGAGTGATTTACCATACAAACGGGCCATAATCACGCATAAAATGACCAGTCCCTAACAATGTAAATGTCGTATTTACTTTATCTTTACCGTATATAACAATTATATACATATCTTGCCACTCTCCAAATTAGAAGATTATGCAATGTATAGAACACGAGTTATTTCCTATAGACAGTTGTCATATTGAGCATTTACCAATAGCCTCAGACAATTCCGGAAATAACTGTTGAACCACTTTGAGGACTTCGTTGAAATCAACCCCCCAGTCCCCCCATTCAATGTTGTTCGGAACCGTTTCATCACCACGGTCGTTGGGACCCTCAACATTGATTGGTGGGGGTGGGGGAGGGATATCACTTAGTAGATAGCTCAAGCTCCCCACACAAGTTTGTTGCAAAATCAGCGCTTGAAAATAGTCCCTTAAAGTGGGATATTAGCAAAGAAATTAACTATGTGGTCCAACACCAATTTTCCTGAATTGTGGGTACCTAAATACCCACATACAATAGCCCGTCATGTACCATCAGAACCTAGTAGAGAAGTATTTCTGGCATTCGCTGTTGGGGATAATTCAGTCTGGTAATGGTCTACAAGGAGGCTAAGGAGCACAACCTATTTAATATCTCCTACTACACCATAAAAAACACCTGTGAAAATGGTCAGGTTTTTACTTGAAGTATAGTGACCAGAGCTAAATGCATTGAACACTGTCCATGATGGACGTTTAAACTTTGTTACTATTGTGCTCTATTTGGCAGGGACCCACCCACCCACCTATCCATCCATCTATCCACCCATCCATCCACCCACCCACCCACCCACATTTTTACGCGATTTTAAGCGAGCATGATATCCACCTTCGAATACCTTCGTATATCCGGGTGATGCCAAATTGGTGTCAGTGTCTTCTTTGTAGAAACAGGAAGTAACTTTGGCAATTCCATGGTAACATGCTTTACACATCATTTATTATAGTTGCAGATATTGTAAACACCACAAGGATATTTATGTTCAATGATTTGCTTCAAATTATCACAGTTCACTAATGCTGATATTATGTCTGTTTTACTGTTCAATTCAGACCTGGAAATGATAGCAGTTTGATCTTTTATGACCAATAAATGCTCCACAGGTTTAGCAATTATGTGGTTTATTGTTGTCTCAATGTCCCAACAAGCTTTCACAGTAACAGTTACATAAACAAGGTCTTCTAAAAAACTGGGTGGACAAGTGTCAAAAGGATGAGAAGACTTGATATTGGTTTTGTTGACTTTTGTGGAAGTCGGCAAGAGGATCACTAGTGTGTTGTTTCTGGAAGAAAATCACCGAGACGTTATGTGAGCGATATGTGGTAAAGTTTACTATGGGGAAAAAAAGAAGAAAAAAAATCATAATTTAAAATTTAATTTAAATTCCAATGTTTATTAATTACGAGAAAAACGTAATTTATGACAAATTCAAAAGTGCAACAAAATAACTTGGTTTTCCCGGGGCGCCAGGATAATTATTATTAATACTATAAATAGTCAATCGTTATGTAAAAATAAATCACGAACATCCCATTCACAACACAACAGCCGAATCCAAAAAAAGAAAAATGTGATTAAATAAAGTGCTCACTCGTACCCCAAAAAAGAGTCTCGTTAATAAACAAACTAATGATATCGTAATTAATTAATATAATGGAACATCAAAAAGTACCAATGTTTATACAAAACAAGTTGTCTGAAAAGTGAAAGCAACGTATGCAACGCAAATGGTTTTATGTAGGCCTACTGCTAAATCGAAAATTAAAACCATTTTATCCAAAAAAAATATTTTTAAATGATCTGTATTGAAAAAAAGAATATAAAATGTGCAAACTAGAGTGCTATTAAAGGTAGATGACCCGATCACATTTTCGTAACACAGAATTATTTCAAACATACGGAGATTTTCATATCATATGAAAGCTCGTATTTTTCTCATCATCATACTGAAATTTGACGGCCTAAATCGGTATAATTACGGAGAAATCGATGAAATAACGTCGAATTACCGCGAATGGTGGTATACCACCGATATAGTTTGTGTATACTCAATGGGTACAGTTCACAGCATCTTGTGCGTCTAAAATAAGAACCATTAGAGCTATGCAACTCAAACTTTGGAACACGACTTTTTTAAGGATGACCTTTCATGTAGAATAGAAAACTTCAAGTTGAAAATCGGAAATGTGATCGGGTCATCTACCTTTAATATGTCTATTTAATTTGAGAGTAAAAAAAAGTTAATTTTAGATGACACAAAAACCATCATCCCCGTCGGGACTCGAACACGTATCTTAGAAATGCCATCTGCGATAAAAACAGTAATAGTCCAGCGCTCTAGACCGCTGCGCCACGGGTCATTCTGCAAATGGCGACGGGTTTTAATAATATATAGTGTCGTTACAGGGTTATCCACTCAATAAACTAAATCGAAAATTAAATATGATATTGATTTATTATTTAAAGGCTACATTGTCAATTAGAGCACCATTTTATTTAATATAAAATATAATAAAAATATTAATTTTGCACTGAATAACTGAATTTGGAGGTATTTTCGGTTTTATTACGACCACTACTGGTCTCTATGGTGGCCAAGTTAACTTGTCCACCAAAAATCCTTGATGTTACTTGTGAGCCATGAAAGTCATTTTTCTCTGAACTTGTGAAAATGTTTGTCCATTTATTTCTGATTGATGTCTTATCAAAGTAAATCAAAGTAAACAATTGCATTCTATGTTTACAAGAGCTCATGACCTTCATGTGTTTATTCAATTATTGATGTCACTGTGTCCCAGAAATATGAGGGTCATTCAGACATTCAATAAGTTCTACCTAAACCTTATAATAACTTTGCCATTGTATAAGACCTTATAAAAATATTACACAATTGTAGCTTCTTGGAATCTCAGCTACAAATTCATACTAAATTGGTCTGAGTAATGGTTGTACTTTTCTGGAGATGCAAGTGAAACCAAATGTCCATTTAGTGTGACAGAAACAGATATCCCTAAATGCTTTTCATTTGGCCAATTCTAAGATA